>JANRMT010062842.1:3482622-3499173 GCA_026402145.1 Polypterus bichir lapradei | reverse complement strand
GTTTGGACACACCTCCTCATTCAATGTGTTTTCTTTATTTTCATGACCATTTACAGCACTCCATCACTCTCCTTCTTGGTCAAATAGCCCTTACACAGCCTGGAGGTGTGTTTGGGGCCATTGTCCTGTTGAAAAATAAATGATCGTCCAACTAACCTGACTTCTGCACAACACAACTGCTGGTCCCAACCCCATTGATAAAGCAAGAAATTCCACTAAATAACCCTGATAAGGCACACCTGTGAAGTGAAAACCATTTCAGGTGACTACCTGTTGAAGCTCATCGAGAGAATGCCAAGAGTGTGCAAAGCAGTAATCAGAGCAAAGGGTGGCTATTTTGAAGAAACTAGAATATAAAACATGTTTTCAGTTATTTCACCTTTTTTTTGTTAAGTACATAACTCCACATGTGTTCATTCATAGTTTTGATGCCTTCAGTCATGAAAATAAAGAAAACACATTGAATGAGGAGGTGTGTCCAAACTTTTGGCCTGTACTGTATGTTGGCACAGTGGTTAGTGTTACACTTCACAGCTCTATCAGCCTGGATTAATTTCCAGACTCAGTCACTGTTTGTATGCACATTCTCACATTACCTGAATAGGTTTATTTATGTTTTTTCCCTCCTTTCTCAGATGGAGGAGTTATAATAACTGTCTATAGTTAGATGTGTGTGGCACCGCATTCTGTGTTAAGGGCATAGTTCTGCCACACTGTTCAGGATGTGCATATTCCGTTTCTGTTCATTAGGGTTTTGTCCAGGTAATGTATTCTCATTCCAGTTCCTAAAGATGTGCAGCTTGGTAAGACCCAGTGACAATAAACTGGCTTGGTGTGAGTAAGTGTGAGCATGTTTATGATAGTACTCTAAAATTTCCTAGTGTCCAATTCCGTGTTTGCCTGACTTGACTTCACTCCTGTGGCTCATCTCTGTTGTGTTCAATACAGAATAATAGTTGCGTTCCATATTAATGATGAATTTTGTAATATATTGTACTTTTGTTCCAAATTAGACTTGCATTTACATTTATACATCTAGCAGGCACTTTGATCCACAGCAGCCTATGCTAAATCCACAATACTACGCTTTCATTTTAAAAACAGCATGATTAAATATGAAAGCAATCTCCATCCACATTAATATTTTCACATAGTTTATGAAGGTATCAGTGTGCACAACTAAAGCGACTGAAATAGCATATGACATAGATATTTGCCTTGATTGGGCATGCGTGGATTGGCAGAAAATTCCTACAAGGAATGTTAATACCACCACCCACAGAATTTACAGCAATTTGAAAACTATAGTGACTATTGCATTATTTTCCTTTTACACATTTATGTGGCATTCAAACTTCACAAAAGACAATTTAGATGCATACACGTAAGCAATACAACTAGCACCAATGGAAAACAACTCTTCTGTGTCTCCTATATGGTTTTCATCTGTGAAAGGTCACCAATCGGGGAATGAGTCGCCGTAATGAGCAGGATCCAATCATGCAAGGGATACATAATAAGCATGAACAAATTAGACTACGAACAGAGTCTGCGTTTTCACCCATCCATTTTACAACGCTGAGCAAGCACTTTAGGAAGTATATGGCTCTGGAGAGCAGTTTCAAAAGTCTCCATTTTCAAAGGTTAAAAATTTCGAGGTAGTGTAGACATAAGTTGAAAACAGTGTCTAGTGTCTACATTTTTAAGAAAAAAACGTAGTAGTGCGGGCACAGCCTTACAAAAGACGTTAACATAATTAAGTAACATCAGTCTGGGGAACATTTTGAAATAAATATTAAAGAACAATATTCTGATATTGATGATCATAAGTGAAGATCTCCAAACCAAACACAGCAACACAGGACTAATCACTCTTATCTTAGCTATTAAGAACCTAGCATTTAAACTATTTTCGATTAGAATGATAATCATAGAACAAGAGAGTCTTCAAACACTTCTTAAAGCCAATGAAGGAGTGAGTAGTTCAGATGGAAGTGGGCAGCTCATTCCACCAGCTAGGAGCTACACGTGGAAAGAGTCTGGTATGAGATTTGATGGAACGCAGAGTTGGTATTAAGAGATGCCATTCACTAGCACACCTGAGTGGGTGAGAAGAAGCATACCAACCTATGAGTGCCTCCATATACATGGATACTGATCCACTGACTACTTTGTAGGCAAAAGTCAAGGATTTGAACTTAATGTGTGCTGATTAGAGTGTTATCTTCGTTGGATGGTCTAAATTTTCTAAGTAAGAGTGTTTTCTGGATAGTGTGTGTGAGTGTGCCTTTGATGGATACAAAACAGGACTGTCCCTTGCTTTGTGTTTGATGCTGTTGGCATGGGTTCAACCTTCCATGAGTCTATGATAGAGGGTGCAGGTCAGGAGAAACAGAGGAAATCTAGACAAATCATGCACCACTTATGAAAAGGATGTAAATACAGACACATACAAACTGGAACAATTTATAGACATCAATCAACTAGGTAACAGGCACCATGGGAGGAAATCTGAGTTAACATTCTTCAATCATGAATATTGCACATAAGCATCATATCTGAGGGCAAAGCACTGCAAGGGGAAAAAACCTCCACTATCCTACTGGTAATTATTGCACTTTTTTTCTTTCCTTTTTATCTGGAAGGTAAAATGGAATCACATAAAAAATCCAAGCTGTTAATCTTAAACACATTCATTTCACTGACTGTATTTTAATCATTTAAAATGCTAGAAAAAATGCAAATGACAGTCATAAAGAGGAAAAGCAAAACGTACATTTTCAAAGAGCTGATGTTTTGGCTTTACAGTTGTAGCAATTAAATGCTGACTTAAAAGACATCTTAGAATCTGTGAAACTTATTAGTTAGAAGCTTATTTTGCATATAACAATCATTATATTCAGTGTATAGCATCATTTACACTTTCCAAAGTAACACATATTTGCAAACAAGGGAAAGATTTGGTTGGTGAGGTGTTATTTCTTCATCTGCTTTATAATTTCTAGCACATATTGAGTTGTATGGTTAAAGACATAAAAATAAACAATTAAATTAAGATTCCAGCTCATTAAAAGCTGTGTGATTAAATTATAAGTGAACAACCCTTTTGTGAAAATGCATGCCCATATATTTTGCATTTAAAAATTAAAGAGCTCCAAAGTCCGGGGATTGAATCTCAGCCTTGAAAATGTCTGGCATGTGAATGCTCTCCCTGTGACTGTGCCCTTTGATGGACTGACAGCCTGTACAGGACAGAGTCCTGTTTTCTGGCTGTTGACCTTGTACTGGATTAGGAAGGTTCAAAGATGAATACGGAAGCATATATTAAGTATCTAAACAATATACATTTTCTAAACCCAATGAAAGTCTTCACACCCCATGAATACCAACTGAAACAGGATCTGAACTTGACCAGAACAAGCATGCTCGGAAATCCGATGAACAGGAGTTTAAAATAGATGATAGTTTCCTTTCAAGATGTGATCTTTTGTAGTAAAATATCCCTTCATAACTTTTAATTAAGGTGAAAGCGGGAATATTCTTTTATGATTTAGGATGTCATGGCAGCATAAAATTTAGCACTAGAACTTCAGAGATTGATTATTCTAAGTTCAGATTTGACATCTGGAAGTTGCCTGTGTGGAGCTTCCTCCCACATCCACAAATGCAGTATGTGTGGTTTGGATTAACTCGTAACTCTGTGTGAGTGCTTCAATGCATGACTAACTCCCACCCCAAGGATGATTGTGATCTGGTCAGAAAGTGGACAAATTAAAATCAATTTGAGATTGGAGGCACAGTGGGTAGTACTGTTTTTTCATGGCTACGATCCCATGCTTTAAAATTTGACTCCCACTCATTGTCCATGTGGGGTTTGGCTATTCTCCTTATTGCTTCATAGCTTTTTTTTCTCCCCAAGTCTCCTTATACTTCATCATTTCAAGCTGAAGAGGTTTCATTAGAATGAAGAATGGGGTACAGCATTCTCCAATTTAAGAGCAATATAACATTTTAAAAATAAGCATACTGTATATTTTTTTTTCTATGTAAAAAATGAAAACTGATACCTAATGTGTCATCCAATGAAACAAACCTGCCTTTTTGTATATGTAAATAATGGCTACAACTTTTAACTTAATCGAAAAAGTTAACAATCGAAAAACATTTCACACAATTCATGCATAGTGGCAATGTGTATTCCTCAGCATTATTTATAAAAAAAAACAAAAAAACAAAACATTGTGTATGGGGCCTACTGGTCTGCCTCACTGTGTAAGTGAATTAAACAGGTTTGATATAGGAGACATAAAAAATAGCAAATAGTCTGCTATGAAATGAGGCATTGCTCCTTTTTGGTTCAAATGCCAATAAACTCTTATGATTAACAGCTGTTCAATCCTATACGTTTTCAGTAAATTATCTAAAAATATCATTATTCATCCCCCTATTCACTGTTACACCAACATATATTATGATAGTTTAAATACAATGTGAAAAATGTTTCATCATATTTATAACGTTATTAATCATTTTTCAAGTACTGTGCTATGTATTAGGCATGTTGCAGCACCTTCAGCATATCTCATCTAGCATCAATGGTATTTTCGTATTTTCATAGTCGGTATGATATAGGTTTTACTCTTATGATTGGATTTTACAATTTATAAAACTTACCATGACTGTTACATCTTGCTGTTTCTACCAATCTGTTGTTCTGATCATAACAGACCATGGCCTGATAACGATATCCTTGACCGCATTCTCTGATATCTCCTTGGACTTTCATTCCTAGAATCACTTCAACTTTCCCTTCAGGCAGAATGCAGTCTGACCAGTTTCCTACTGGCTGGGCATTGTACTTGTCACAGGGACAATACTGGGTTTCGCTTAGTGGATAGAGTTGACTGTTCTTACATTTTTCCCTTTTCTTGCTTTTACCTAAAAACAAACAAAAATACACATTTATTGTTCAGCAAAATGTTTTCATTAAGTAAATAAGATCATTAGTGACATATTTGACATAGTAAAAATACAGTGTACACATATTCCATGTGAAAGAATGACTTAATTTAAATATATATATATACATATATATATTTATATATACATACACACATTACACATACACACATTATATATATATACTAATAAAAGGCAAAGCCCTCACTCACTCACTCACTCACTCACTCACTCACTCACTCACTCACTCACTAATTCTCCAACTTCCCGTGTAGGTAGAAGGCTGAAATTTGGCAGGCTCATTCCTTACAGCTTACTTACAAAAGTTGGGCAGGTTTCATTTCGAAATTCTACGCGTAATGGTCATAACTGGAACCTATTTTTCTCCATGTACTGTAATGGACGTTAGCCCGATGGCCGTGGGGGGCGGATCTGCGTGTGACATCATCACGCCTCCCACGTAATCACGTGAACTGACTATGACCACAGTACGTAGAAAAGAAGGAAGAGCCCCCAAAGAGCGCTGAAGAAAAACGGCAAATAATTTATTCGCGAGATACAAGTTTAATGAGAAGACACGAGGTATAAACGAGACTTTGGATCACTTTGTAACGGAGTTAAAATTGCTGTAGCGAGAAACTTTTAAGTGCCGGGTCTTAGCTAACATTAAATAACGCTGTGGACATCGCGAGATCGCACGAGATAGCACAGGCACATCTCAGAAGCTTCGATGCATGCACTCCGAGCGGCTCACGTGAACTGACTATGAACGCAGTACGCAGAGAAAGCAAGACCTCTAAAGAGCATGGAGAGTTTTGCTCACGTGAACGTGTCTGCAAAAAGAGGCGTTTCCTGCACTGCAAAAATACTACAAAAGTCGGGCAACCGGCGCGCGCGCGTAGCTGTGCCGGCCTTTGAGACGCTGACTGCGCTTCTGCCTTAAGTGAAAGTAAACACTTTTAATTTTTTTCCCCCTTCCCATGAGCTATAGCCCAGACAACTGTAAACACGGGATTCCATTTCAACACCGTGGCAAACTAATATTAAGGCGCTTCGCACTTTCTTTTACACGTATATGATTATGAGGTCGTCAGGTCGGATTATGAAGACATGCACAGGAGTGGAGGACCGACAGTGCCATCCCGGACAGTTAATGGCAGGGCCGTCTCTCCAGTCTACATGAGACCCACCGCAACGCTCATATCATCAGCGAAGACCTCTCTCTACACTATATTAAAGAAAAAGGCAAGTTTCCTTTCTTTACACCTTTTTTCCTTTTATCCCCAACCAAACTCTTTCTCTCTTAAAACTGCAGAGGACACAAAAATGATTTTCTTTTAATTGCTGGTAATGCCGGTAAGGCACATCACCACAGGCAGAAATTTGGACGTTCACATAGAAAATGTAATTTCTATACCACAGCCGTCGTGTAGTGCCTTTCAAAAGGGATCAACTACCAAGAGATGATCCATATACATTTTAGCTGCTGTTAGTACTACTTACCTGTTATGTTATACCGGCTTTAAAATGTAGCTTACCCGAAACCACTCCACTGGTGCTCAGTGTATCTTTACTTCTTAAAACGTTAATGTTTTACTGTTTAATAGCTTATAGACTACATTTTATTTTTTTCCCTTGCACTCAGTGAGCAAGGCCAATGGGTGATCAGTTTTATATATATATATATGAATGACCTCCAAAGAGCGCGGAGACTTTTGATCACGTGAACGTGTCTGCAAAAAGTGGCGTCTCCTGCCCTGCAAAACTCGAGCAGCCGGCGTGCGCGCATAGTTGTGCCGGCCTTTGAGACGCTGACTGCGCTTCTGCCTTAAGTCAAAGTGAGCACTTTTTTTTTTTCCTCCTCCCCCTGAGCTATGGCCCAGACAAGTGCAAATACGGGATCCCTTTTCTAAACCGCGCCAAACTAATATTAAGGTGCTTCGCACTTTCTTTTGCACGTATATGATTATGAGGTCGTCAGCTCGGATTATGAAGACACGCACAGGAGTGGAGGACCAACAGTGCCATCACAGCCGATTAATGGCAGGGACGTCTCACCAGTCTACACAAGACCCACCGCAACTGTCCCCAAAAAGCGCTCATATCGTCAGCGAAGACATCTCTCTACACTATATAAAAGAAAAAGGCAACTTTCCTTTCTTTACACCTTTTTTCCTTTTATCCCAAACCAAAGCTTTTCTCTCTTAACACTGCAGAGGGACACAAAACTAATTTTCTTTAATTGCTGGTAATGCCGGTAAGGCACATTACCAGAGGCAGAAATTTGGACGTTCATATAGAAAATGTAATTTCTATACCACAGCCGTTGTGTAGCGCCTTTCAAAAGGGATCAACTACCGAGAGACCATCCATATACATTTTAGCTGCTGTTAGTACTACTTACGTGTTGATATACCGTCTTTAAAATGTAGTTTACCCGAAACCACTCCAGTAATGCTTAATGTAGCTTTACTTCTTAAAACGTTAATGTTTTTTTTGTTTAATAACTTATAGACTACATTTTATTATTTTTCCTTTGCACTCAGTGACCAAAGTTATACACACACATATAGACACACACACACATATATATATATATATATATATATATATATATATATACACACACATATATATACCTGTGTGTATATATATATATATATATATATATACACACACACACACACCTATCTACATTATATATACACACACATATATTTAATTTGTGTGTCTGTATGTATGTATGTGTGTGTATATATGATGTAGACAGGTATGTATATATATGTGTATATGTAGATATGTATGTATATATATATGAAGATATATATATGTGTGTGTAGACTCAAACCGATTATAACAGCAGCAATCCAAGCTGTGAGAAAACACTAAAAAGGAGGCGTGTCAGATGTCGTGGTACATTTTCTGATGCAGCTAGACAAAAACTACTTCGTGACGCTGCGGCCAAATACACAAAACAATTACTTTGACAATCATGTTACGTTATTTTCAAAATGTTTCCTTTTCTTTTTCTTTACTTCTTTAACACACTACTTCTCCACTGCAAAGCGCGGGTATTTTGCTAGTATACTAATAAAAGGCAAAGCCCTCACTGACTGATTGACTGACTCATCACTAATTCTCCAACTTCCCGTGTAGGTAGAAGGCTGAAATTTGGCAGGCTTATTCCTTACAGCTTACTTACAAAAGTTAAGTATAAAAGTATAAGGCCGTCCATCAGCAGCAATCCAATAGACACGCTGCCGCTAAATATTCGCAGGTGAAGGACTGTGCTTATGCAAACGAAGATGAGATGGTCAGGGATAGACTAGTGTTTGGCACAAACTCAGCGAAAGTGCGAGAGAAACTTTTAAGTGCCGGGTCTTAGCTAACATTAAATAAAGCCGTGGACATTGCAAGATCGCACGAGATAGCACAAGCACAGCTGAGAACCTCCGATGCATGTACTCTGAGCGGCTCACGTGAACTGACTGTGAACGCAGTACGCAGAGAACAAGCAAGAGCGCTGAACAAAAAACGCATTACACAATTGAGAAGGCAGCAAAAGAATATGAAGCAAGTGACGCATACAAGCATATTCATAAGTGCAGCTACTGCAGAAACAAAGCATGGTGTAAACCTTAAGTTTAAATTAAGTTCATAGACACGCTGCCGCTGGCGTTTGTCATGCCTAAGACGAATACGATATTCGTGAGATACAAGTTTAATGAGAGGACGCAGGCTATAAATGAGACTTTTGATCACTTTGTAACGGAGTTAAAATTGCTGGTGAAGGACTGTGCTTATGCAAACAAAGATGAAATGGTCAGGGATAGAATAGTGTTTGGCGCAAACTCAGCAAAAGTGCGAGAGAAACTTTTAAGTGCCGGGTCTGAGCTAACATTAAATAAAGCCGTGGACATCGCAAGATCGCACGAGATAGCACAAGCACAGCTGAGAACCTTCGATGCATGTACTCCGAGCGGCTCACGTGAACTGACTGTGAAAGCAGTACGCAGAGAACAAGCAAGAGCTCCAAAGAGCGCTGAACAAAAAATGCATTACACAATTGAGAAGCCAGCAAAAGAATATGAAGCGAGTGACGCATACAAGCATATTCATAAGTGCAGCTACTGCGGAAAGAAAGCACGGTGTAAACCTTAAGTTTAAATTAAGTTCATAGACACGCTGCCGCTGGCGTTTGTCATGCCTACGACGAATACGATATTCGCAAGATACAAGTTTAATGAGAAGACGCAGGGTATAAACGAGACTTTTCATCACTTTGTAACGGAGTTAAAATTGTTGGTGAAGGACTGTGCTTATGCAAACGAATAGGAAAGCAAGGTGTAAAGCTTAACTTTAAATTAAGTTCATAGACACGCTGCCGCTGGCATTTGTCATGCCTAAGACGAATACGATATTCGCGAGATACAAGTTTAATGAGAGGACGCAGGGAATAAACAAGACTTTTCATCACTTTGTAATGGAGTTAAAATTGCTGGTGAAGGACTGTGCTTATGCAAATGAAGATGAGATGGTCAGGGATAGAATAGTGTTTGGCACAAACTCAGCAAAAGTGCAAGAGAAACTTTTAAGTGCCGGGTCTGAGCTAACATTAAATAAAGCCGTGGACATCGCAAGATCACATGAGATAGCACAAGCACAGCCGAGAACCTTCGATGCATGTACTCCGAGCGGCTCATGTGAACTGACTGTGAACGCAGTACGTAGACAACAGGCAAGAGCTCCAAAGAGCGCTGAACAAAAAACATATTATGCAATTGAGACAGCAGCAAAAGAATATGAAGCGAGTGACGCATACAACCATATTCATAAGTGCAGCTACTGCGGAAAGAAAGCACACGGTGGAAAAAGTCAATGTCCAGCTAAAGGAAGACAGTGTAAAAAATGTGGTAAATTGAACCACTTTACTAAAGTTTGCAGGACTGGGAAAGGTAAACCCGTGCATGCAGTGTGTGATGTCTCAGATAAAGAGGAAGACGAGCTGTTTATTGATGCAGTAAGAAAGGAACAACCCTCTGAAGCTGAACAAGCCTTTGTAGACATATCAATAGGAAAGCAAGGTGTAAAGCTTAAGTTTAAATTACGTTCATAGACACGCTGCTGCTAAATATTTGCAGGCAAATCCACAACTTAATACCGGGAATGCCTGTTAAACATCTTAGATTCACGAGTACCGATTTGGGTAGTGATCACTTAGATGAATGAAACCTGCTATCTTTACAACAGTTGACAACGAAAATGAGATGGTCAGGGATAGACTAGACAAACATGGAATGTAACTTGAACACAACACATCCTCCAAATACGAACCTGATTGAAACAAATAATGACAATCAAATCCTTGATGACAGCAACACTCATAACAGTCACAAAACAATTACATTGACAATCATGTTACGTTATTTTTAAAATGTTTCCTTTTCTTTTTCATAACTTCTTTAACACACTACTTCTCCGCTGCGAAGCGCGGGTATTTTGCTAGTTTTATATATATTGCAAAGTTGGGTGGCTCGCTGACTGCACTATTTTCTGTTTAATTACAAAGCTGAAATTTAGAAGGATGGTATGTCTAGGGTACTAGATATTCTCTAAGAAAAGACATTTCAATTTATTAATATTTAGAGATACATTTCCCCACAATAGAAAAACTAAACACCCCAATATCTCAAAAATACTTTGATGGATTTGATTGAAATTTGCTGATGTTATAGAAAAAACAAAATCAGTCGATACATGATTTTTTTGTCTGACGATAAATTTAATATTTGTTATGCCAACTTACATGCTACACTGTACACTGCACTGTAAATGAAGGATGGAGCACAAATGATTGATGGGCCATGCGAACAGCAACCTTTAGGTTGGATGGATGACTGAATACAATGCAATGTCCTAGACAGGAAAAAACAGTCTTCATAATGTTGTGAAATGGACCATAAAAGTTTGGTGAAGCTCAGAGAAGATGCAAAGCTCAATTGCTGGCAAATGTTGACTTTTGCTGTCAACTACCAAAACTCTTCAATGTGTAGCAGCGCTCATCTTGTTTTTATGTTCCACTCCTTCAACCTCCTGGCGTGAAGTGTTGAGTACTGTGAATGATGAGTCAGGATGGGGGGAGTGTTCCAAAGCTCCAAGACATAAACGAGGAATAGTTCATTTGTTGACCCAAAGAGTAAAAGGCATCATAAACTATTGAGTAGGAGGAGGAATTAGCAGTGTGATAACAGCTGTACAATACAAAGAAATAGGTACATGACTGCAAATCCAAGCAGCCTAGATTGAACACAGCTAATTACCAATTTCAATATAAAACAATACACTTTTATTGTAAAACTGTGTTTTGCAACAACCATCAACAAAAGGCAAGTCACTAGGAAATACAGAAACTGATCTAGGGCAGGAATGTTTTACTCATGGGAATAGTATATAGCACATTCAGTGACCTAATAACATTATTATTGCTTGACTGATATTTGATATTTGTTGGTAATAAGGCTATAGTGAGCAGGTTATTCTTCGGCTCAGTGCTGAAAAGTGATCACTTGGAGAAATGGGGCTTTAACTGTTTTAGAGGTCCAACGAAAAATGTAACTTTTACTTTTTTAAACATTATTATTATTAAGTAGCTTAAGCAACTTATTAAAAACATACAGATTTTATATAGTCATTCCTTGGCCTTTAAAAACTACCAAGGCATTATTTAGGGGGTTTAGAAGACAAAGGATATTTTGTATTTAGTTACATTTTTAATAAGGTTTAAAACAAAATACATTCTGCTGCAGTACTATTTTGTTTTGTATTATGGGTGCTGTCATTTTTTGTATTTTTTTTTTTTGTCTGGTTACTAAGTTGTTGCAGGGCAAGGTCCAAAAGCACACAGCACATAACATCATCAAGTCAAAGATATAAAGATCATTGTTGTACACTTCCTGGATGTTCAAGTTTTTGGATAATTCAAAGAAAAACTCTAGCGTTCTTTGGTTAGTTTATCCTGATATTCAGGCCATCAATTCTATTTTCAATAACAATTTTGTGTATAATTTTGGCATAGGTTACTACTAATATCAATTACAAATTTATAATAAAACCATAGCTAATACATTAATTTCCGAGTTCTGATTTTTTTGTATATAAAATGTACAGTCCAGAGTTTACATAATGGCAAAAAAAGTTATAATGATTATATTTTCAAACCAAAAGCGGTTGTTTAGTTTGCGGCAGCATATGACATAATGTACCTAATGTACCCAATATCGTAAAGCCTTTACACTAAATTTCATGTTGAGTAGTTATCAAAACCGCCTCATCTCATCTGTGACTCACATCACAGTGGTTTTGGTTCCTTCTCCTGACTAATGAGGTAAGCTTCTAAGCCAGCCTCTGATATGGCTGAAGATGAATGACAGTCATTGACTATCAATATTGTTCCTCAAACAACAGAAACCAAACAATATCAGATTGACAGAAAATAAAGAGTTATCTGAGCTGTTGTCAGGTGAATTGTTGTTAAATTTCAAAGCTAAAAAAGTATAAAATGTGCTACAATTCAGACCAGACTCAACTTTGTATTTTGTGGTATATGTTTAAATGGTGTTAAGAAAGCACTGCTGACATGAACATCTGAGAATATCAGTTAATTGTAAAAATGTTGAATCAGTCAATAGATTCATTCTGGACAATCTAGGCATTGTAGCCTAGGAATTGACTTTAACTGTAAAACTACATCAATAGTACTTACAAAAATTCAATACCCTAACATTAGTACCATCAAAAGATTTACAGATATTGACAAGAAAATCTTTTCTGTTGGTTAAGCTGCCACTAAACATCTTTGAAAAGAATAGTGGAGTTACCTGAGTGATTGTGAAAATTTATGTACAGTAAATGCAAAGGAAGTATGAACAAACTGCAATTTAGATTGTTTTTTTACATTACCATAATCATTGGCCACAACAAGCTTTGTTAGATTAAGTTTGGTTGGTTTTTCAATTTAACATCTTTCTTGATATCAAAGTTTATAAGAAACTCAATATATATTACTAAAAATGTGGGTTCTGCATTTGAAGAATTAGCAGGTGTTATAAGGAGAACAACATATAGAATAACAGCTGAAGAAAGGTCAAAATCATTAAAAAGTCAAGGGTTATATTTCTCTTTTGACTGTAAATACAGGAAACTGCAAATTATAAGGACTGTAAAAAATATATTAGAAGCATGTCTTCAAATCTGATATTTCAGATGAGACCATGTAAACACACTCGATTTGAAACACAACTGCAGAGCAGAAGGAGAACATACTGTATCATCATCTGCAATGTACAATGAGTGCCCAGTTCTTGTCAATGTTTTGCACTGAGTGGAAGCCAAACTCCATATGTTTTGAGCAAGATGCAGTCCTTTGTATTATAATAGGATTATTATTCCCTATAAAACATTTCTCATTCAGACAATTTCTCTTTCTGGAGTATCCTCTAGGTTACTTTTAAGATTTACAGAAGCAAAATTCAAACATTCTATTTATGATCTTGTATTGTATTTTGTTTTCTTGTTGGTTGGTTAAATGATTTGTTATGTTGTGTGCAACCCATTTTGTGATAGTATGCATCCTAATGAAAACAGCATGCTGCCAGGGTTCCTGTTAAATTAAACAGAGAGGGGTAAAGGGGCAAAAATTGTTGATCTACCTAAAAAAGAAAAATGAGCAATTTTATCATATAAACATATTATGTACACTTTTTTACTTCCATAGATGCATATGTTGAATCAAGCAGGAAGGAAAATGGAAGGAAAAGTGGCTGTTATATTTCTGATGTCCCTTTTCTTATTGTCTGCAAGATGTACTGTATATGTTCATATGCACATTATTACTAGATTGACTTCATGTAGGCGTATGTTTTTGGGATTTTTATTGTTTGAGGTTCTTGAAGAATTTAGAGTGGGTGTGATGTATTTAGTTTATGGTTTGTGGTTTATGGTTTGTGAGAAGTGATACTTAAAATAAGGTTTCATTAAAAATATTTTTGAGAACATTAAACACAATCATTCATGATGGAAATAAATGGGAAATAGCTAGTATAATGCAGTTTACAACCAATGCATATGGAATACCTTTTGGACCAAAATAAATAAAATGGAAATTATGTAATAAATAATCAACTGCAAAAGTACTGATATATATATATATATATATATATATATATATATATATATATTGTCACAGAGTGCTGGGTCCTTACCCGGCCGGGATGCCTGGAAGGACCGGAAGGTGGCATTAATAGCTTCCAGGTCATGAGGGGGCAACCGCCCTGGACTAGGAGAGGACCACGGGAGAGGAAAAAGGACATTACAACCCATTGGGACCTGTGGCCACCGCCAGGGGGTGCCTTAAACCTCAGGGAACCCGGGGAACAATTACTTCCGCCACACCTAGCAAGATGGTGGAGTAACCTGCCAGTGCTTCAAGTGCAAAGGGCAGCACTTCCACCACACCAGGAAGTGCTGCCGGAAAGACGTCATCAGCCACCTGGAGCACATCCGGGCAGGAATAAAAGGGGCCGCCTTCCTACAATCGAGGAGCTTGAGTCGGGAGTGGGAGCAGGACAAAGCTCCCAGAAGGAGAGAAAAGGCGGCCAAGAACTGAGAGAGAGAAGCCCATATTGTGGTGGTTATTGCTGTGTGCATTGTGTGTGGTGTTCGGGATTGTGAACCTGTGTTTATTAATGTTTAATAAACGTGTGCATTTTATAAAGATGTGGTTTCCGTTTATTATCATGAAAGTTATCGAATTATTAGGAAATGCTTTGTCATTGTTTTATAATACAGTATTAAAAGTATTAAATACTTTGTTTCAAAATGGTCGTATTTTTAAAGACTGTTTTTATTTCACAATGTGTGTTTTCTAAACAGTACATTTTAAAAACTGTATTGATGCCAGCAATATTTATTTCACAATGCCTCATTTCATAATGATTTTGTCACTTGTCAATTAAGATCAATAGGCTGAACCTTTTCCTATTGGTCAATCCTTTGCTGTCAGTTACTTTTGACTGATTGCAGTTAATAAGCTTCCAAAGATGTTTTAATGCTACTTTTCTTACATAATTGATGATACATTTGGGGTACTCAGATGGATAAATGCTTTTCAAAATATGTTTATGAAGAGGTTCTCTGTAGTTTAAGATTCTGCTTGGCTCAGTCAGTTTTAAGCTAACAACTTCTTTATTAGCTTCAAAATTTTGAAGCACACTTTTCTGTCTGAGCATTTCCATCATATCGTCAATTCATCTCAAAATAGCATCATGTATTAAATAATCTATTTCTATTCACACTAACCGCCCCAACTTTTAACTGCCTCTTTGTGCTTATCAGTTGGAAGGCAAGTAAAGTAATGTTAAAGATCTTTGAAAGCCTACAGCTTACAATCAGAGTAAGGAAACTGACAGCAAAGGATTAACCCCAATAGGAATGAATGTTTAGCCAGGTGGACATTGTCTTGATTGACAAGTGACAAAGCCATTATGAAAAAGAGGCAGTCTGAAATAACTAGCCCAGGCATTAAAGGACCCATTCAGAAATGTGTTATATTATAGTGAAATAAAATCTTTATTTCATAAGGCCGTTTTGAAATAAAACCTGTAATAACTCTAAAATAATTACATTGGATTTTATAATAATTAGATGACTTTTATTTAATTATATGTAATTTAATAGTGTATTGACTATCGCTGTACTTTGGCATGTGATTATTTATTTCATAATTGCCATTTTATGTATTTCATTTTGGCACAAATGGTATTCTGCAAATATATGGAATGGCAGGGAAAAATATAGGCACCTAATGTCAAATAGTTAAAAAAAGTATGATACAAGATGGGTGGCACAGTGCTGCAGTGGGTAATACTACTGTCTGTCTCTCTGCTAAATCCACCCCCTGGTCATTGTCTGTTTGGATTTTGCAGGTTCTTCTTTGTCTGCATGAGTTTTCTTAGCACATTGGGTGAGGTTTCTATATTTACCTGAATGTACGTGACCAGGACCTGTGATCAAATGAAATCCTGCCTAGGGCTGTGATCCCTGTGATGTGAATTCAGGTAAGGGTCTTTGATAATTTTATGGTATAGTATGTATACTCACCTACAAGTGTTCTTTTTCTTGTTCTTACTCCAACACAATCTGCACTACATGGTGAAAACTTTGACCAGCTTGTTAGCTGACAATCATCCTGGCAAGGCAGCTGACATGTTTGAGTTATAGAAGGCATTGATCCAGCATACTTGAGACAGTCACCAATGTCAGCCTGACCTCCATCTTGTCTACGACAGGATATTGCTGAAAGAAACACAATACAAACAATTATTATAATGTACATTATACACTGACTATACATTCCTATCTATCTATCTATCTATCTATACAGTATATATAGTAGACATGTACATACTACTGTTTTCTGTGCATAAAGCAAAATTGTCCCTATGCACCTATATGGTAGTATGAACATATCTTCTATATATACTGTATTGATAGATAGATAGATAGATAGATAGATAGATAGATAGATAGATAGAT
>JANRMT010062842.1:3361094-3482612 GCA_026402145.1 Polypterus bichir lapradei | reverse complement strand
GATAGATAGATAGATAGATAGATAGATAGATAGATAGATAGATAGATAGATAGATAGTGTATATACACACATACATGGGTTGTTCAAAAGGTTTTCTCACTTTATTGATTATAAGCTTTGCCTTTGTGAGGAATCTGATTTAGTCAGGGGTTCAGTACCTCGCTGCTGTCATTGTGAAATCAGTTACAGAATGATAAATAATGTTACACCAAAAGAAGAAAAGAGAGGTGTTGTATGAATTTTGTGAGCAGAAGGCATTAAAGAAGCTGAACGTCACACATGTTAATGTGCTCACTGCTATAATGATGCTGTACCTCACTACAGTATACTGTATGGGAGTGGATAGTTATGTTAAGAAGTTGTTGGATAAGTGTATCAGATGCAGAGTGCTTAGTCCAGCTGTTAATACCAAGCAGTAATTACAAGCACGAGAAATTTGGGACCATCTTTCATCTCCACTGGAAGACAACTAACTATTTAGAAAACCACTTTACAACTTTGGAAAACCAACCAAACACATTTTTTTCTGAAAGTCCTTGACTCATCATTGTGGTACCCTTTACAAAGGAGAACTGTTTGTGTCTGAGGTAGCTACTGTCCTATGTTACGGCACAGGTATTATTTCAGAGGTGTGTGTTATAGATCTGTAGACCTGGTCCTTGAGGTGGCCTTCCCATCATATGTGATTGAGTCCAGCTAGTAAAGGCCAGTTCCTTCAAACATTCTGGATTAAATCACTTATAGATCTGTACATAGACAATGTCTTTGCATCCTATGACAATTACACTCCAAATTTAACTTTCCAGCAACACATTTCTTTTACTACCTTCAAATTAGAAACTTTGTTAAACAAAACCTGACCAATTTTTTTCACCTCCCACCTACCTCTATGCTGGAAAAAATACTGATCAGTCTTGAGGACTCAGACAACATTTCCGTAATACAGAATAACATTTTAAAGTCCCTCCCTTTCAAAGATCCAAGAGTACAGTGGGAAAATGATCTTTCACTCAACATCTCAGAAAAGGAGTGGAAGGCAGCCATGTACAGAATTCACTTGAGCTCCATATGTGCAAAGCATGCAATTATTCAATTTATATATCGAGCACATATGTCTTGTTTAAAATTGTTCAAAATGTTTCGAGGGGCAAGATCCAACCTGTGAACGTTGCAAGCTAGTTCCAGCCTCACTGGGCCACATGTTTTTGGTGTGTACCAAATTAACATAATTCTGGACCAAAATCTTTAAATGCTTTTCAGACAGCCTTGATGTCACAATCCCTCCTAATCCATTAACAGCTGTGTTTGGTGTACTCCCAGATGGGCTTAAAGTGGAGAAGGGAAAACACACTGTAATTGCCTTTACCACACTATTGGCACGTAGACTTATCTTGCTCAACTGGAAGAAATCTGACTCTCCTTTTTTAAGTCAGTGGATAACTGATGTTATATACTATTTGAAATTGGAAATAAATGTAATTCTCACTTAGGGGATCTGTACAAAACTTTTTCAAAACCTGGCAGGAACTAATCAATAACATTTTAGAATAAGGATTTAAATTGGGGAAACAGATTCTCTCCCCTTTTTTACTCTATTTATTTTTATTCATTTATTAATTTATCTATTTACTTATTTTTTACTAACTTAAAGTTTTACTCTGCTGGCCTATCTTTTTATCTCATGGGTAGGGGTTGATTTGTTTTGAACCAAGTCTTGTAAAACATGACTTATTTGTAATGAATGTTATTTGTTATTAAAATCAATAAAATAAAAAAAGTAAAGGCCAGTTCCTGTGGTA
Organism: Polypterus bichir lapradei; assembly: GCA_026402145.1. Classification (NCBI taxonomy): domain Eukaryota; kingdom Metazoa; phylum Chordata; class Cladistia; order Polypteriformes; family Polypteridae; genus Polypterus; species Polypterus bichir. The sequence continues at coordinate 3,480,813 of JANRMT010062842.1, read as the reverse complement.
CAGTGATAAACATTCAAGAGTACATACTTGCCCATTCTACCTTAATATCAGATCATTGGACATCTTAAACCAAATAAATCTGAAGCATCTAACACTTCCAGCTGTTAACTCCATTGATAATTATTGGGATTGTGCTATCTGAATTTACAGGACCAGGTTGCTGTTACAGAATCTCTACTTTGTTTTAACAGATCACATCATTGTCATATGTACTTTTATTATTATTGATGATCAGATCAATCAATATTTTCTTATCACAGTTTTGAAAATGTGATGTTTACTAATTGCCTGTAGAGTCTTGGGAGAAAAGTAAACACAATGCAGTTTCATTTTTGGAGATGATGGGAAATGTTTCAGCTCCTTAAGATCCTGCAATGGAAGAAGTTACTGCAGAAAATGATTAAATGAAAAGTAATACCTCTTGTCTGTAGACCAGGTCCACAGGTCTCATGAGCTCCTGGACTCTCTTGGCGTACATACCAAGGTACTAATTGGCAGCGACGCCATTTATGAGTCTTCCATCTACAAAATTAAAAAGAAAATATCTAATCTAATACAGCATTTAAATACAGGAAGCAAGAACACAGATTTGTAGCCTTTATTATTCTGTTAAAGGAATCATTGCAATTGTTGTTATACTGTCACATAGAATTACTGAAAAGAGAAGAAAATTAGTTTAATAAACTTGGAAAATGGTTGTTTGAACAATATTATGGCTGACACCCAGGTCCCATTTAAATTCTGTGCTTTCAATCAAAAGTCATTCACAAAACTACCATTTAGAAAATGAATAACAATTAAGTTGTTTTGGAAAAAGGTTTGAAAATAAAATGTGAAAAATTGTTAACTTAATCGTTGTAATAGGTTTTCTGCATATTACTTTTATTATGATGACATTTTCTAACAAGCATACAGCCTTTAATCTTAACATAGCAAATCTGCTTAAGAAAATTAAGGGTTGTAGGGACCAACATCAGACACAAGACAGAAACCAGCCCTGGTCAGGTTGACAAACCATCACATGACATACTACCACACTAACCCACAGGGCCAATCTAGGGTTACCAGTTAACCCAAGGTGCACACCTTTGGGGATCTTGGAAGAAAGATGGCATACCCAGTGAAAAACCTATGCAAAAACATAGAGAGTATGCACATTCCACTTGGACAATGGCCAAGCATGAGGTCTGAACCCAGGATGCTACAACTTATGATGCCCTGTACCCACCATGTACGCTGCAGCTGTTTAACCATGGGGCATTGAGTAGTCATATCGAGGATAAATCAGGGTGAGTGAGGGAGACACATACACAATTGTAAAAAAATAGGAAGTTCTTTGTTAAAGAAAACATATATATACATCAAAAGTTAACAAAGCAAGCTATTTGAAAAACAAAAAAAAAATCACACTAGTAAGCCATCAAAAATCATAGTTTAGGTTGTGACGGACAGCCGGGTCCCATGCCCGGCCGGGACGCCTCTGCTGCATACGTCCCGGGGGAGCCATTATGGACATTGCAGTACCTTCCCCGGGGCGCTTGGGGGCAGTCACCCTGGCCGTGGATCCCTCCTCAATCTCCCCCGTGGCTCAATGGGACATGGAGTCCACCACAGCAGCCCGGTTGGGAGATGGGGTGGCCGCTAGGGGGTGCTGCGGAGAACCAGCCACCTCACTGGACGGTTTATCAGCCCCACCCGGAGGTGCAATTAAGACCAGCTGGTCAGGCACCTGGAACACTTCCGGGTGGGGTATAAAAGGGCCTGCCTCCCAGCAATCAGAGCCAGAATCGGGAGGAAGAGGACGAGGTTGCCTGGGAGGAGTGGTGGTGCCAGGAAGTGTTTGGTTTGTGTGGGGTTTTGGTGCTTGGACTGTGTTGGGCCTGTGGGACACGGGGAAGATGTGTGCCCATGGCTGAAGGAAAAATAAAAACCCTTTGAGTGTGAACACGTGCCTCTGCGTGGTCTGTGCCGGGTCGGGTGCTATATAGCGCCTTTTCACAAGGTGTATGAATAAATATGATGAAATGAAAAGAAAACATTCCAAACCAAAAACAAACTGATTCTAATCCTTTTCAAATCTAAAATCCATAGTCAAATACAAAAATACAACAAAATTCCCAGTCCTTTTACCATTTTCAGGCTGTGCAAGAGACCAAAGGATTTCTTTAAAGAAAAATTTACCAAATTAAACCAATGTCCAGGCTCAATACAATACACTCCCTTCTCAGTGTTACAGACGATAACACAGGAGTATGTGCACTCTCTCATTTCTTTATTCAGGCTGCTCAGGAGTATAGCATTGCACCCTCCACTAATGACAGACTATCTGCTGACAATGAAAATGCCTCCAATATCCATCTTGCCATTCTTATATGCCCCTGAGATCCCTTCCTCCAATCTCAATGGATGATCCTCCCAATTACCAAGCACAGCTTCACGTGGTCTGTTCTACACACAGTAACCCAGAAGGAAGCTAATAAATCCATGACCCATGCTTACGCGTTTGCTTGGCTGCAGATGCTCCAACTCTGATTACCCTCCGGTAAGTGATCTCTCTCTCTCTCTCCAGGTCTTTTATCTCCCTCTTTCAGGCCCTTTACCTATACCAAAACAGCTTTACTACTTTATAATCCCTCATTCGCAGGTTGATACCTCACACCAGGATGCCTCCTAACATCTAGGTTGGGTTGAATGGTGTAGCGCTTCACAACTTGCCCTTGCTCACTGATGCAGATGCGTGCATCCACCATGCAGCTGCACTGCTGTTTCAGTATACCAGACTTCTCTCATCAGCACCACCTTACGTCAGGTCAGGTTGGGGAGCATGTACCCGTACAGCGTGTTGACACGCCCACCACATGACAAAACAGAAATGCAGCCCAGTCCCGGGGAAACAACCATCTATCTGCCGCAGCCAGGGCGTCCCCTAGGCCTGGTCCAGCTGCTCGGTCCTCGACAATGAGGATCCTGTGAGCCGGATCATTACTGGGGAATTGTGCCACATGGCTTTAGTGCTGAAACTGATGCTCCCTCACAATGCAGATAATGTGCCTGATTTGGGACTCCATGACACAAAATCTAGCCACCGGTACCCAAGGATTCTCCAAAGAGTCGCAATATTGAAAGAGTCCAGTCTTCATCCATGTCTCTGGTGACAATTCCTATGAAGTCAGTATATGGTTGGGAGGCATGGATGGTATCCACTGACTTTACAACACGCTCGTAAAACTATTTAAACAAAATAGAAAACCTATAAATAGTTGCACACACAAGGAAACACTGTTGTTATAATGCGACTCAACTACCTAACTATTACTGGGCCACGAAATGCAGATATGGAACACCACATACAGATGGGGAACACAGTTTGCATTAAACTCTTCTCAGGTGACAGTTCATATATGATCCTTATTTACAGAATAATCCAGAAAGTATTAATTGCAGCATCTTTATTGCATTCTCCCTTACCTGTAGCCAAGACACACAGGCAATGCCTCACATTCCCTCTCCTCATACAGCACCTCTGGGCAGTCTTGACCACCATTTGCAGGAAGCTGAATAATAACTCGATGGCGTGACTGTTTCTTTATTGGACTAGGTCCTAAAATTAGACAGGATAATCAGAAATTAAAATTGCTTAATTCGTTATATATTTAAAGTCACAACAATAAAAAAGTATGATTTTTTGCTGTGATAGTTCTTACATTTAAAAGGATAAAAAAAATAGTTTCCAGAAGTTGTAAACTCACATTGCAATGGCATATGTCAATAAGGAATCCATAATTTACCACTTTTCTTACTATAAAACTATTTTACCCTTCACAATTCACCTAGATATTATTTTTTATTGTTGTGTCTTAAATGTGGTTTCAAAAGGGTTTATAAGATTAAGATGATCTTTGGTCAAAATAATCTTTCAACTGTTATAAAATACCAAAAGCAATTGGGATTTACTGTTATTAACAGCTGTTTAAACACTGTGGGCATCAAATGTCATATCATCCATCAATCCATTCCACCCATCCCTTTACCACACCTGCTTATCCAGAGCAGGGCCACAGGGAATCTGGAGCCTATCCCGGCAAGCATCAGGTGCAAGGCAGGAACAGTCCCTGAACAAAGCACACACACTCACTAGTGCAGCCTGAAATTGCCTTAGGCATAAAAAAACAGCTTCAACAAACAAATGTAATTCTCAGAGGAAATGCTTTATATTGTCAAGAGAATGCCTTCTGAACATTCTAGGAGGCAAAATAAAGAGTGCCAGGGTATAATCTGTGAAGACTGTTTTTCTGTTTTCCACTTTCTGTACACACTGGGGACCACAAAAGAGGATATGTAAAAATAATTTACAACCACAATAAACAGCTTCATTACCCTATTCAGAACTAAAATAAGTGAAGTTTCACAAAGTGCTAAAGGGGTAGTTGTCCATCACATACCTCTGTTAAAGCCGACAAAGGGCTATTAATTATCTCTTTCAAAAAACTATGAAACATGGCATTAGTACTCTATCAAGCATCATTACCCACCTAACAATCTCCTAGGACCTGGCATATTCTTTGCATTTACTAGGTAAACACATTTGCAGAATTGCTGAGGTACACACACAGAACCACAATATGGTGCCATGAAGGCTTCATCAGATTGATAAATAATAATAATTCCCTACAATGAACTTATGAAGACAAAATATTCATGTGACACTCTAGAATATGACAAAAGTAGGTGGTGGAATTCATGATTAAGACTCAAAGTTCCATTATGTTCATTAAACGTCTCATATTTTTATCATTTTTACACAGGTCTCCAAATTTTTTTTTTTTTTCTTGGAGGTGTGTCACTGTGAACTACTTACCTTCCTGACATGACAATGGGCATGGTGTCCAGTCACTGTAAGGTGTTACAATGCAGTCTTTTTTGCATGGTAGTAAGCATGGTCTCACTGTCTCTGGTCGGAGGCTTTCTGGACACCTAAAGTAAGAGAGAAGATTTAAAATCATTAAAATAATGACCTCTTTGGTAAAATACCATTTAGTGTAACATTAAAAAAATGGTAAAGCTGAAACAGAAAGTACCTCAAAATTTACATGCCAGGTTTTTTAGAGTAGCTTCAGAAAACAAAAGTAACCTATTGTCACTACAGAAGATCATACAAGATTAAAAAAATAATAAAACAGTAGTCAAGTAAGACAGATACAGTGGCTTAACGCATGTTGTGGTGTGAAATGTTGTACTGTATATCAGTTGATAAATATTTTACATGGCTTTATTTGTAACTTAGACAAAGCAATGTCATATTTATGTTACATTATTGATAAGAACAGCAATGGTTTGATGGTTAAGAACCCCCCTCCCCTGTCTTTAGGACTGAGTCTTTGTCATTTTATGACAGGGTCAGAGGAAGTGCCTAAAACAAGTTTGGCAAGTGATTCTCTGCAGGACTCTTTCAGTCAACCACTGCATGAAGGCCAACTACCTAGCTGGAAAGCTTCACCTTAACAAATGGTATTGGGGACAGGAGTGTAACTCATTGTGTCACATCAGAATTCTATTGGTCTAAAGTTGCCTCTTTGGTATTAAATCAGAAGCTAATCAGTACCACAACACCCTGTTGGCTGTAGGGTTTGGACAAAGAGTCTATACATTTGCTTGCTTTACCCTTCCCTCTCTCTCTTACACCATCATCATGAAGGAGCATCTGACACACAATGAACTGAAAAGGACAACACAATGAAGAGCACAGCTCAAGCAGCCATATTGAGACAGGCATGCGACCTGTTCCAAAGAAAGCTGACCAAAAATGATGCCTTAATTAGGGACTTTTTAAGTAACAAACAAGTCTTTGTGCCGCCTGAAACTACACGTCAGCATTTATCAGGTTGAATGGTTGCCAATATTTACTTGTACTTTTGCTTATTGCTATTATTTATTAATATTATCAATAATACATTATTTAAAGTGTAATTTAACTCCTGCTTGTCTTTTACTATACCTAATTACCTGCGATTATAAATGTAGAAGGGAAGGTGGGGAGGAGTTATATATTACAATACCTTATAAACAGTGGTAAGTCTGTGAGATTTGAGGTATTCTGACAAAGGCTACACATTAACTCTTTCAGAGCTGATGTTGACTTTTGTCAAAAGGAGGAGTTGACGATGTTAATCAACTGTAAACAGTGACAAAACCAACCGTTATGTTTTAGTTGCACTCTCGTTGCTAGAAAGAAAGTTAGCTTCATTGGTTTTGACTGAGATTTCTTGCGCTCCCGTGAGTTGCAAGGCACAAACAACGGCAAAAATAGCTCTGACATCTAACGAGAGATCAAAGCGGACGTTTAAAGCAAAATACTCCATGGACGACATTTTGCCTGTTCTCTGTGAATTGGACTAGGACTTGTCGGACTCCGAATTTGATACAAGTGATCGAAAATGAATGTGAGGTTCCAGCTTCAGCTGACTGGTCCCTGGCTAATCGTGGTGCTGAACAGGTTCAAGTAGCTGACACGCCTATGGCACTGTTCGCCTGGGAGGACTGCCACTTAACAATGATAAGAGGTAGAAACAAGAATGCAATGCACCGCTGCTGCTGCCCCAGCCACACAAGACAGCCTGGCAGTATGCCTGTCGCACATTCTTGGTAAAATGGTAGCCACAGCATGCAGTAACAGACATTTTATGTTGGTTTCTATGTTAAACCATTGCTTTTCAGAAAACTATGTTTTTTTATAAAAAATATTCAGCTCTCAAAGAGTTAATAATACAAAAGGGGAATGTAGAGTAATACAGAACTCTACCAAGACAAAACCACAATAAATCACAATTATATCAGGTTTCATTCTACTGTCAAGATTCCACCAAATTTTTGTGTTCAGGCTCTGCTTTACCCCATTAAAAAACTTACTGGCATTACTTAAAGTAGCATGTTACAAGAATATGGAGTGTAAAACAATACAGTTTACTATGAAAAATTAGGAACTGAAATAAGACAATGCAGTAGTTTCAAAGGTGAAAATACTGCCACCTGATTATGTTTGGTAAAGCTATATATTTAAATGCGTGTTTAATTTATTCATCAAAGCAAGTGAAGATAAATTGCAAGAAAAGCGTCACACATTTTGAGCCATAAAGTATGCTTTGGGTTGAAATTTAAAATATCTTTATTTAGATTGTTAGTTGAAAAGTGGTAAAATGAGTTTTACATATAGCAATATTAAATTATTTATTAATCTTTATTAATCTCCTAAGGCAAACAGGTCTGAGGTGAAGATCCAGACTAACTCGATCCTGAGACCCCACATGGGTTTAAATCAAGGATCAGCATTTCCCTTGCCCAGGAAAGGGTACCCGGGGGCCCCACCCTGGAGCCAGGCCTGGGGGAGGGGCTCGCTGGTGAACGCCTGGTGGCTGGACCTTTGACTACGGGACCCAGCCGGGCTCAGCCCAAAGGAGCAATGTGGTTCTGCTCTCTTGTGTGGCCCACCACCTGCAAGAGAGGCCATATGGGCCGGGTGCAATGTGATATGGGTGGTGGCCGAAGGCGGGAACTCTGGCGCTCTGGCGACCATTGGCTGCCGAAACTGACTCTTGAGACATGGAATATTACCTCTCTGGTGGGGAAGGAGCCTGAACTGGTGCGAGAGGTTGAGAGGTACCGGCTAGATATAGTCGTGCTCACCTCTATGCACGGTCTGGGCTCTGGAACCATTCCTCTTGAGAGTGGCTGGACTTTGTTCCACTCTAGAGTTGCTGTGGGTGAAAAGTGTCGGGCAGGGTTGGGCTTGCTTATGGCCCCCCGGCTCAAAGCCTGCACATTGGGATTCTCCCCGTTGAACGAGTGTTGCTTCCCTGCACCTTCGAGTTGGGGGAAGGACTCTGACTGTTGTTTGCGCTTATGTGGCGAATGACAGATCAGAGTACCCAGCCTTCTTGGAGTCCCTGGAAGAAGCACTGCGAGGCGCAGCTCTTGGGGATTCTATCGTCCTGCTGGGAGAGTTAAACGCTCACATCGGCAACGACAGTGACACCTGGAGAGGTGTGATTGGGAGGAACAGCCTCCCTGATCTAATAATAATAAAAACAGCCTCCCTGATCTAAACTCTAAAAACCTGCTATTTTTTGGGCAGGTAGTCCATGTTCAAGGAGACTGTGGGGGCATCAAGCCTTAAGGTTTTTCCCAGTTAATGGGGCAGAATGCTGTTATGGTAAAATAGTCCAAGTGGAAATAGGCCCCTTGGAGCATATAGATCAGATTAGAGCATCCTCCAAACCAAAGACCATAACAAAAAATGATATTCTCACATATGCTTAATCTTATTCAAGGTCACTAGTGGTTAGAGCCCATCATGGCAAAATTGGGAGCAATTCAGAATCCAACCTATGACAGAGAGTCAGTTCATTATTGGGCCAACAGCTGTACACTTGCCTATGGGATCAGTTTTGAATTGTTAGTTAACCTTTGGCATGTGAGTGGAAAACTAGAGTACCAGGAAGCAAATGTGTGCAGGTAGAAGGAGAACATACACACTCCACACAGAGAGCGCTATATTGTGTTCATATTTTTTATGTTCTCAAAAATGGTGAATGCAATGAAAAAATGATTGATGAGCAAATGGTGTAAAAAATGCATGAGAGACTTGGATATTTTTATATGGTCTGCTAATAATAAAGAAAAAAGAGTAGTAGGTCAGCGGAATGAGACATGCCTCTCATCAGAAGTAGGCATGGCTGACCTGAATCACTTCCAAAAATAAACATCACAGGCTACATGATCCTTGGTTTTACCTACAAAGAAGGATTTTAAAGAATCAAAGTAGAGCTGTCCTAGGTTTAAATGAATACAAAAATAAAAGAAACAGAAAACATTTACAGATATGTCTTCCACAATGGGTTAGGCAAAAGCAACAACTACCGAAGCAGAACCCATGCAGAATATACAGCATGAGAATATGAAGGTATAACCACTGTATACTGCTTTTCAGTCAATCCTATACTGCTCAAATGTATATTGCATGTACATTCCTTGCTTTCATCACATTTCAATTGTTGTGCTGAAGAAAATCCCACTGTCTTTAAATATCCAGTGACTGCCACAAATTTAGTATTTGCCAAATTTCTAAAGAAGTAAAATAATTTGTTTTTATCAGTACTTTTAATTGAATGTTTCCAAGAGGCTGAACTACAGCTAATGCATTAGTGATATTACATTTAGCTCAGTTGACTGGTGCATCCAATGAAATACAGATGTCTAATTTTTATTTACAAATAAACATAGCATTGATTTAGGTCAGTTTATCTGAGCATCATTATAACCAATGCGCAGGTAAAGAAACAACTTGGTCTTAAAATTATCTTGATTTTTATTTGCCACAGCTTTACAACACTGAGAAAATGAGTGTAAAGACTGCTTTCTTACCAGGGCAATAAAGTATTATTATTATTTTTATTATTGACCAGTGATCTGTCTTGCTATCATTTCAAATGATGAAACACTAAAAATTAAAAGAGTCAAAGCTGCATGTCATTGCACTCTCAATGCTTGCAAAAATATCCATCCACTCATTATCCAACCCACTATATCCTAACTACAGGGTCACGGGGGTCTGCTGGAGCCAATCCCAGCCAACACAGGGCGCAAGGCAGGAAACAAACCTTGGGCAGGGCGTGCACACACACACACCAAGCACATACTAGGGACAATTTAGAATCGCCAATGCACCTAACCTGCAGGTCTTCGGACTGTGGGAGGAAACTGGAGCACCTAGGGGAAACCCACGCAAACACAAGGAGAACATACAAACTCCACGAAGAGAGGATCTGGGAAGCGAACCCGGGTCTCCTAACTACGAGGAAGCAGTGCTACCCACTGCTCCACCGTTCCGCCCTTTGTAAAAATATATATAGTATATCTGAATTTGCACTTTTAATTGGATAAAACTGGCAATAATGGTAGGCTTTTTTCATTGTCAAAAATTTGCAATAACAGAAAAAATGAGTTAAGTGGACAAATACATTTTCATGACATTGTATATATAAAAGTTAATGACTGGTGACAACACCTAAGTTCCACTGGATACTTTACTAAAGATTTTCAGTGCTAAAATGGAGCTTGGTTGTTTGGGTCACAGAAATCACCACAAAATGAAAAAACTGCTGGACTTAGGCCGGCTTTATTCTTTCCTTCTGTCTAAGTCCTGTGCTTTCTATAAATTATGTTTAGCTTCCATTTCCATTCTACTCCACTTCTTCGAAGTGAAACACTGCTATACGTCAAAGTATTCTTTGTATTAATGTAAATGAGTAATTACTGCTACTAATAAAGATTAGTTAATTAATTGCTAATAATAATATGACTCAAACAGGTTTACTGTAGCTCAATGCTGTTTTATACTTTAAAAAGAGAACAGCCTCTGCAAGCACTCTGTTTCTTTCCTTTCTCTTAGATTTTATTTTTAATGCAAATGGAAAGTATATTTAAATCAATAGAAACAGAAGATATGAAAACAAAACTGACATGTCTTGCACATTGGGGTTGCATGAACTTGTCACCTGGATGTGGTGTAGCGGGTCTGCGGCTCCAAAAAAAGTGGTTGTTTTAATAAAATAATCCATTGGCTGGCTTGTTCCCTGTGGATACACTCACACAGCTACGGGGAGGTTAGCAAGATGGAGAGGAAGGCAGGAATAGGAGTGATGCGGTGCTTAGAGTGAAAAGGAAGTGTACAGGAATATAGCCCCAGGAAGTAGTGCATGGCCAGCGCTCAGGATAGGGCATAGGGATCACTCCTGTTGAGCAACCGGGGAGAAGGAGTGATCATTATGCTCTAGAGTGTCCTCTCGCCTGGTGGAGCCAGCTATCTGCAGCGATGGGAGGAATGCGTGTTTTTGCCGGGTGGAGTCTGGAAAGGCAGTTGTGGAAGTGGGTTCAGGGTTTGGTGGCTCCCTGTGGAACACCATGGATTGGGATGTCTGTGCTGCAAGGTCTGAGATGGATAAGCCGGAGATGCGTCGGTTTTTAAAGGGAAACACCAGGGATTGAGAATTTTAAAGAAGACTCCTGCCTGAATTATAACCTTGTTTTTATGGATTTATTTATTTGTTCATTTTAACCTCCACTAACACTTGGACATTTTTATGGATTATTTATTAACTTTTGAGCACTGCACTTTTTGAACACTTGTTTTTCTTGAGTTTTTAATAAAAGCACTTGCACTTTTCACCATCCCATTGTTTGGTGTGTTTTGTCCTCATCTGCCATGCTCATCTTGGCTACAGTACTGACGGTGTCAGGTTCAAGAGGCTCCCATTGTAGAAGAGGGAGCAAGGAGCCGACACACACCATTACACTGGGTTCTTTCTCGATCATTTGTGATTTGTCACAGAATTACTGGGAGAGTAGCACAAAATCTTTTTTCTCCAGCTACACTTTGCATATTTTGACTGATAAAACAAGCGAACGAACTAAATTACTGTATTGTTATGGTTATTGGTATGAGTCAAGACCAGCACTGCATTTCATGTTTTGTGAGGACTGGAGCATTTATTTGTGTAGTCCTGCTGACAACACCTGAACTATTAACAATTTTAGCAGTGTCTACACAAGACGTATGGCTGTAGCTCTTTAAGCTACAGGAACTTAATTACATTCCTCAAACCCAAGCTAGATAATGGCGTCTAAAGTAACATGAAATTGACTGGAGAGATTTAAACTTTCAATTAATTTTGAATTGAGCATTCAAATAATCTAGAAATTCACATGTTCATGTAAAAATAAACTGCTGCATGTGTTAAAAGGGATAATTTTTTTTTTAGAATTGGCAGCCTTCTTTTTTACTCCTGACCCCTTTTTTAAATTCTCTGACACTTGCACTTGTCGAAAGTGATTTAATGAAGTCATAATTGAATACTAATGCTTTGAGGGCAGTGTCATCTGGATATGAGTACAAATGAGTAGTAACAGTTCATGCCTAAATATAGTGCTGTTACAGTATATTATATTATATTATATTATATTATATTATATTATATTATATTATATTATATTATATAGGCTAGCAGGTTAACAAACCAAAAATAGAAATTACTGGTGGTTTGAAATGCAAAACTCAAAATGACAGGGTATGGAAGAACACAGGGTAAAAAAGGAAAAAAGGGCAAAAATAAAATCATACTGTATATATGTCTGTATCTTTTTCAAGTTTTAGATATCATGCAATTCTTAATTCTTGGATGACTTCATAAGTAACTGCAATCACAAATTCAATCTTGAAACTCCCAGGAAATCAGCAAAGCATACTGTGCACTAGAATAATTACAGTTGCTACCCATAAAGTACATGTGCAGATCAAAGAATAGTAAACATTAGATTTCACCACAATCAGAAAATTAAAAAAAAAATGAACTTGCATTATTATTATATGTGATAGGCAGCAAATATGTTACACCTACTGTTTTATGGCTCAATCACAGTGATACCATTTTTATTATGTGTGATTTTAGAATTTTGTAGTATCATCCATCCATTTTCTGCACCCTCTCTGACCATTTCTGGATCACGTTGGCCAAACCCTAGACAAGGTGCCAATCAATTGCAGGGCACAAACACTCACACTCACTCACACCAGACCTGTTTAGAGTGTCCAATTTGCCCAGTATGGGATGTTAGGATGTGAATAGGGTCTCTTTTAATGCTGTATTGGTATATATGTGTTTAGAACATAAATTAGTTAATGAATATAAATAAAATTGAAAATAAAATTAATAAAACAATTCTTCCCTGGCCTTAACAATGTTTGATAATATTTCTTCTATTTTTATTTTCTATATCTAATAAGCACCAGAGTGTTCATTTTAAGATTGCTAAACCTGTTATTGATTTTTCTGCACCAAGTTCAAGGTTACTTTTAGCTGAAGAAATAGGAGAAGATGAGGTCTTGCAGAGAGCCAGATAAGCTCTACAGTATCATTTCCACTGATTCTATCACACAGCGATAATCCTTTCAATCAGGTATCATTTGGAGTTTTTTGGCAATGTTTCAGTTTAATCTAAGACTGTATTTTAAAGATATCTCTTTTTAAAATAGAATAAAGTTTGTACAACTGGATGACAAATATAAAACCAAGACTACATGAGGGATGTCTGCAGTGGCTACGGATAATTACCTTTTTCTTAACTCAGATACAGATAAGATCTGGATTCTTTATTTTATTGTTTCATTTATTGCCAAGCATATATTGGAAAGAAATGGTGATTTATTCATGGTAATTTATTTGTTGACCTAACTTCTGAAACTGAAAATTTTAAGGAACAGCTGTAACAACATACAGACATATAAATATCCAGCGACTGATCAATGGTCACCCTAAGTCATTCAAATGTAGGTCAGTGTATCTTTGTCTGTTGATCCAAAGGTGGCATTCACTGGGGACAATGGAGGTTTGCATGATATAGCTTTGGGGAAAGTTTATTGGACAGAATACAACAGAAAAAAAAATCATCTTGATCTTAATTTTTATCCTAAAGTATCAGTTTTAATTTTATATTTGTGCATATGACATATCAATCCAAAATTTCCAACAAGGTCTTTTGACTTTTTAGAGCAATTTAACACTGAGTTGAATGTTTTGTACTAATTAATTTGCTTTTATTTCTTTTGCCAAGATGTCAGACACTAAGGAGGCAGCAAAAAGAATGAAAAAAGACCTGGACAAATGTCAGACCTGGGCAAATACCTGGAAAATGCAATTTAATGTGGAAAAGTGAAATGTGCTAAAAGCAGGCAAAAGGAATATCTATTATAAATATAAATGGAGACATTGTCATACAGGAAGCAACCACTGAAAAGGATTTCAGGTTATATGCTTACACAACATTTTCATCGACTAAGCAATGTACAGAAGCAATTAAAAAGGCAAATAAAATATTAGGTTATATCATAAAAACTGTTTAATATAAGTCAAGGGACTTTATGCTCAAACTATATAATGTACTAGTGAGACTACATCTGCAGTATTGTGTGCAGTTCTGGTCACCATGGTACAAGAAAGACATAGCAGGACTTGAAGCTGTGCAAAGGAGAGCAACCAAGTGCATCCCAGGACTTAAGGACGTGTCCTACTCTGAGAGATTCCGAGAGTTAAACCTGTTTAGTCTCGAGCACAAAACACTGCATGGGGACCTAATCGAGGTATTTAAAATCCTCAGAGGCACTGATAAAGTAGATCCAGCAACATTTTTTCAGCTTAAGGGTGAATCACTTACTCAAGGACACCAGTGGAAATTAAGGGGAAGTGCATTTAAAACTGAAGTCAGGAAGCACTTCTTCATGCAAAGGATTGTGGGACTGTGGAACAAATTACCGAGACATGTAGTTGAAACAGAAACCTTAATAGCCTTTAAGAAGTATCTGTATGGGATACTGGGATGGCTTAGCTATTAGCTAAACAAATGAGCTTGATGGACTGAATGGTGTCCTCTTTTTTGTTACATTTTTATGTTGTTTTGGTTCAGGTTAGACTTTGGCTTATTTAAGCCATTGCTTGCTAATAATGACATAAATGAAAATGACAGTAGGTTGTCATTTCCTCTTTTAGTATTCAGACATTGCGTCTCCTCAGAACTTTGCTGTGACTATTTATATTACTCAAAGAAAGAAGAATTAAAAAAAAAAGTCAATAAGGTCTTTCGCTAATTCACCTCCTGGCTCCAGCCTCTATGGGCAAGCAGCAGGGTGCTGCCTTTAAACATGAGCCTGGGGTTACTTTAGTAGTCACAAACACAAAGTGAATGTCCCATGACTGTCACTCTAGCAGTCCCAGGTATCATGGCAGTGCTGTACCTCAATTTACAATTAAATGGTTTAGCTCTACCTGCCATCAATGATATAGTGCGGGACCCCACATATTCCTTGAAGAGAAATTGTGTTGTCATTATAGGTTTGGAGGTTTTTTCCCTACCCCTATGCCAACTCTTTTGTTCCAGGACATGCACAATGGCAAATGGAAGGGCTCTTTTTTTTTTTAACAGAGTGGGCTCCTCTTTTAAAGTACAGAGCCTACTGGATGTGCTTCATATGAAGACTTTGTCCCAGCAACTATTTATATATTTTCTTTACAGATGTGTTCTCTATGAAACAAGCTATACTAAAATAAAGACAAATTGTCTGGGCTAGAAAATAGCAATCCTTAAAAAATGACTGGCCTAATAGTATATCTGGTAAATCTGAAGCAGACACCAGTGCTGCTATATTGTCTCTTGTGGTAAAACTTTATATGTAGCACTTGACCTCATAATTCATATCTTTCTTTTAACTGCCTTGGCTCTTTTACACTACTTATGGGCAAGCTTTTTTTTCCTGGTAAGGATAAATTTACATTTGATTTATTGCTTCTTTATTCCTCTGCTTGTTTCTTTTTATCAAGCTACCATACTGTGTCAATTTTAAACTCATATAATATTTTCAGTGCATTATAAGATTTTTTAAAAGAGCTTTTAGCATTATAAGAAGAAAATGAATCATCCATTTATTTCTTCCCCACTTTGTGTTAAACTGTAGACACTTAAAACAGAACTATCTACTTAAATCTTATGAAGGTTTGTTCTGCAAGAGTGTCTAATAATAATGTATAAAAAAGGAAGCAAATCCATCCATTTTCCAATATGCTAAGTCTGAATCAGGGTGATGGGGAGTTGGTGACTAACCACACAACAAAAGGTGCAAAGTAGGAATCCATTCTGAATGGGATTCAGTGGAGGAAGTGTCAGAAAAAATGAGGGTGTGAGAATTAGAAGGCATTATGGTTATAATGCTGCCAATCCTTTTCTTGATGTGTATTTTATGGTTCATTCCAAAAGAGGGTGTTAAGAGGCTGTACCTGGGGTCTGTTTCCACTGCGGCCATCAGACTATTTAATGCTTCTTCCCATCATACCCGTCTTCACACTTGTCACTCATAATATATACATTGGCATAAAGACAATAGTTCATTGTAAAGTATCATTACTATTATATTGTGTTTAAAGTTCTGGGTCTATCTGTCTGTCTGTCTTGCGGCTAATAATTAATTAATTAATCAATCAATTTATATTAGTGAGTAAGCCCAAACATTAACTGAAAAGTAAAATTATTTATTTTACATGTTAATGTAAAACAATATACATAAAGCATTTATTTCAAAAGTTAACTGGATTGTCATTAAAGGTATAACATTGCTCTAAGCATATATAAGTAAACTGTCCTGATTTTTTTGTCTTTTATTACATATAATTTAACATTCTTGAATTCCAATGAAAACTTATCATGCATCATTCTATAGTCTAATTATTACTGTTTAAATGTGGCTTACTTTTTTGGTGGCACCTGCCCCACGTTGACTCTCACACAGATGACCTTCCTTGTCTGCATTCCTACTGCGCAGGATGCAGCTCCACTCCAGCTGGTGGTAGAATTTAGAGTTGACACTGATGAATCCTCAATGCACTGGCCCCAGGAGCCAGTCTGCCAGTGATAAACTGTGCAAGGATGCTCATTACAGTTGCGTACTTCCTGCAGAGCGCTGCTGTTTGGGCACTGAACCGCTCCTAAACATCATTCAAAATGGAAATTGTAAATACCTTTAATCAAAAGAACAACTGTATTTTCAGTCACATGTGTTCAAGTAAGATGTAAAATTAAAAGAAATATCATTAAGTACATATTTAGAAATGCTGATGCATTTTTCCCTGGGTTTTGGTAAACTCTGATTGTGTGTGTGTGTGTGTGTATATATGTATATGTTAGTGTTGTTGAGATGGAGGATAATACAAACCATACAAATCCAAATTAAACAAATAATGCAAATGAAAACAAAAATGTTAAAAATGCATGCACATTTTTGCAATAAATTCCAACACTTAAATAGGATTATTTAGTTTTACTATTGTAGATAGCATTATGCATCTGCTGTTCCAGTAGTGCTTCTGATTTCCCTTAAGGCAATAAAAAGTCAGTATAAGAAAAATCCAAGGCCAAAATCATCCTGCTTGGGAACTGATAATTTTGATGGGAGAGTACAGATTTGTTCTCTACAGTGAAAAGGGTCACACAGATTCCAGCTGAAAAGCCAGACCACACATACTTAAAGGTAATGTATCACAATTAAACAACACAATTAGGAAAAGGTTACTTGTGTTCACTTTGCTCCTTCTCTCTGTCTCTTTCCCTGTTGTGTTAACGGCCATTTCCTGTGTTTACCCAGATTGGCCATTGCCTCCTGAATTCTGGGTGTAAGAAGTATAAATCTTTACATGTGAATATCCTTTTTGATGCCAGGCATCATTGGTTACCTTTTATGATACACAATAGGGGCAGTGGACCTATTTTAGCAATAATAATAATAATAATAATAATAATAATAATTCTCGACATTTATATAGTGTTTTTCAAGGTACTCAAAGCACTTTACACAGTGAGTGGTGAGCCACTTCAACCACCACTAATGTGCAGCATCCACCTGGATGATGCGACAATAGCCATTTTGTGCCAGTACGCTCTCCACGTATTATGGGTAGGATATAGTTAGACAATCAGAGACAGGGGATGATTTGGTGGCCAGAATGACCAGGCCTCTGTGGACAGTTTAGCTAGGACATCAGGATACACTCTACTCTTTACGAAGGATGTCCAGGGATCTTTAATGACCACAAAGAGTCAGGACCTTGGTTTTTCATTTCATGAGAAGGATGGCACCATTTTTACAGCACACTGTCCCCATCACTGCACTGGGGCATTGAGATTCACATTCAGACCACAGGGTAGGTGCTCCCTGCCAGTCTCACCAACACTTCTTCCAGCAGCAACCCAAGCTTTTTCTTCATTGGTCTCCCATCCAAGTACTCTCTGGGCCCAAACATACTTAGCTTCAGGTGGATGTCCTGTTCTGAAATGCATGTGGTATGGTTGCTGGCTATTTTATCTGTTTTCATCTGTTACACAATATTAATTTATCTTATTATTTCCTGTTTTTGAGAAAGACAACATAACATTCTCAAACCTACATAATCCAGTTCAGGAGCCTATTCTGGCAACACAGTCACAATTACACATGGCCAGTTTAGACTGACCAATTAAGGTAAAAGGCATGTTTTTGGGGATGTGGGAAGAAAACCAAGGCAGACATGGGGTGACAATGGAAACTATATATAGATAACAATCCGGACCTGGGATTCAATTCTAGTAAGCTGGATCCTTAAAACACCAGTGCTAACCATTGCATCACTGAATATGCAGATGTAAAAATAAAATTCCTCAAAGTATCATGATGCAGGTCAAATCTGATGAGATGACAAATATATTCATAAAGTATGAGTATGTGTTTTTTATATAGTATATTTTTCCTTTACAGAAACACATCAAAACTGGAATAGACACAGCACTTTTTACACTGCAAAGAATGAAATCTAAGCCAAGTAAAAAGTATTCAAATCATGACATTAAATCTAGTTTTGTTGTAAGAATTATTGCACTTGCATTTATAGTTATTTAGCTTAATTTAAGAAATCTTGTCAAGTAAATTTTGCTTACCCCTTTGGCAGATTTTTTTTTGCTAAATACAAGCAAAACAACTCCCATTTAAAGTTTTTTCATTTAGTTTTTGCAGATGCACTTTTGCAGTGTATGTATTTTATAGGGGCGGCACGGCGGCGCAGTGGTAGCACTGCTGCCTCACAGTAAGGAGACCCGGGTTTGCTTCCTGGGTCCTCCCTGCGTGGAGTTTACATGTTCTCCCCGTGTCTGCATGGGTTTCCTCCCATAGTCCAAAGACATGCACGTTAGGTGGATTGGCGGTTCTAAATTGGCCCTAGTGTGTTTGTGTGTGTGTGTGTGTCCTGCGGTGGGTTGGTGCCCTGCCCGGGATTGGTTCCTGCCTTGCGCCCTGTGTTGGCTGGGATTGGTTCTAGCAGACCCTCATGACCCTATGTTTTGATTCAGCGGGTTGGAAAATGAATGGATGGATGCTTTTTATAGACTGATATTTATAAAAATGGTTCCCATCAACAAACTGGACATATAACACAAGCATCTTCTGACTGAACAAGTAAAAATGACAGATTCATTTAAACATATAGCTGTATTTGGTTTTCAGTTTGCCAAAGCCTGCAATGTACATTTTCTATCTCTTCTGGTGCAGCACACATTTCAAGAGTTTTATTGAAAGGAAAACAGTGATTTTCAAAAATGCACATTTATTTACTTTGAATTGAGTGTGATACAACAGCTTTACCAAAAGTTGCAGAAAGAGCAATGAAGATCCCTCTGAAGAAGACCATAATGAGATTTATGCTTTTGGGAGCTGTAACTTGATTTTATCCATTCCTGTATTAGTGGGTGGGATGATGGCAAAGTGGACAGCATTATGTCCAAGTTTCATGTCTAGTTTCTGTCTGAAGGGGTTTTCCTCCCACATCCTAAAGTCACGTATGTTAGGTTAATTTTCAAATTTACGAGGGATATCCAGAAAACAAGGTTACAACAGCTGTTAAAAATCAAAAAATGAATATATTTCAACCAAATTTACAGGATATGTCCCAAAATATGTGTTTATTTCTCAACATAATCGCCGTCAACTTCGATGCACTTCTTCAGCCTGGGCACCAGCTTTTTTATACCCTCGTCGAATACGCTCCGCTCCACCTCTGAAAGCCACTTCTCCACTGTCTCCTTCACCTCCTCATTGTTGGAAAAACGTTTCCCACCCAAGAATTCTTTCACAATTCTTCCACAAGCTGACGATGGATCTCGGCCACGGATTTGCGACGCAAAGTGAGGAACTTGATGACCGAACGAATCTCGCATCGGCGGTAGGTGGAGCAAACGGCCTCAGCAGAGGTTGACGAACTCGCTTGCTGTGATGACATTTCACAACTGACTGACGCGGTCCCGGGCTTATTTTGACCGTTAGGACCCCCTTACACGCAGGTATGCCAACCTTCGAAAAAAAAAATTCCCTGCACCCTCCAGGGCACTTGTAACCCTCGTAAATTAACTTGGGTGTGAGCCCTGCAATGGACTGGAACCTTATCCAGGATTAGCTCCTGCCTCAAATTAGGAGGATTAGGTGGGGTTTAGAATTATATGTATAAGACTACTTCTTAAATATTCTTAAATGGTGCATTTATGAGAGTTTAATATTTTAGGGTAAATTGGCTATACCACTAGCATTACTTGATGATATTCAGACATTATTGAGTGAAAGGAATCATGTCAGTAGGGTTACAGCTGCTTGGTGAGGGTAACACTACACTGAAATTCATGACAGTCATTTTGGGGAAGTGCATACTTATTGAGCTACATTACAGGACATGAACTGTAACTGCTTAGAATTTCTTTGTAAAGTTAAGGTCTAGCAAAAATGTTTGCATTGAAACAGGACTGCATGTCACTTTAAAAATCACAGAAGCTCAACATGGCCTTTTCATGTCTTTGGATTTGTAGTAGGTGACTAGGTATTGTTTCTTGCTATTATTTCTAAGGCCAAAGGAAAATGTTACCAGTTATTCAAAATGATCAGAGTACCACTAGGGAGTGGCTAACTCAAGGTGTATAGGCAGGGTCTCAGGGAATCATATGGTTCTTGGAAAATAAGGGAGTGCAAAAGTGTACTGACACTAGGTCTAGAAGTAACAAGGGACCACTACATTTGTCACTACACTAAAATTAAAAGGTCTTAAAACTTCCTGCCCAGAGGTCAGTCTTATACTTTCTTCCAGTTTTTCTTCAGAAAGTCATGACTTGCGGAATGTGTAGTTGCATGTCGAGCACAGCTCTGGTTAATTTTCACTTAAAAAGATAAACCTGGTTTCAAGTTCATCTTTGACCCAAATCCCAACCTCCAGAACACTTTTCATTTCTGCACTACATTTATATGAAACTCAATTTTTTAAAGCTTTTTCACTTGGAAGAGATCAAATATCCAGTAAGAGAGAAGAGAGCGTATGAAGATTTGAAGGGGAAATGGTGTGAGTGAGAAAGACATCAGAATTATTCCACTCTTAGCTAGGATGCCTAGCATACACTTTAGTTTAGGTACTGCAAAAATGCATCTATTACTCATTTACTACTATTTGTTTTTTGTAGTGCTCACTCCTTCTTGAACACTGTCCTACTTAATATATGTTCCTTTAACTGATGCAATGTTATCTGGTGAACAACATTTTTGGATAAATGTAAAGTATTTTCAGTTAAAAAAAACCCCTCCATAATAAAATACTTTAAAATAATGTTCGAAGTAGGGAATCCATTCCCAGGCTCCCGGTAATGACATTTTATAATTCCCGGGAAACCAGGAACGGCCAAGCTCGCATATATAGCGTGTAAAAATCGATCAAGGTATAACAGAGTTATAGTTGAAAATAATTAAGTGGCACGGTTTTTTGGCCCATGGTGTAATGTGTTGCCGATTAATTCAGTCAACAACAGACCAGCAGCAGTCAGTCTCCCGGCTCTGACTAAGACTGACCACAGTGGACTGGTAGGAGTCTGCACTCTGCTGCTCACAAATGCTGGGATGGGGCAGACTTCATTGACCTCTGTTAGACAACAGCTTTGAAAAGCAACTTGAAATTGCAATGCGTCAGTCTGTTGCATCCGCATTATCTGTGCCAAGAAACTTGCCATCACAGAATGATGAGAAGAAACTGGATGCATCAGTAAAAGCTAAAATGGCGGTGTATCAGAGCAACGGCAAGCGCGGGTGTTATTTAGAACAAGTGTATCAGTATCTGATGACTGTGCTGCCTACTTCAGTGGAGGCAGAGCGTGCTTTCTAAGCGGCTGGCGTACTCTGCACGAAGTGCGCTCTCATTTGGACGACTGCACGCTGGACACGTTGTGCTTTCTACGCTCTTATTACCGCAACTAACTAGATACATGTACTTATATGACAGCATGAACTGCTTGTAGATAAAGTTAGTCTTTTTATTGGTGTCAACATATTGCAGTAGTTTTATCAAAAATAAGTGTTGGTCGTTCTAAAACCATTCACATGTGAGATGCCCGTGCACTGTGTCATCCCTGGGAGCCCGGGATTCCTGGGAATGACATGCATCCGGGAATGGATTCCCTAGTTCAAAGCATTAAAACAAACATTAGCCAGATCCACATTGTCTCATTAATCAAAATCATGAGTTTATGAATATTTTATATCTTTATTTTGATGTCATTGATTATTTCTGGATACACATGGAACTGCCTTGAGTTTCTATTCCATAAAAAAGAGAGTTTGGCTATGAAACCATTTAACGTACTAACAAGTTACAACTAAAAGCCTTGTTCTTCAAATAGGAAATAGTTTATTTATTATCTGTTCAGGCACTGTATACAGAATATGCTTCACAAGAATAAAAGTAATTTTAAAAAGGAACTTTTACCTTCACCAGAATATGCCAAGATCGAGCGTACACGTGTCTGCTTCCCTTCAGTTGTTTTCCCTGAGCAGGTGTGTGAACACGAAGACCATTTTGACCATGCGCTGAGAACACAATCCTTGGGGCAGGGGACCTCACACACAATAGGAATGGGATAGATAGCATCTCTACACAGCTGTCTGTCTACGTCTTCTCCTATTGATGAGAGATGAGTAAGCACAAAAAAACAATCAAAAAGTAGGCCAGATGGACACTTAAGCAAATAACTGTTTACAATTAAAAAACAGCTGTTCACTGAAGAGCATTTTCAATTTAAAATTATCACATCAAAGACACTGCATTTACATATGTGATTCAAGAAATGTTACTCGGTAAAAACACTGTATTTTCCAATGTTGAAGGGTTATTTAGTTAATCCTCAGATGTTCACTGTAGTCTTAGCCTGCAAAAGAAAGGCCATCTGTAATAATAAAGAGAAGATATTTCAGGAAAGGAAAATGCATCATTTGAGAAAAGTCAGGCATTTGCACTGCTATAAACAATATAATAAACAGATTTGTGCTTGGCCCTCTCTACCACAGTTCATCACGGACAGTCTTCCTAACACACAAGCACACACATGGGGACCATAGAGAACTACCAATTAACCCTAGTGTGCATCTTTGCGATGTGGGAGTGCTGTACCTGAGCCAGAATACTAGGCCAGGATTATGGAGCTCTATAGAGCAGCACTGCTGCCTCAAAGCTCAAGAATCCTGTGTTGTCCTCCCACGCTGCAAAGATATGTGCATTACGTTAATTGATGATTCTAAATTGGTCTCATGTGTTTGTGTGTATTTGAGTGCTGCCTGTGTGGAATTTTCTTCATTTTCTCCATATTTGCGTGGGTTTTCTTACAGGTATTCCAGTTTTCTTCCCACATCCCAAAGACAAGCAGGTAAGGTTAATTGAAGACTCTTAATTGGCCCAGAGTGGCTGAGGATGTGTGGAAGAGTGTGCCTTGCAACACCAGGCCATTTTATGTGTTATGATTATTATTAGTATTAGTATTATTCTAAAATGATATATTCATAAAATAATAAATTACATCTCACAGTGCTGCGGTGGGTTGGCACCCTGCCCAGGATTGGTTCCTGCCTCGTGCCCTGTGTTGGCTGGGATTGGCTCCAGCAGACCCCCGTGACCCTGTGTTCGGATTCTGCGGGTTGGATAATGGATGGATAGATGGATCTCACAGTGGCACATTAGTGGTGTTCTTAGCATTGCTATCTCACAGCTCCAATGTCCATAGCCATCATTGTCTGTATGAAGTTTTGCACATTCTCCCTGTGTTTACATAGTTTTCTCTCACATCTTAAATGACACGCATGTTAGATTAAGGTTTTAATGCAGGTGGCTGTGTTTTTGTGCGCCTTTTAATGGATTGGTGACTATAACCAAGTCACTTGACCTTCCTGTGCTCCAATTGGAAAACCAAAAAGAAATGTAACTGCTTGCATTATAAATGTTAAGTCGTCTTGGATAAAGGCATCAGCCAAATAAGTAAATGTAAATATAACTTAGCTTAACAAACAACTCTGGACAGAATGTTCTCCTCTCATTTGTGAAACTCTGCCCACAAACAATGAACTTAGATTAAGCAGGCTGAGGAATGTACATATGCATGTATAATTATATAATGTATATAATTAACAGTTCATTAACATCTCCCTACAATCTCTTATGAATATTTGAAACAGAATGCACAGAAACATACAGTACATGTATTTAATTTTAAAATCAATTATCAGAAGCTTCTACATTAATAATTGTCATCCATGCCCAGCATTCACCTCTATTTATTTGCTATTCTTTGTAGCAGTACTTTTCTTCTAAAAGATGTCCTTGAGTTAAAAACTTAAAGAGAGAGGTCTAACCAATTATACTGAATTAAAAAAAAAAAAAAAATTGTTAAATGCAACACTTCTGATCAAGTCTGACATGCTACAACAAATTTAACACTAAAGTCAATCTCTAAAGTTGCACTTTAAAAATAATAAAAGAAAGAAATAAAGAAACATCTCATTCAAAAATTGTGACCTAGCACCTAGCATGGGTGCAGCACAGAAGACACAATTATGAATTTTACATTTTTTGAGTGTAAAAATATAAATACTGCAGGAAAGAAAATATACCTTGAAATTATTTAATATGTTATAAAGAAGAATGTAACTGTCTAAAGATCAAGATGAAGACAAGGTGGTACTCCAAAGCGCCATTGTTTTGCTTAAACACTTAACTTAAAAAATAAAACTACATTAAGGAAAGTAAAACAGGAGTCTAAATTTAAAATATACTGCAAATGAATGTAAACATTTTAGGACTATAAAACAGCATTGAATGATATTAAATTAGGGTTGCAAGATGCCCATCAAATGAAGGACATGTCCTCCTTTTTGGCCTCATGTTCTCCAGCCAGCAGACAATGGTAAAAACCAGAAAAATGTCTGTGTTTTGCATGGCATATCAGTCCGATTCTATTAAAGAGTCTTGCACTCTCCTGACCCTCCCCAAATACTCTTCAATATCAGCACTTCTGATGCCCCTATGCCCTTTTCATTATCATATATATATTGTCACAAAGTTGACACATACTCAAGAAAAGGTTTGGGGCAGCCACCCGTATAATCTCATAACCCGGCTGCAAAGTCGTTCTTTTTATAAAGATACAGCACTGAAGTGCATACAACGACTCCAAGACAAGACTGAGGGAAAAGGGAAAAAGGGCAGGCTTTTAAAGGGGAAGACAGGAAGTGAGGTCATAAGGATCGGGCACGTGTTCATCACTCATTGGATCAGGCCCGGACGTGACATCAGGGGGGCCGGAGCTGGTAAGGTCTGTTTCCATTGGTTCGGTCTTGGAAGTGATGTCAAGAGAGCCAGGTGGAGCTTCCCAGGAATGGTCTACAGGGAAGTGAGAAAAAGAGTCAGTGCACTCTGCCACATCCCGGCATGCCTCAGGACTGCCTTCACTCAAGCCCTTTATTTGCCTCCCATGCGCACGTGTGTGACTATATATATATATATATATATAGTGAGGTTTCTGAACTCTTATAGGACCCCCCCCTATTGCGGTCGTGCTATAAGTGCCTGTCATCAATGGGTGATGCAAGGAACATTATAAATGCAGGGAACTGTATTACATGGCCATTAGCCTGGCCACGACCCTGCCTGATTGCTGTGTGTATAGGAGAGTGGTAGATCCCTCTACAATAAATAATCATGCTGTTCCTGTTAGAAGCTGAATAAAGTTGGTTTTGCTAAAGTATTGAGACTCAACCTTGTGTTTTGGGGTACAAGACAGGGACTCAATATGTTTGCACTTTGATCTCCGAGGGGAACACCCTTGCTCTTCAATTGAATATTTACACCCTTGGGGTGGCCTTGCTTTGTTCTCCCTTGGCTACTAAGTTATTTGGTAACTCTGTAATAGACAGCACACATCTTACCACATTTTCAAGGATCTCGAAAACACAGAAATAAGTAAACATACTGTAAACCCAATGCAACTGGGGCCCATTTTCTAATTGTAACCTTGCTATAGTAGAAGGATGCTGAGACTTTCCCTAAAACACTAGCTGCTGAATGTTCCATGAATCATAATAAGAAATTATGAAACTGCAGAAAAACATTTATTATTTTTTTAGGTTTTGCTTTGTCCAGTTATACAGAAAGCTGTGATAAACACTGGTAATGTTTTATTATGCTTATAAAGTATGCATCAAAGACTCGGCTATGATTTAATTGTAGTTTCCTAATATTTCAGGATAGTAGTTTTTTCACCATACATTTTAAGCCTATATAACCTAACTGGGACCAGAGTTTATCGTGAAATATTACATCCAAGGCAGTAACCAGTCCTACAGGAAGCACAGTAGCTTATTACCTGACAAAAATCTAACTCTTTATATTTACTTGTGTGGCATTTAAAAAACCAAGATAGCCATTCATATGTATTACCTGTAAAACTTTTATATATTACTGGTAAAGCCATTATGCTGGCAATGCAGCAGAATTTTCCGTTTTTGTAAATACTGAAATACAAAAACTGCAAGCTGAAAGGACACAAAATGCTCGTCCCTTGAACTGAATCTCTCTCACCATTCATACTGATAACTTATCTGTATAGAGGAGACCCTAACAAAACATTATATTGATTGCATCGAGTCTTGTTCTTGTTAAAGGGTTTAATCAAATGTCACAAAAAATGTGAAGAAAAATAAGGTTAATGAAATGCTAAAAATCTCTGAGGGATAACAAATCAATTTTCATTAAATGGATATTATAGAATCAATTAATCTCCATGAGAAAAGAAAGAGGCAATGACTATTCAAATAACCAAGGTTCACACTAAAAAGTGCACATATCTGACAAAAACACATTTTATCACCAACATATTTTCTTTTGTAAATATCTGGCTTAAGGAGGCTTATTAAATTCTTTCAGAAAAGTACAAAATGCCTGTTCTAAATAATATTGAATAAATGGAAACTAACTGATGTTTTTTCTGTAGGTAATATTAATTATGAAAAAAGTATGTACAACTGCCTGCTATATATGTGTTTTGCATGGTTTCTTTGAGTTTTTTTCTAGCTAGTCTGGTTTAACCCATTAAATCTCCAAAGTGATTACATGTTAGGTTAATTAGAGTTTGTACATTTGGCCTGAATTAGTTTGACCGTGGCTGGGTGCAGGAGTGGCTCCTGTGATGTCCTGGTACTTTTTCTGGGCTTGGCCTTGCACTTGTTTCTGCTGGGACAGCTTCTGGCATCTTTCATCTCTTCATTTTATTATTAACAGGTATATACAAAAGTACACACACACACAGATACTTTATATACCGTATCCAGCAGTTACTTCATTCCCCTTGCTCCCTCAAGTCTATTATACCTACACTTGACAGGGCATGAACTCAACAGGGTGTCAAAAGTACAGAACTGAAACACTTCACAATGGTGACTTCAATGTGTCCTATAAAAATGGTAAATTAGCTGGCATTAGTTCAGAACTCCAGATATCTGGTTGCTTCAGTTGGATCGAGATTTGGTGACCGAAGAGGCCTTTCCATTAACGTGAATTCTCTGTCATGTTTCTGGAGCAGTTTCAGGAATATTCTAGTGTAGGATAATTTTGAGAAAGATGAGTCACAGGTGGGCGGATTGTCGCTATGAAGAAATTCACTTGATCAGCAGCTTTATTCAGATGTGTTGTTCTGTTTGTGTCAACGCACATAACGTGTGATATGAAAACAGAAATCAGGTTGTTACACCAGCATAAGCAGACTGTATTGGCAAGCCTGGGCGGATAGATTCTTTAGTTAACAAGGTTTTCATGGTATTCTGGTGTTCCTGTCAGTAGGAATTGCAATTCATCAGATATAGCAATATTTTTTCATTCCTCCAGGGTACAGCGTTCATGTCCTAAATCATACTGCGGTTGCACTTCATGATTTTCACTGACACTGGAAAGGGATGAGGAATCTGGTATTCTAATATACATACTTCAGCACCACTGTTATGCTAAGCTTTTATTTGACTAACTCGGAAAAATAAAAATGAAGTTTCTGCTGTGTATCAATTTTGTCTCTAACCTTTATTTTATTTTCTCACAAAAGAAACCACCTCTACTTAAAATTCTCTTTCCCTAAATATAACCCATCTTTTGTTCTCTACAAGATGGGTCACCTTCCATTGATCCCTTTTCTCCTAATTTTGGGTGTTGACCCACGATTCATACACTTGCAACGCCATCATGCACAAGAATATCATTAGGCTTGAAATCATCTAGTAAACACTATCATGCTGCTCTTAAATCCACATACATTTTAACTTTATATATTTTGTCTTTAAATGCATACAGCATATACTGTAAACTATTACAGTAAACTATCATTGACTGCACAGTCACTTAAATGGGAAGGCAGGTGTAAACAAAAAAATGACCATTTAATGTATTTTCATATTTGTATTTTACATAGTAACTGTAAAATAAAATTAGAAAAAGAAATTCATAATGGTGTCCTAACTAATTATAATTTTAGGATATACAGTATCTCAACAAACTATAGTTTTAAAAAATGCAGTATGTAGACATTTTTGAAGATACTTGAATTCTCCTATAAAGCAGTATCAAGTAAGAGGGGTAATGGACAGTGAATTTCACACAAACGCTGATTTTTTTAGGACTTTTATATTTAGATTGCTGTCAATCCGCTAACTAAATTTAGATAAACCAATTTTAGTTTATAGCAAGATGGCGCATTTGCCGGTATTTTCAGGCACAAAGCAGGAAGCAACTCTGGATGTAGCAGCCTCCGGATAGGCCTTTTAAAATACAGTAATCTAACAGTATTCTTTCAACATGATGCACTTGAGTATCACTTTGTAGAAGTTTAAGGATTACGTGTTGGGTTTTGTGTCCAGTCCAGTTTCACTTACCCAATGCTCTTAAGATCTTAAATCTGAGCATTTTAAATTCTCTGGATTCAATCAGCTATTTCCTGTTGATACTGTTTACCAATACTTTAATTTGATGAAAAGAAGTCTATAATTTTAAATTTAAAAACAGGGTAAGACAAACATGCTTGGAACAAACATACTATATTTTTATCAGAAGTGGTGAGACTGAAAATCATTTGGGGTAATTGAGCTCTAATCCCTTGCTGCTTGAGGTATAAATATTAAGGATAATGAAAACAGACAGATTATTTAACCTCTAACCTATGCACATAATGTAATTGACGAGATGTACCTTTAATAGTAAATCAACCCTGAAGGTACTCCAAACCACCAGGCACAGTCACCCATACTGAGCCAATTCTCAGTTAACAAGAAGTCTAATGTGCACATTATTGGGATGTTGCTGGGGAGAGAGGGGGCTTGGAGTATATGAAATGCAAGAGACTGTAGTGATAACCATTGTCCTAAATCCAACATTTACTTTAAAATATACTTAGTAGTATACTGTATTTTATTAAGCAAAAGAAAAACATAGATTTAAAGATTTCTGTATTCATTGTGTTCTATTGTACACACATGGCTTTTAACATTCCTTTTTTAAAACTGTTCTGGTTATATGGCTCTGTCATTCACACAATGCATTTAATTTTCTTTAATCTTTAAATTTTATCAGTGCAACTGGTGTCCTATTGAAACCTGAATGACAGGGAATTGCAGTAGTAGGTTACAGCTGAATAAAGGATGGCTGGATGACAATGGACCTCTATTCAGAGTCAAATATAAAGAACCACATGCACGAAAATCTTGATTTGCTTTTCACTAAACCTCTCTGTCTGGCGACACTCCTAAATTGAATTCACTCAGCTATAACTCATACTGTATATATCAACAAAACAAAACTCAGCTATTTAGCATGGATATGCATATATGCTGCCAGTCAAAGGTTTTAGAACACTCTCATTTTTCTGGTTGTTATTGAAATTTAAGTCACATTTTTAAGCACTGTGTCTCATATTATTGGAATATAATGAAATGTCTCATTTTCACATAATAAAAAAAAAAAAAATCTGCTGTTCGATTTTATATACATCTAAAAACTCACAAAAAAATTACAAGGGAGAATCCCCCAATCCTCGCTTCTTGATTTAATACATGTCTATATTAATTTGACAATGCATATTTGTTTGCTTGATTAATAAGTTGTGCACTGTAATGCCAGCACTTACAAAGGTCAACATAAACTTTCAGAGATAAAAAACAATGTTTAGGTTACCACAAACTACAAAATAATGTAATTTTACACAAAAGGCCTTTTTTGGGGAACAAGTAAATGGTTAACACATTACAGTATAACCTGATTTTCAGCAGCAATGAAAGTTAATTAAGCCTTGAAAGATGATGTAAACAATTCCTGTCTGTGTCCCAAGTTTTGTTGATTACTTGCAACCCCTCTGTCTGTATAAAAGCAATGCTGGAACAAACAGTGTTGCTGCACTCTTTATTTATTATTAGCATGATTTGGACAATGTTGATAAGTATATTGTTATCATAATGGTCAGAAAAAGGCAAATAACAAGGGAAGACTGACCATTATAGCCCTTAAAACTGTCTTTTGTTTAGAGAAATTGCAAAGAAACCCAAGGTGTCATTGAGAACAGTTTCCTACATCATCAAAAGAACTTGAAAACTGAAGGAAACCGACCGGAACAGGTCTGATAGACACAAAACCACAATAGAATAAAGAGACAGGTTTTGGAGTGTCAACAGGTAGTATGAAAGGCACCTCAAAGGACAATGGATAAAGTAAGCTAGTGTCATTTTCCACTGTGAAGAGAAGGCTTCAAGCTGCAGGTTTGACAGGTCAAGTGGCAGTAAGAAAATCCTGGCTAAAACTGCAAATTAAGGAAAAGAGGCTTGCCTGGACCAGGAACCATCGCCAGACTCAATGCACTTTAAAATGAAACTATAGAAGAAACAGTTGGAGATAAGGACACTGCACATCCTGTAAGGCTCTGTACCATTTCAGGTTCTTCACTAGACTTGAACTGGTTCAATTTGAATAAGAACTGGAAAAATAAGGGTGTTCTAAAACTTTCGACCAGTGGTGTATATATAATTTATACATGTAATATATATAGGGGGTGGTCCAGATCTAATTATGCAATTTTCATTATGCTATAACTTATTATGTTTATTACATAGAAAATCACCCGAAAAATCCCAGACCATTGAGAAATGTGCAAACTGACGACATGAAGAATCATCTTCACGCTGAACTGGAATTGTCCCTGTATAAATCAAAGTCATCCAGACGATCTGGATCTGCATAATTACATCTGGACCACCCTGTATATTCTTTATTATGCCTTTACTTGTTTATTTAACATATATGTAAAATTCTCTAAAGTAATCCAATTAATGGAATCTAGAAAATAAAAGAATTAACATAAATTGATTTAATTAGACATATTACAAGTTTATGACAAATTAAGAATAAAGAAGATAAAAATTTCAAAGTATAAACTATTGAAAATGTAATTTAATTTTTTTTTTGTTTTCAAATTGAAACAGTAATTTACACAAAACAAGCTGTCTGAAGAGCAGCTTATACATTTCATAAAACAGAAATATGATCTTTGACTGGGTAGTGGAGTTTATGATTTTATAACTCCTCAGCACTAACCGTACATTGCCAACAAAATTCTCCCTGTTTACTTAGAAGTTTGGAACAGTGGTTAACATTGCAGTCTCTGCTGTCCTGTGTCTCTGTTGTGGTATCCTTTTCTCTGATAATCTCTTGCTTTTAATATGGCGTAATCATGAATGGACAAGAATTTACATACAGTGAATAAACATTTAGAATATACTCATAAATTCAAAAATACAGTGTCACCCTTGTTACAAAATATATTGTGTGACAGATATGGGGCGCTGTTGTTCTCTTGAATCCTCAAACCAGACGCCAGACACCACATAAAAGTCCAAATGTTGACTTTATTATTTATAATAATGTGCACAAGCTTAAATAAATCACAATAATCAAATCAATATACAATAATAATTCCTCCACACCTCCCAGCAGTTCAGTCACCCTTCCTCCCAACTTGGCTCAACTCGCTGGGGTTTCCCATAGTCCTTTTAAAGTCCTCGACCCGGAAGTGCTTCTAATCCCCCAGTTCATGTGATTCCCCAGCACTTCCGGGTCAGGTGAAAACTCCTCTTTTCTTCAGCCCGGAAGTACTTTATTTCTTCTGTCCTCGTGACTGGGAAGTACTTCCGGGCTATACTGAGAATACAAATCCTTGAGCCTCCCTGCAGCGTACTCTGGTGGCCCCCATGGTATCAAGCAGGGCTATGAAGGAAAACTCCAAGGTCCATGATTACCTGCTGGAATTTGGGGCATCTCCACGTTGCAGGGAGGGCTCCACCTGGTGGCTTGGGGGTATTGGCCGGGATAAGTTGCCGGCCATTGTCCATAATTGATTACTACAGATTTAGACATTTTCATATTTGAAATGTAGCTCAAGTTCAAATGCAGTACACCTGTTTCTATGAACTGGAGATAATTTGTATGTTTCAAAATAAGGAAATGGTTGTTTTTAGCCTAGTTGTATACAGATGGGAAGTAACCAGAGAGACAAGAGAAAGAGACTCGCATGGGTCAAAGAATTAGTGGTAAATGACATTGTGCTTTGCATTTTGTATTATTTTATTCGGCAAACACTATTCACTCCGTAGTTAATTTAATTAACATTTATATTAGAAATGGTTTGTTTTCCTTTAAATTTACCTAACATATGGCCTAAGCTAATGCTGCATAATATTTTTGAAACATTGAAAATCAAAATCTTCTAATTTCATTCCATACAAACATCATGTTGTGTCCTTGGAACCTGGAAAGCATCTACAGTCATGGCAAGTATAGCTTCCTGCTGCAGGAAGAGACTTGTTTGGTGTCTCTGCATCATAGTGAATGAAGTTGTGAGCTGTGAGGAAGAATAGTGCCCCTTGACGATTACTTCATGAACAGAATTACCCTTTAGAGACCAAAGAAAATTTTCCAGCAAAGAATCTGGATTGCAAAAATGAAGTTTTAATGTCTATGGCTGCCTTTGTGGAGACACAGCATATTGCAGTAAATTTAACTTCTAATTATCTTTTCAATAATACAGAATCCTGCTTTAGTACTTAAAGCACTTAGCAAGTGAGCTTTTTTCTAGGAAAGTGCATTTCACTGTCTAACGGCCTGAACATAAGTGCTATAGGCTGTAAAAAGCTGTTATACTCAAAGGATAGGTTCAGTGCTTTTGAAGCTGAACTTATTTTTTCACAATTGTGCAATGATTTAATTTGCCCAGACATGCAATTTAATAATTTTAGTGATTTAAAAAAAAAACAAAACACTAAAGCCTCTAACAATTGTAGACAATTGGGCAATAGTCCTAACAAAAATTATTCACATCTCAAGATTGTGCAAATATTAAATTAATTCAAAACCAAAAATATTTACATATATACAGCATTTTTTCAGAAGAATGTGCCAAGATATATAAAGAGTACAGCTATAAAAAGCAGGTTTAAAAGTCTGATAAACAAAGTGTGATGTAAGTTGCAGATGGTAATGATAATATGTGATTAATATGGTTTAAATGTTTTAACAGTATACTTGTTTGCACAGAAAGAATTGGTACCCCACAAATATATGCCAACCTATTTTTTTACTTAATAAGTTTGATGTGATTCTTTCATTTTTTTAGGACATGTACTTCTATCATATGTGGTACATACTGCATGCAGGAACCTTAAAGGTTGAAATATCAGATTGCAATTGTTTTGGTCATCTTAGGCTGTGATAATGAGCTCTTTTGTCATGCTGCCACAACAGTTACAGTATGTTTAAAAATATCTGTAAAAGTAATATTATATAATCTGCACAGTGCAAACAAGAATAGAAAACATCATTTAAAAATGTACGTCCAGCCTAATAAAAAACAATACACATCCTTCCTCTATTGAGGATAATAAAGCATGTGCCACATGCTGTTTCAAAGATTGTTCTTGCCTTGTGGGCAGTGCTTGCTGGGATAGGCTCCAGCTTTCCCTCACCCCAGCCCTGGATAAGTTGGTTAGGAAGATGGATGGTTGGATGGATGGTAATGTTTAGTGTGTGTGTGTTCACACTGCAATGGACTGGTGACCTGTCCAGGAATTGTTCCTACCTTAGCTTTCCCACAAGTCTGCTCTAGATAAGCAAGTTTGGAAGATGGAAGGATTAATGGTGTTGTTAAAATAGGAGATTCTTACAATTCAACAGATGTTTATTATCCCTCAGATTCACCAGAACCTGAACATCACAAGAGCAATGAATGTGATAGTGAACCAGGACTCAGTGGGAATGTGGGAGAATGTAGTGAGTGTTGGGTGTCAATGTCTTCACTCCTAACTTGGTTCAGTTCTAGGCTGGAAGTGAATTTTTAAAAGATGTCTTCTGTTCTTGTTTGCACTACAAGTGTGTGAATGATTACATTGTGATTGTATTTTTGAATGATGTCATCAGTATTCTTCACACAGTAAGTTTATAGTGTTCCTTATTTTGATCACACTTTTGAATGAATGTTACAAGTTTTTGTTTGCGCTGGAAGATTAGGTCTGCACACTGATTGCAGTTTTAAATAACTTCAAGTATGTGTTTGCACTGCAAAGTTCCTACTCTACAAATGATAGTTTGATCTACACTGGTTATTTTTTTGTGATGTGATGTAAATGTATATGGTGTTCAGCTGCTATTGCATACATAAAGCAAGGAGACAAAGGTAATGTGTTTGTAAACCAGTAATCAAAACTAATCACAAGCTCAGGGTTTTTAAAAAGAATATCAGCAGGACTTTCACAGGATGCCAGTTGATATAGAGTTAATATCAAGATGATATCACAGGACTCAACCTCCCTGCAATCAGCCACTGAGTTGTGGCATCAGGACTAAATAATAGTGGCGGACAAATGATAACAAGATGGCATTGTACTACATCGGGATGCCCAAGACGTCGATCGCGATTGACCGATAGATCGCAAAGGTAGTGCAGGTAGATCGCGTTGCATTCAAAAAAATTTTTTTTAACGTTAGTCTATCATATATCCTCCCTATGGCATTTGATTGACATACGGGGCAGCCAGTCTGAGATCTGTTTTGTTCTAACTCACTGGTCATCCCGCACGCACGATCAAACGCGTGAGCTACTGCAAAACTCCGGCTATCTAAGTGATCTAGTTAGCCTTCCAATTTATATCGACTAAAGAAGGGATTTAAAAAAAATGTGTTGTTTATGTGCTGGATGTGAAACTGGAAGAGAATTTTTTTCTCTCACAATGTCACAATCGAAGTGCGTTTGTCTGATCTGTCAATCTATCATTTCTATTCCAAAGAAAGAAAATGTGGAAAGGCACTTTCGAACTGTTCATAAAAACTACGAAACTGACTTCCTCCGAAAAGCGATCTGAGAAAGAGAAAGGAGAGGAAATTAAAATCGCAGTTAATTGGACAGCTGTCATTTTTCACTCGGCTGAATTCAAAAGCAAAGGCAGACACACCGAGGCATCGTTCTGGGTGAGTCACTCGATCATTAAGCATAAGAAGTCCTTCCAAGAGCTACCTCCTCGACTGCATTATTCGGCTCTACTTATTTATGCGAGTCAGCCTTTTCCCACATGAAGATTATTAAATCCAAATGCTGTTGTGACCATAAATGTATTGAATTGTTATTGTGCCATAAAGGTTATTCAGTTATGCAAGGTACAACAAGATATATTTTATGTATAAAATATATATATATAACTTTTAATGTAGGTAGATCATTTCGACCTGATCATTTTAAAAGTAGCTCGCAAGCCGAAAAAGTGTGGGCACCCCTGCACTACATCTTTATCATAACAATAAAATAACCAGCACATTTATGGTATGAATGTAGAAAATGAAAATTAAATTGAGTTCTGCAGTTTTCAAAACTAATAGAAAAAAATTATCATGTCATTAACCCTAATCAACAAAAGCCTAACATAAAAAATCAATAATCACAGTAAAATGTCTTTGTGATTTATGCTTTAATTGCTTATGGAAATATATACAGGTACATTATTTTAGCTATTTTACACAAAGATTTAGCTTGCATTTACATACGCATACAAAAATATTGGGAATTTGTGACCCTATATAAGATGCAGAACAATACCTGATGAAATGTAAATGTCTAGAGAGAAATCAAAATGCACAGTTACAACTGCAGGTCTAAAATATGTTAAACTTTCTGGCTATGGCAAAAAAAATGCTGTGTCCCTTGTAGTAAATACCACTAGTTTAATATGATAAAAGGGGAGGCTACAATCCCCTGTTCTGCTATATGTTGTATCTTTGTGGCTTAGACTTTGAGTGCTGGCTTGCTGGAAGACATCAAGCCATCCATCCTTTAGACATTTCCAGAATTAAGCCATCTGGGTATAAATACAAAACCTAAAGTAAGACAAGACATTTACCATTGTTTCTGCTCTAAAAGAGAGTCTTTTTTGGTGATTTGATGTAGTTCCATCACTGCTTTTTATTCCAAGTTGAACCAACATTAAAAGTTAATTTCTTTAAGATGCTTTGTCCTCAGCTGCCTTTATTGAGCTGTGTGCCTGTTTGCATGTTTTTAGGCTACCATTAGGCTGGAGAAAAAAGGCCCTATTTTTCAGAGAGCATGTGCCCCCTTCAAAATATAGACTTCTCAGAACAAAACTGCTTTTTGTTTCATCTAACATGATGAATTAGCTGTCTGCAGAAACATAAAAAGTTATATTATCAGAGGCTGCGCACATTTTGTTTGTGAGGATGTTGAGATGCGTACACTTTAAAAAGGTAAGATGTATTTTTATTAGAGGGAATTAATAGTCATTGTTTTAATAGCTACAATAAATTATATAATATTATTTGTGAACATCACAGAGATGAGTTTTTGTCTGTTATTATATTATTTTGATTTG
This sequence comes from Polypterus bichir lapradei, assembly GCA_026402145.1. NCBI lineage: Eukaryota > Metazoa > Chordata > Cladistia > Polypteriformes > Polypteridae > Polypterus > Polypterus bichir. Next base: position 3,443,900 of record JANRMT010062842.1, on the reverse strand, counting down.
TTCCATCTTTCACACTAAGATGAACTTTAGTTAGATAATATTGTTTCAGTGTATCTAATTAGAGTATTTTTGCCATTTTGTAGAAGTGGTTTAGTCATCTTTTAGATATCCTCTTCTGATGCATTACATTCTTTTTGGCAATACAATTTCCCAAACAATGCTTCACTAGAGGTCTACATCCATAAAATGGTAAACCTCAAGGTAATCAGTGCACATATTGCCTGAATCTTCTGACTACATAATAGAAAGAGAACACATAAGGCAACAATTCAACTAAGGAGAGAGCATTAAAATTACATTTTGCCACATTTGCTGAAACAGTTAAGGCAGGCTCTTACAAGATGTTGTCAGGTCATCGTACTTTTGTGAATTGGGTTAAATTAGAACGTAATTTAAAGTATTATATGTCCATCGATGCAATAACTCTAATTTATTTTGGATCATTAGTCTTTTATAACTGAAGCAGATTATAGGTGCGGTTGTACTTGTGCCAAGTCTTTAAATGATCCCATGCACTCAAAATTCAAATCAGCTTTTGAAATGGAGGAATGGAGTTTTATTTCATCATAATAAGTATTTGTTTGTTGTATTTAATTAATATAAATCTCAGGATCTTGTCCAGTCAAATGTTTATATTAGCAAATATAAACTTCTTAGAATCACGATTTTCAGATCGGAAAATGGTGCTCTTTTTACAACTAGTTGTATTAGGGTATTTACTAAAAAGGTTTACACATTTAAGTGAAAAGATTAGGCTACAAACTACTTTAACATTGATTAAAATGTTATTTTTAGAAAAACATTTGATTTTATTTAATTAAATGTGCAGTGATTTGAGTGATGTCAAATGATTTTCATTCCACAGTAGTGTGGGATGTCAGATGCAGTAATTTCTTAAGTAAGGAAATAAATAAGGGCACATGAGAACAAATATCATCAAACTTTGTAATTAATAAGTTAATGGCCTTGAAATACGTGGAGAAGGGTTTATTTATTTATTTTTTGTAATTAATGGTGTGAAAGCCATGGAGACGTACAGCTCCCCAAACTCGAACACAGACAGGCACAGAGACACAAGTCCAAAAGCAGCACACAGTTTATTTCCTTATGGGGCAGTTCTATTTCCCAAGCCCCGCTTCAGAGCACAATACACAACAAACAAACAACAACACTGTTCAGTCCCTTATCTTTCTTCTTATTTATTTCCCTCTCTTTGTCTCTTCTCAGCCACCTCCACTCTTCTCCACACAAGCTTTGCCTAACACCTCCCACTCTGGCTCCTCGAATGGAGTGTGGCGATCTCCTTTATAGTGCACCTGGAAGTGCTCCAGGTGCACTGACCCTCTTCCAGCAGCACTCCCAGGTGTGGTGGAAATACTGCAGTCCAGGGCTCTGGGACTATCCACAGTCCCCAGCAGGATTTAGCTTCCAAGCTTCAAGCCCGTGGTTCTGATGCAATCCAGGGGTCGTGTTCCGAGGGAGGTATTGCTGTGAACCTGTCCTCTCCCACGGTCCTTCCATCACAGGGGCGTCCCGGCTGGGAAATGGCCCCAGCTGTCCGCCACAATGGATAAACCTCTTATTTGGTTGAGTTAGCAATATTTCCTGTGAAATATATCATTCAAATATTCGAGTATGTCTCTGCTTGTTGGCCTCAATCCAAATAAGGGAAGTCTGTCATTGCAACCCATCTCCCCACCATTTCCAAACCTGTCTTTATGTGATGGTTACACGTAAATTTAAAAATGTCTATATCTCAGACACCAACACCATTCACACTAAACTTTATATTTCTTTATTTAAGAAGCAAAACATAATAGCAAAGCACTACTCAGTCAAATGAAAATAACACAGAAAGTACAATAGTATGTTTCATAGACAATTCATGAAACTCAACTTTCAAAACCATCTATCTTAACAGAGAGGCACAACTAGACATCCAAACCTAAAAGGCTAATTTATTTAAAATTATACAGGAAAATAAAAATAAATAAATAAATTGAGATATCGGGGCAGATTAGCTATTAGCTAAAAAAAAAAGCACTTGACAGACTGAATGGTTTCCTTTCATTTGTAAAATATCTTATATTTTATGTTCTAAAATAAAAATGTTCAGCAAAGTGCATGCTTGGAAATCTTATTTTAGAATTACATTAGTGAGTTTTTGAAAAAAATCCTAAACAGATCTTCAAAAACAATTTGATTTGTTCTTTATCCAATTTGAGATAATTTAGAACATCTCTTTCCTACTTACAGAGTTATAGAGTATGGTTTGGGATTTTTTCATTTGAGCAAAATAAGTAATTGTACAAGTAATGTAGAATATTAGAGCCAATTTGTTTTTTATAACACACTTTTAACCCATCTGGTGTTACTCTAGATACTGATGTTAATGAATTAGGAGATGTATTATATCCAAGGCCAACCAAAAGATACCCAAATGTTTTTGCCCACATGGTTTAAGAGTAGGGCAAAAAAAAACCAGGAGACAGAGCTGGAGGTGGCAGAGTTAAAGATGCTAAGATTTGCATTGGGTGTGATGAGGATGGACAGGATTAGAAATGAGTACATTAGAGGATTAGCTCAAGTTGAATGGTTTGGAGACAAAATCAGAGAGGCGAGATTGCGTTGGTTTGGAGATATGCTGAGTATATTGGGGGAAAAGATGCTAAGAATAGAGCTGCCAGGCACAAGGAAAAAAGGAAGGCCTAAGATAAGGTTTATGGATGTGGTGAGAGAGGACATGCAGGTGATGAGTTTAACAGAACAAGATGCAGAGGACAGAAAGATATGGAAAAAGATGATCTGCTGTGGCATCCCCTAACGGGGACAGCCGAAAGAAGAAGAAGGTTTAAGAGTAGGGCATTACCAAAACATGCAGATGCTTGATGCCATCACTCATAGGTCAGACCTTGCACTGAATACGTTTAAGATAGTTTTTGATAAAATATGCTATATGTGAATGATGAACAATTTTCAGTTGAATTGTGATGTTCTTGGTGTATATTGAATTACTGTGTATTTCATAAATAGTTGAAATACATTTTGTTTGTGAAATTAAGAGATACAGGATATCTCATATAAAATAAAAAAATCTGAAAAAACTGCTTTACTGCTTGCAAAGCACAGCCTCAGGCATCCAAGGATGACACCAAACAAAAACTTTTATTTTATGCAAATATACAGTAGCTATCATATAATATAATACTTTGATGCTGATATATTAAAATAAAAACAATGAATGGACCAAACAGTGCAGAAAATATCAGGAAGGGAATTTACTCAGCTCAAATATTAAGGGAAGGTAGATTGGAGCAGCATAAAGGAAAAGGAAACAATAAAAAGCACAAGTGTGTTTCTGCTTCTCTGAGGCTTTCTAAATAAATGGTAGGCTATCTAGCCCCTCCAGACACATTGCATCTCACCTCCTGACTTACTTTTGAAACTAAACATGTTTCCTTCTCCTCCTCCTTCTGGCCTGCTAACTTCTCTGATCATTCCAAGTTTGCATAACTGAAGAGATAGTAGTGCTTAAGTGGCCATTCCTGGGAATACTTCTGGTGTCACCTCAGCCTACCATAAAGTAGTTGTGAGTTGGTGCTCACAGAAAATGTAACTCTCAAGTGTCTCTGCAGGTACAGTATTTCATTCCATGCATAAAACCTGTATTGCTTTCCAATAGCGGGAAGGGATTTTACTACAAAAATAACCAGACAAGAAATGAAAGTTATTATGTTCAGTTTCTTTGAACAGATATTTTATGGATTTGTTTAAGAACATACTGCATATTTAAAAATGATGGGTTTAGCAAAAAAATAAAAAAAGAATTAAAGGATGTATGGATATATATATATATAAAATTGCTCAAAAAAATTAAAGAAACACTTTGAAAACACATCAGATCTCAATGGGAAAAAAATCATGCTGGATATCTCTACTGATGCCACATTGTTTAATGGAAATAAAAATTACAACCTACAGAGGGCCGAATTCAAGGACACCCTGAAAATCAAAGTGAGAAAATGATGCAGCAGGCTAGTCCATTTTGCCAAAAAATTTCATTTCACCAACTCAACATCGTACTCAGTAGTTTGTATGGCCCCCACGTGCTTGTATGCGTGCCTGAAAATGTCAGGGCATGCTTCTAATGAGATGACAGAAGGTGTCATCTGGGGGATCTCCTCCCAGATCTGGACCAGTGCATCACTGAGCTCCTGGACAATCTGAGGTGCAACCTGGCGGTGTCGGATGAACCAAAACATAATGTCCCAGAGGTGTTCTATTAGATTTAGGTCAGGTGAGTGTGGGGGCCAGTCAATGGTATCAATTCCTTCATCGTCTAGGAACTGCTACATGAGGCCGGGCATTGTTGTGCACCAGGAGGAACTCAGGACCCACTGCACAAGCATAGGGTCTAACAATGGGTCCAAGGATTTCATTCCAATAACTAATGGCAGTCAAGGTGCCGTTGTCTAGCCTGTAGAGGTCTGTGCGTCCCTCTATGGATATGCCTCCCCAGACCATTACTGACCCACCACCGGGTCAGAGACATTCACACCAGTGGCCTGCTGGAGATAATTTTTTAGGGCTCTGGCAGTGCTCATCGTGTTCCTCCTTGCCCAAAGGAGCAGATGCTGGCCCTGCTGAGGGGTTAAGGACCTTCTACGGCCCTGACCAGCTCTCCTAGAGTAACTGCTTGTCTCCTGGAATCTCCTCCATGCCCTTCAGACTTTGCTGGGAGACATAGCAAACCTTCTGGCAATGGAAGTTGGACTACGTGTGCAACCTCTGTAGGGTCCAAGTATCGCCTCATGCTTCCAGTAGTGACACTGACCGTAGCCAAATGCAAAACTAGTGAAAAAACAGTCAAAAAAGATGAGGAGGGAAAAATGTCAGTGGCCTCCACCTGTCAAACCATTCCTGTTTTGGAGGTCGTCTCATTGTTGCCCCTCTAGTGCACCTGTTGTTAATTTCATTAACACCAAAGCATCTGAAATTGATTAACAACTCCCTCTGCTACTTAACTGACCAGATCAGTAGCCCAAAAGTTTCACTGACTTGATGCTATACTCTGATTAAAAAGTGTTCCTTTAATTTTTTGGAGCAGTGGGGACTGCCAGGATGCCCCTGTGATAGAAGGACCAAGGGAAGAGGGGATATTCAGGGCAATACCTCCCCACGAAACACTAGAGGGCAACCCCCCTAGCTCACAGTGGGGCTCCCGGATAGTTTGCTGAGCCCTGGGTTGCAGCACTTCACCACACCTGCAAGTGCTGCCAGAAGAATGTCTTGGAGCACAAGAAGCACTTGCGGGTGACGCTTCACTCCATTTGAGGAGCCAGAGTCAGAAGGAGGTGGACGAAGCTTGCAGGGAGAGGAGTGAAGGTGGCAGAGAAAGAGAGAAAGAAGAAAAAGCTGTGTTTACGCAGTTTCTGTACTGTGCTCTGTAGTGGGGAACAATGAAAAAGCACTGCCTCACTTGGAATAAAATGTGTGTGCTGGACAGAACTTGTGTCTCGCGTCTCTCTGTGTCAGGTAGGGAGGCTGGGACACCCCCTGGTGGTCCACAATATATATATATGTGTGTATATGTGACTTTACATAACTAAATGTGAGGTCTCAAAAGCATTCCAAGGCAAATGATCGTTAAATAAAATTATTCATTTTATATTGTACCTTTGAACCTTTTTTTCACAGGTGGCATAGTAACACCGTACTTAGTGCTTCTGCTTCGTGGTGAGGTGGCCTTCTGCTGCTATGCACCTAAAATCTGGAATAGCCTGCCAATAGGAATTCGCCAGGCTAATACAGTAGAGCACTTTAAAACACTGCTGAAAACACATTACTTTAACATGGCCTTCTCATAACTTCACTTTAACTTAATCCTGATACTCTGTATGTTCAATTCATCATAATAACTATTCATGGTGGCTCTAAAATCCGTACTGATCCCTACTCTCTCTTCTGTTTCTTTTTCCGGTTTCTTTGTGGTGGTGGCCAGCGCCACCACCACCTACTCAAAGCATCATGATGCTCCAACATTGAGGGACTAAAAGCCAGAAGTCTACGTGACCATTATCATCAAGTCTTTCTGTGAGAACCCCAAATACAAAGAGGACTGTTTCATTTATGTTAGGTAGAATGCCCAGAGGGGACTGGGCGGTCTCATGGTCTGGAATCCCTGCAGATTTTTTTTTTTTTTTTCTCCAGCCGTCTGGAGTTTTTTTTTGTTTTTTCTGTCCACCCTAGCCATCGGACCTACTCTTATTCTATGTTAATTAATGTTGACTTATTTTATTTTCTTACTGTGTCTTTTATTTTTCTATTCTTCATTATGTAAAGCACTTTGAGCTACATTTTTTGTATGAAAATGTGCTATATAAATAAATGTTGTTGTTGTTGTTGCATCTTGGATCCATGTCTGGTCATTGTCTATGTGGAGTTTGGAATGCTTTCCCCACATCTGCATGTGTTTTTTTTATCAAGGTACCATAATTTATCCTTCATTATCCAGAATAAAGTGTACATTAGCTTAACTAGTAAATCCAAACTGACGTTTTGTCAGTGAAAGTATGGATGTGTGCCATCAGTGTGATTTGTAATGCACTGGCACCCTGGCTTGGTTTCTGACTTGTGCCCTGTGCTGCAGGTTAGCATTTATGTTACATTGCTTTTTTTAAAAAAACTATGACTTTCATAAGACAACCTGCATTTTAGTGTTATTAGTATACTGTGAAATATATTACTTTCCTACACATATGCAGCTGCTGGTATATAATGAGGAAATCACAGGTGACAACCACCTTCATTAATTTCAATGAAACTGCAACTATAGTGGTTATTGTAAAGGGCAGAATTTGTTCAGATAACTGAAACTAAAAAAAAAACACCACAGAAGTAAATCAAAAGCGAAATGGAAGTCAGTGAACCAAAAATGGAAAAAGAAAATGAGAAGTCTGCTCTTTGTGTTTACCACAGCTGGCAAGACTAGATAGGGTGATTCAGCATCTCTACAGTATATGCATTGAGAAAAATCACAGCGTAAACAAATGTCTCTCTGATTTTTACTATAAGCCTTTAAAAAAGTAGCAACTCACTGTATATTCATGATTAAAAATATCTAGGAATACTAAAAAGACTGTGCAAACAATTTTTTTCTTACTGTAATACATATTTACTGTATTATGACACAGGTGATTATAATGGTTAAAAATCCGGTACATAAAAATCATGCTGTTGTTGCTGCATGAGTGAGTATAGTTGTAAGTGAGTGCCCTGAAGTGAGCTAGTGCCCTGTTCAAGGTTGGTTCCTTTGCCCTATGCTGCTGAGGTATGCAGTATCTCCCCATGACCCTGAACTGGATAAGCAGGTAAGAAACTCGATTGCTAAATATATTTGTAACAGAGTCAGTTGTTGGTTATTGGAAATCTAAATATATGTAAATTATTTGTTTTATGAGATGCTACATGATTTAAAGAAATAATAAGTTATATTTTCAACCACACCAAAACAGCAAAAAACATTTGAATGGATGTAAAGCACATTCTTGAAAAATTAGCTTTTAAATCTATGTTTAAATTGTGCTTTTTCAGTCTTTTCTGTTTCAGAATTCTAAATAATTGCATTAAAATATGTATTCTTTTTAATTAAAAGATGATATGCAATAGAAACCAGCAATCATGTATGTCTTTCAAAAATAATATAACAAAGACAGGGCACTTCTGCATTCAGTCTTGTCTGTTTTAAGCTGATCGTTTGTTATGAAGTGTTAAGTCTGCTTATAATTAAAAGAATACAATTAAAATAATAGCATTCTGTCTCTGAGATTGGTATGTTACAGTATTTACTTAAGCTGTACAGAGGAGACTAACCTACTCGTAAATTCCCAAGATTTACTGTAAGGACATATTGTACCCTGACAGGCTCAGAGAATCAAAGGAGACTGTGTGGGGTCTTAATCCAGGTCCATATCAAAAAGTTGACTCAGCTTTTTCCATCCATCCATCCATTATCCAACCCGCTATATCCTAACTACAGGGTCACGGGGGTCTGCTGGAGCCAATCCCAGCCAACACAGGGTGCAGGCAGGAAACAAACCCTGGCCAGGGCGCCAGCCCACCGCAGGGCGCGCACACACACACACACTCACACACCATGCACACACTAGGGACAATTTAGGATCGCCAATGCATCTAACCTGCATGTCTTTGGACTGTGGGAGTAAACCCATGCAGACACGGAGAGAACATGCAAACTCCACGCAGGGAGGATCAGCTTATTCCTTTTGACTAAATTGTAAATTGCATATTTGAGCACAACAGTGGAAAACTGGGGGAAGTTTATTTAAGAGTGAAGACTGAAATCACTTCTTTGTGCAAATACTTGTGGGAATCTGGAACAAACTGCAAACTCATGTAGTTAAATATGAAAGACAACCTTTAAGAAGTATCTGGATAAATACAGTGGAACCTCGGTTTGCGAGCATAATTCGTTCCGGAAACGTGCTTGCAATCCAAAGCACTCGTATATCAAAGCGAATTTCCCCATAAGAAATAATGGAAACTCAGATGATTCGTTCCACAACCCAAAACTATTCATATAAAAATGATTAATACAAAATATAAAGTAAAATACATAATACAAATTAACCTGCACTTTACCTTTAAAAAGAATCATGGCTGGTGTGAGTTTCTAAACTCATGTGGGATTCCACCCAACGGGACAACACGTGGAAGAGCGTCCCAAAGCAATTGCAGTCTCCCAGCACTGTAGCAGTTCGCCGTATAAGCGCATCCAAAAAGATCGCAGACATGCTATAAGCGCCTGTCATCAATGGGTCATACAAGGAACATTATAAAGATCCCGCTACAATAAATAACAGTGCTGTTGCTGTTTCAAGCTGAATAAAGCTGGTGTTGTTAAAGTACTGAGACTCAGCTTCGTGTTTTGGGGAGCAAGATGGGGACTCGCACTTCACAGCGCACACACAGTCACAATGCTTTAGTAAACAGATGTTGACTATATGAGTGAGGCACACAGACTCAGACGGAGAATAGGAGACGATTGCCAGAGAGAGAGAGAGACGCACTGGGCGAGCGAGCGAGCGAGATAAGGAGAGAGAGAGACACGCTGGGCGAGCGAGATAAGGAGAGAGAGAGACGCGCTGGGCGAGCAAGCGAGCGAGATAAGGAGAGAGAGAGAGAGGCGCTGGGCGAGCGAGCGAGCGAGATAAGGAGAGAGAGAGAGAGACGCGCTGTGTGAGCGAGATAAGGAGAGAGAGAGAGAGACGCGCTGGGCGAGCGAGCGAGATAAGGAGAGAGAGAGAAGAACCATCAGCTCAGTTGTGATCACATGACGCTCAGCAGACAAAGTGTATCCATACTACTCGTATTGCAAGACATCGCTCGTTTATCAAGTCAAAATTTATTAAAAATTTTTGCTCGTCTTGCAAAACACTCGTAAACCAAGTTACTCGTAAACCGAGGTTCTACTGTACTGAGATATCTTGGTTATTATTGTAGCTAAACGACTGAGACTGATGGACTGAATGGTCTCCACTTGTTTGTTAAATTTCATGTGTTCTTATGTAGGTCTTAACTGGCTACAGCGTTACTTTTTTTAATTTAATATTTTTGGTTTTTGGGGTGATACAGTAGTTTGCACTTCTGCTTCACAGTTACAAGATACTGGATATTTAACCACAGTCCTGTCATTGTCTGTGTGAATATTACATGTTTTCCCAGTGTGCAAGTGTAAAAATATATTGTTACATTGCATGAAATGTGTTCAAATAAAGCAGTTTTCAGGCTCACCAAATCCTAGATTGTTCTTTTTTGTTTAGCATGTCCAAGAGTTTTGCTTCCTTACTTTGCAATGTTCAAATCTAATCTGTCCCTTACAATAGAAAACTCAACTAGGGTTTTTGTTTATAAAACACACTATAGAAACATTAACTTTACCCCCAGTTCATCTACCACATGATAAAGTCAGCCTTTCGTTTAGAACAAACATATCCCCAGTTAAAGATTGCATTTTTTCCTTTTGATTTTTAAAACAATCCTGCAGTCTCACATTTGGCTGCAGAGTCCTTATGCCCTCTGAAAAACACAAATTAAAGTCAAAAGGTTGTGAGAGCTGTTATATTACACAACCAGATGTGCAGAGACAAGTGAAGGGAGGTTTTGCTTAAGCTATATAACACATTTGTGAGCCTTCTTTTAGAGTACTGTGTGCAGTTTTGGTCTTGATAGACGGAGTGGTGGCTCTGAGGCTAGGGATCTGCACTGGTAATCGGAAGGATGCCGGTTTGAATCTCGTAAATGCCAAAAGGGACTCTGCTCTGTTGGGCCCTTGAGCAAGGCCCTTAACCTGCAATTGCTGAGTGCTTTGAGTAGTGAGAAAAGCGCTATATAAATGCAAAGAATTATTATTATTATTGATATTACAAAAAGACTTAGCAGTGCTATAGAAAGTCTGGGGGAGAGTGAATGTCTAAATCGCAGACTGTGAGATAGAGATAGAGAGTGAAGGAGATGAATCTTTCCAGTTCAAATAAGAGGAGATTAACAGGTGACAGTATGACCTAGGCACCTTCAAAACTTGACATGATGAACCTTTGAAGAAATCTGACAGGTTTTCTTGAGATGAATGGCCTGTTCTTGTCAAAATCATTCTAATGTTCTGATCCATCTACACACAAACATCAACCATTGCTCTAACAATTGCTGTCACATAATTTCCATCTTGAATTCCTTACTGACATGTTAGCTGTGGGCTCTGAATGAATCTATGAAAAACTTATAATATGTGGCCAACTGGGAGTGGGGGATGGGGGTGGTGGTGGTGGTGCTCCACTCCCCAACCCCAACAAAGACAGATTCTAGGCCAGGGGTCCCCAACTCCAGTCCTGGAGGGCCCCAGTGGCTACAGGTTTTCATTCTAAACTTTTTTTCTTAATTAGTGACCCGTTATTGCTCTTAATTAACTTCTTTTGAATTAATTTTATTCGACTTGTTCTTGAAGATGTACACCCCTGAGATACAATAAGATACAAAACATAACCAGCAAACTGTGTCAATCATACAATACCTGAAAATAAAAAAAGATGAAGGTCTCAGGAATGCTGATCTGCTCAGGTCCCCAAAACATTTTAACAGTGCTCTTAGAAAAGAGAAAATCAACCATTTCAGAAATGTATACTATTTTCACAATGAGAGCAGCAACATGTCATGGAATTAAAGAATGGGTTTGATTAACAACAAGAATCAGAGCCTAATTAAGCAACTGGTTAGAATGAAATTGGTTGGAGTTTAAGGAAAGAAATGAAGCAATTCAGAGGAACGATAAAGAAATTCAAGGGGAACAAATCTTTAAAAAACATCTCAATTAAAATTAATGCAAAAGAAGTTAGTTAGCAGCAAAAAAAGGTCACTAATTAAGGAAAGGGTTACAATGAAAACTTGCAGCCAGTGGGGCCCTTTAGGTCCGGAGTTGGGGACCCCTGCTCTAGGCACAAGTCTTTGCAACACACACATTTTATTTTCAAGGGGAAGCACTTTTCTTTCGTACTTCCTACAGCACAGTACCATAAACAGCACACAGCACTTTCTTTTGTTTTCCTTTCTTTCTCATTTTTCTTCCTCTCCTTTTGACCCCCACTCCTCCACTGACAAGATTCATCCCTCTTCCTCCTGACTCTTGTTAGTCGGATCTGGAATCACTCCCCGGTGTGGTGAAAGCCCAATGTAGCAGGGCTCTGTAACCTCCACAGCTCCCCCTGGCACCACCCACAGAACCCAACAGGGCTTCAGTGAACTCCCATGAAGCCATGTGGGAATCCGAGGTGCCGCTACAACCCAGGGGAGCTGCCATCTAGCACTCCGGGGAAGACAGTGACCTGTGCACATCTGCTCCCCCTGTCCTTCTAATATATCAGCCCCGTCAGAAATGTTATATTTCCTTTTAAGAAAAATGAGAGTGTCAACACTCTGCTTGAAGCTGAGACCTCTCCACAGTATACCCTGCAGTAAAAAAACACTCAGTCACTGGGTACAAACATAGTAGAAGCAGACAAATGACTTTATCAGAAAAGCAAGAAAAGGGAATTTTAGCCTCTCTCTTTCTCTCTCCACCAAGATAGAGTCCTGCTGTTGAGAACAAAGTGTGATTCACTGCTGTATCCTTCTCTCTTGCTGTAATTTACCCTACTTTTGAATTAGTATCAGTGGAAGGGATATCGATGACTCGAGCACTTGTTCTCTCATCCATGGCTCGTGAGAAGTGCAGTAACTGTAGCTTGCTGCTTCCAGTTGGGTTTGAGTATATCATGAGAACTGCTCCACTACGATATGTTTCTACTTTGGCAGCCTCAGTAGAGTTCAATTTGAAAACAAGCCTGTTGATGCACTGATACATTTATGAAACAACGTTGCTATTCATCGTACTCTTCTGAAGATGACTCACTAAATAAAGTGTGCGTGCAAAACACTTAACCTGCGGTCCCAACCAACATCCAGGTACAGTGATGTCTATGTTGTGCATTGACAACTTTCACATCATTATGCAGATGGTTAATAAAAGTTCTGCTAAAGTGCCTTCCGTTTGGCATGTTATACAATAGTTCAAGTTGTTTTAATCAGATTTTTAAATCCACTGCTTTTTACAAAAGATGTTTTCATTTGCTTTGTGTTTCGTTTCAGTAATGTGGTAATGTCATATTATACAGGATAAAAGGCCACATATTGAACTGGCAGTCTTTTGTATTATGAGATTTAATTGGATTAAATTTTCTGTCAAGTCTAAAGATGAGTGTTTGGTTTTTGTGTCTCTTAGCAGACAGAGTGCCTATCTTGTTTGTTAACAATATGGTCTCATTATTGTTTCATACTTTTTGTCTGTTAAAGATTGTGATTCTGCAACAAGCAAAAATGTCAGTGTAAGACACTGATTTAACAAATTCTTTGGAGTTGGGTGACCTAATTAAAATGTTAAAAATTGTTAAATGCTTTCATAAAATGTATACGGTAGCATTTTGTCAATTAAATAATAACTCAAATACTTGAGGACACCAGTAGAAATTAATGGCGAGCACATTCAAGATGGGATACATAAAAGCACTTTTCTAGACATAGGATCATGGTCATCTGGGAAAAAGAACAGGTCATGTAACTTCTGGCTTATTTAAGACATTTATTTTAGCGTAGACTGGGACAACTTAAGTATTATCTAACAAAGTAAGCCTCAATAAACTGGACTGTCTACACTCTTAAAAATAAAGGTGCCATAGTGATTCTTCAGAATGATGCCAAAAGGGAACAATTTTTGTTTCCCAAAAGACTCCTAACCTTAACCTTTATTTATTTAGATCCATAACAGGCTCCATACAGTAAATATCCATGAACAGATGGAAACAGATTTGTGAAATACCAGTGGCTCATGATTTTAAAGGGTTTCTTGCTGCATACAAAAGCACAAGCTAAATCAAATCTTAATCTGTTAGTGTCCTGCAAGGTAGCTCACCGTACGTTAAAGATTTCATTTTTTTTATACATATTAGGATATTTTTCAAAGCACAAAAAACCAACGCCATATGCAAAGAACCCTCCCCAGAATGAAATGGTGCTTTACCAGGCAATAGTTTTACAAGGAACAACACCTCCCAGTAAAGAACCATATAGTGCCATTAAAGAACCATTATTTTTAAGAGTGTAGTTCATCATACTTCTTATGTCTTAGTATTTCTATTCATTATGTTTAGACATCACTATAAGAGGTATAGTACTTGGAGAAGATTGTATTAAACATCAAAGGGAACGAATACAATTCATACACCCATCCACTTTATGAACTTTCTTTTTCCATTGTGGGAGACATTTCAAAGTCACTGATTAACGCAACCTACACATTTTAAGGTTTTGATCATTCAATTCATGACTGTATTTCACCATGCAGAAACTAAGTAAAGATCATAAATATATATTTAATTACTAATCACAAAATGTGCTATAAGTCATTTTTCATACAGTCAAAATATGACATTAGTCAGATCCAAGGGCAAAATTACTTATGGAGTGTCTCTTTATTCTTAGGCTAGTTTAATTTATATTATGTATACATTCCATAAGAAAGTAGTTATTTGAATATTTTATGAAAACTATTAAAGCTAATATCTTTACATGTTTAAAGATGAAGCTTTACAATGCTTGTTAGGATCTGCTTCCCAACATTCATTACCACAATGAGAATTTCGCTCTAACAAGCATGTGCTGCAAATTTTATGAGCTTAGTTAATCTTGAAGAATCAACAAGCAAAACATATGAAACCGTGCATATATTCATTTCCCAGTTATTATATTTTAATGAGAATTTTTCATTTACAGAATACAATGAAAATGTAAAAATAAAAAAAATAATTAGGATTATAAGTAAAATCTCTTTAAATGGTTGCCAGTAAGTCTATCTTTATTTTAAACAGCCATGAATCATCACCAGGATCTTCAAAGACAAAACAAGATGACTAAAAGTTCAGGGAATAAATTGTGTACAAAAATAAGTTCAATCTGCATTTTTATGTGCTTGTTTGCCTGAGAAATACTTTGCACCCTAATTGAACATCAAAAGCTAAATAACAAGATAGATAGATAGATAGATAGATAGATAGATAGATAGATAGATAGATAGATAGATAGATATTAGACCACTACATACTCACAGGCTCATTGGGTCTATGAGCCAGAGGTACCATGTAGTGGTGCGTTTAAGAGGTGGTCACACAAAATACTGAAGCACTGCAAGATGGCTTTGTTAATGTTCACAGTTGTTTCTACATTCCTGTTGTCTTTGCTATTGTACTGTTTTGCTTTTCTGTTATTCTCATTTATTTATTTCAGCAATGGAGGTTACATTTTCAGTCCAACAATGTTTTGCTTTTTCGACCTTTTATTATCTATACAGCAGTAAAGTAGGGAAAAATAACAATAAAGATTGCATTAGAATATGTAAAAATTCTCAAGAGTTATTGACCTTCCATTTCCTTGTCAGTACTACACAGTGTCACCGTGAATGCTGATGTGCATTATGAGCAGCATGGGGAGAGCCATGTTACATGCCTAACAACGATAGAAAGCTGAAACAAACATCTAAAAAGACTGCAATTGGGTGCAAAGAGCCAAACAAAAAGATTTGCTTGTCACAGTTAAGAATCTAGTGTTCTTAAGACTATCTTCATAAATGTCATATGTAATTGGTTAAAATGAAATTAAAAACTGTTTCGACATCAGTAGGACTAGTACCAAATACTTTTCATTGCACTGTAGAGTGTATAGACAATAAACTGAATGGAAAAGAATCCAACTGAATTTGACTGAACTAAAAAAAAAAATTGAAAGCATAATTAGTGATGTTTTTAACAAGACGCTTATCATCATCACCTCAGTCAATGGCTTAACCATGCTGTGAAAATTAGGGTTCTGAATCAGATTTGGCATGTGGAGAGCCATCCCATAAGAAGTTCTGTGATAATGCCCTTTGATTTTATCATGTTGGACTATGTATGAAACATTGTTTATTCTGAAAAAAAACGGCTTGATATATCTATCACCAGAGCTGCAGTAATGGTCATCAAGAACTTGGATGTATAGTATTAAATTCAGACTATTTTGTGTCGCATGCACTCATTATGCAAAGTATACTATCAACTAACACCACCAGTAATTTCTGACTCATGTCGATTCTCCAATTATTCTGAACACTGCTTCAATTAGAGGAGTGTTTTGCAGATTGTCCTATTGATCTTAGCACAGCTTCATAGGAGAGGTATATGGGGTTTCCAAACAGTTTTTCCCCCTTTCCTGGAGGGGTGTTTGTTACTTATTTACCTCATTTAACCTTGGAAAATTACGTTGGTAGTTACTTTAAGAGGAGGAAGAGATCTCTTGCACTTTCAGCTTTAAGTTTCATTTAGTTAACACTTATGTCACAATCAATACTTTTTCCTTTTGTTTAATAATTCATCCAGTTATAGCTTTACATATATATTTACTTGTAATAGATTGTACAAGATTATTATATACTAGCTGTGTAAGCCCATGCCTTAAAAAGCCTGGGCTCCTAGAAACTGTTGAAATTGTCAGAAAAAAATTGAAACGCAGAGTTAGCGGTTTCGTTATGTTGATGTGCTTAACCCCCCTTGCCTTGCCGGCTGTTTGAGGTTCATTGCTGTAGCCTCACACTTCTGGGCTGGCCGGATAGACACACACACTTCCATGCATAGACGTTTATATATAAAATTAACTAAAGATTCTGTACATTTTACTTGAGAACTTATCACAAACCTCTGTGCCTGAACTCAGTGAAGAGCGCCATACAAAAAATTTAAAAAAATGGAATCTGATGTGAATAAACTGTTGCTTCAGTAAATAAAGTAGTAAATGAAGTAAATATACAGTACCTAAGGTTTCAAAAAATATACCACAAAAGGGGAGGCATGATGATGGATTGATTAGCACTGCACCCTCTGACTCCCAGATTTGGGGTCTGAGTCTCATATCTGGTCACTGACTATATGTAGATCGAACATTCTTCCTGTGTCCTAATGGGCTACTCTCCTGGGTAGTCCACTGTGCTTCACATGTCCAAAAGTATTGTAGCTTGGTATGATTGACACCTCTAAACTGGTCCAGTGTGATGAAGTGTTGATGTATAAATAAGTGTGTCCTGCAATGAAATGCAAGGTTTTTTTTATTTTAACACAATGCTTCCAGGATGTACTTAGGACCCCATTGTTATACCAGTCATGTTATCCAGGGTACTCTGCTGGAACACAGCTAGTCAAGCCCACCTACAATTTTAATTCCAGACAATATTCCCCTGAATTGCCTGGTGGCAAGCAGGAAAGTTGCCACTTGCAGGAAACAGGGTAGCCAGACTTGCAGAAATACATTTATTCAGAAAATTCAAGCCAGGGTTGATACCAAAATTTAGAGAACCATTGTCAAAGCCATATATAACCTCATGACAAGCTTTTGTTAAAATCTAGACTTGAAACCATACAACAACCTGGAGGCCAACATCTAGAAACTGTATAATAACCTGAAAGTGAGCTGTTATGTAAACTTTGATTCAAAACTGTACAATAACATGAGCTGTTGCCAAAATCTAGACACAAAACTATTAACTGAAACAGAAACAAGAATTGATGTGAGTTAAAAATTAAAAGGTGTTCACCTCAAAGGCTCACACTGAAGTTGCTTGACTGTTCGATTCAGACTTTCAAATCCTGCACCTGAGCATCCACAATATGAGTTGTATCTTCTGGATGGCAGGCCCTTGCAACACTATCCTAGCAACAAAATTCTGAGACCACAAAATGGTAGCATATCTCACTTAAAAATAAATGATAAAAGAATTTTCACTGGTTCATAACTAAATTATTAATATATGTATTAATATTCCCTGAGGTTAAAGCCTTCCAAAGACCCAAAAAAAGCAGAAGAAAATGGGTGGATGGGTGGAAGAATAGGTTATATTTTAAAGCCACTGAAGTCATTTTAATTACCTGGGAAAATATTGTATTTTTGAACAAAATTATAAATTTCTGATATTTATAAAGGAGAACACCAGAGTAAATGTATTTAAATATGAATCAATTAACATAAATAATGCAAAAAGGTTTGACATTAATTAAGAAATAATCACTCATAACATATTAATTTGCCTAGTTTTATGTTGTAACTTACATTTTTTTGCTTGATTTTATAATGATATGAACTGATACCCCTTTCCAGGAATGGTTCTGCAGTATGGCCGAAGCTGTTAGAAAAAGCTTCACCAGATTTAAATTAACTGGATTTGAAATAATATTATTTTATACATTTTATAATTGTATCATATATTGTCATTTTAAATTAGTTTATGTACTATCCTATCCATGCATTTAAAAAAATAAATTGTCCCAATTCCTTTTTAATAAAATGAGAAAGTGGCACATCATTTACTTGATGTTTTTATCAAAAGAGACATGTAAGTCACATCAGCAAGTTAGGTGATTGATTCAGGGTCAGGCATTGAATCCGTCGTGGTTATTGAACTAGCACCTTTTTTGTTTATAGTTCCGACCCTATAAGTCACGAGGCCAAGGTGCACTTTGCAGGCACTCTCCATGGCTTTCAAATGTTACATTATTGATTGCACATCTTTCATGAAATACCATATGGCACTGGCTTTATTATAATTAGTTGTGTGCAGTTGTGTAAATAAATGATCTCTCTACAAAACCCATCATTTGCATCATTAATTCAGACGCCGGTTTTAATCCATCAAGTCAACCAGAATACTTTAGAGAATCAAGGGTAGCAGCATTTCCACATAGTAGTATGCTCAGTTTTTTTGTAACACTTAAGTTTAGATATTGCAAAATGCATCTATTACTCATTTACTCTTATGTAACAAAACCTTAATAAAGACTTCTTTGGATTTTTGCAATACTTATAAATCATCAGTAAAAGTGTTTATTCATCCCTGCAATGTGACCTACTAACAAAACTTCACTTGGGAGTGGTCTGAGGTGACACATTTCCCCTGATATAACATATTTAGTATAAGACTAGAGATCCTTCAAGTGTTACCATAATGTCAATATGCTGCACTGCACAGATATGAAAGATCTATTAACTGAAGTGTTATATTTGTTATGAAGACCACAAGAAGCCTTTGTTAAGATCTTGTTAAATAAACATAAAATGACTAATAGATGCATTTTTGCAGTATCTCATCTAAAGTGTTACTGCTTTTTAATATTCATCCAGCTGGCTAGAAAGTAAATGTACACCAATTTGATTTTTCCCGAAGTTCAATATACAGGGGGAATGAGAAGAATCCTCGATTCAAGCAATGTCCAATGATATTCATAGCCATATAATCAGCAAGGAAAGACTTCCTGGATTTGAAATGCCCCTTCCACGTTTGGAAAACCAGCAACAGAATCTTTACAGGACAAAGCAGATGTGGGGATTCTCCCATTACATGGGGTGTAATTCCTAGCCCAGAATGTATCTGTGGTGCTCCTAACCAAACAATTTCTCATGTTGCGCAGAACTGTGAACACATGTCCTACTGTAGTGAGTGGACAGATATGCTGATGCTACCCCTTCCATAATCGAGTGGACAGAAAGCCTGGAAATTACATTGTGGCTGCCCTTTTTTGTGATTTCAAAGTAAATTCAACTGTTTGTTTTATATATATATGGTTATATATATGGTTATATATATACTCAGCAAAAAAAGAAACGTCCCCTGACTTTCAACTGTTTTTACTTTCAGTAGACTTAATGTGTAAATATTTGTATGAACACTAAAAGAGTCAACATCATAAGACATAAACTAAAAATGTTTCACAGTGTGTCCCTGAATGAAGGGAGGCTCAAAATCAAAAGTACCAGTCAGTATCTGGTGTGGCCACCAGCTGCTTGAAGTACTGCAGTGCATCTCCTCCTCATGGACTGGACCAGATTTGTCAGTTCTTGCTGTGAGATGTTACCCCACTCTTCCACCAAGGCACCTGCAAGTTCCTGGACATTTCTGGGGGGAATGGCCCTAGCCCTCACCCTGCGATCCAACAGGTCCCAGACGTGCTCAATGGGATTGAGATCTGGGCTCTTCGCTGGCCATGGCAGAACACTGACATTGCTGTCATGCAGAAACTCACGCACTTTTTGCCACTCCTGTCTGGTCCAGCGAAGGTGGGTTTGTGCCCATAGGCGGCGTTGTTGCTGGTGATGTCTGGTAAGGACCTGCCTTACAACAGGCCTGCAAGCCCTCAGTCCAGCCTCTCTCAGCCTATTGCGGACAGTCTGAGCACTGATGGAGGGATTGTGTGTTCCTGGTGTGACTCGGGCAGTTGTTGTGGCCATCCTGTACCTGTCACGCAGGTGTGATATTCGGATGTACCGATCCTGTGCAGGTGTTGTTACACGTGGTCTTCCACTGCGAGGATGATCAGCTGTCCTTCCTGTCTCCCTGTAGCGCTGTCTTAGGTGTCTCACAGTGTGGACATGGCAATTTATTGCCCTAGCCACATCAGCAGTCCTCATGCCTCCCTGCAGCATGCCTAATGCACGTTCACGCAGATGAGCAGGGACCCTGGGCATCTTTCTTTGGGTGTTTTTCACAGTCGGTAGACAAGTCTCTTTAGTGTCCTGCGTTTTTAGAACTGTGACCTTAAATGCCTACTTTCTGTAAGCTGTTAAGGTCTTAACGACCATTCCACAGGTGCATGTTAATTAATTGATTATGGTTAATTGAACATGCATGGAAAACATTGTTTAAACAATTTACAATGAAGATCTGTAAAGTTATTTGGATTTTTAAAACATTATTGTTGAAATACACAGTCCTGAAAAAGGGACGTTTCTTTTTTTGCTGAGTATATATATATATATATATGATTAAAATATAGGATTCTTTTAAAACTGTAAAACATTAAATTTAAGTCAAGTACCATTTTAAAATGTAATTCTGAATTAGGTAGTTTGGCATATTAGTTAAGACCCACTTAAGATTGTGGGTTCATATCCTGCTACTGACAAGTCACTGATAAGTCACTTGACCTGCCTGGGCTCCAGTTGTAAAAACAAAAGAAATGTAACCAATTGTATCTCAGATGTTGTAAGCTGCCTTGGACAAAGGTGTCAGCCAAAGAAGTAAATAATAACAGTTAAGATGATATGAAACAAACCCCAAAATTTTTTTTTCCCAAGCTGAACTATATAAGAACTGATTCTAGTCTATAACAATTATAAAATCTATCTAAAACACAAATATTCATTTTAAAAACTGTACAAAAAGTACTATCTCCACTTCACTAACTTAAGCCTTAACTCTTCTTGGCCTTTTAAATTTCCATTAAGCAAGGTAATTGATTGTTCTTCAAAGGGCAGTCGATCTTGTACATGCCATTTTCTGTTTTGTTTTTTTTTTCATTATTTTCAGACAACATAAAAGAAAACTAAAAGTAATTATCGCTAAGAATTTGCAGAAATTGATTGTGTTTGATTCTGTATTATTTAGAGGCCTTGTCAGCTTCTATTCACTTTACAACAAGGCAAATATTTTTCTTTTGTAGAAAGCACAAAATGAAATCACACACGCACATAATACACTCAAATGCTAGATTGAGTGCACTGGGATCAAACTGCAGCAAACACAGAGTTTTAGGTGGGCTAAATGAAAGGACAAAATTACAGTGGCAATTATTGATTAACTTTAGAGCACAAATGTTTATGAGCAGTACTGTTTGAGTAGTAAATGCCTGAGACAATGCTGTGTTTTGAATGAGTGGGGTCAAGCTTATGACCTTAACAGAGTGCTTTCTACAAGAGAACTGCTGCTTTATTGTCATGAGTGCCCTACTGGGTTTTTTGTAAAACTGCAGACTGAAGTGTTAAAAATCACAATCCACATGTTGTATGCTTTATGAAGAAACAAAGGGGACATAAAATAGAAACGTGGAGCCATTCTAACAATTCTCATTTTCACTCAAAAACCTCAAGAGGGAATCTTTTCGAGGTACACAGCACTTTCTATTAAGCATTCTACAAGAGGCCTGCTTATTTAGTGAATACAGGAGCTGTAGTTGGACAACACACAACAGTCCTTGCATTGTCAGTCAGTCATCTTCCAATCCGCTATATCCTAACACAGGGTCACGGGGGTCTGCTGGAGCCAATCCCAGCAAACACAGGGTGCAAAGCAGGAACAAATCCCTGGACAGGGCACACACACCCACCCACACACTAGGGACAATTTTATGATCGCCAATGCACCTAACCTGCCTGTCTTTGGACTGTGGGAGGAAACCGGAGCACCCAGAGGAAACCCACGCAGACACGGGGAGAACATGCAAACTCCACGCAGGGAGGGCCTGGGACGTGAACCTGGGTCTCCTAACTGCGAGGCAGCAGTGCTACCACTGTGCCACCATGCCACCTGTCCTTGCATTGCATGTATGATAAAGGGACGAGGCATATTTAAACTGGCAGGTCACAGGAGTCACAGGCCTGAATACCCCTTCACCCAATTCATTCAACATCCCCGCCATCCCATGTTAAAACATCATGTGAGCATTTTTCATTTTTCTTTATGAAGTGTGTGATCTAGTTGAATATCATTTCCAGATAGTTCAAGCTTTAAAATGCACATCAGTAGCTAAGAGCTGATAAAGCAAATACTTGACCTTCACATTCTGAAATGAAATAGTAATTTCTTGGACTCATCTCATCCTAACATGTAGTGTTTTTTCTTTTGGGTGACACCAGTCATTCTTTTTTCAATTTCCTGATCTTGATTAGTGAGCTTGGACATTATATTGTTTATATACATAACATATGCTAATAAGATGTATGTGAGCAGCTCCATATGTGGCTATGTGATTGACTTCCTGGTAAATAGGCCCCAGTCAGTGCGGATTGGCAACAACAATTCTTTGACGTTGTTCACCAATAATAGTGTACTGTAAGGCTGCTACCAGTGCTATACAGTCTATATGCTTATGACTATGTAGCAAAGCATAAGATCAACAAGATCATCAACTTCGCAGTCAGCACAACCGTGATCAGCCTCATTGTGGTAAAGCACATCAAGGGTCTGTGGTGGAAAAAGATTTCTTTTTAAACAAGCAGTGATGCTCAGATTTTGCAGACTGTAGTAGCAAGAGAATGAAACACAGTGTGCCCCTGGAGAATTTAATGAAGAAATTGGCTGATTGCTTGTTCAGGGAAACTATTTGGATGGATAATAGGTTAGTTGATGAGAGAGCGCAGTTGACATCACCAGGAAGCGCTCCATCTGTTCGGCTAAGGTTGAGAGCCTTTTTTAGCTCGTTCTAATAAGAAACTGCTTCTGAAGGCCGTGGTAATCTAGTCATTGTGGGCTTGCGGCTGACCTCTGCCATTTACCACAGTGCAAATCTCCAAACTGAGATGGCTCGTGGTATGAGGGAGTCCACTGCAAAACACTTGGCATAATCATCAGCCTTTCCACTGTGGAAGGGTGGAGTGTGGTGTGGTGGCACTCTGCAGGAGAGTGGTGACTGTGTGTGAAAGAAAGAGAGAAACAGAGAGAGCTCAACTAACATTACCAGAAAGCACTTTGCATTCTGCTCAATCAAGGCTGGGAACCTCCTTTAACTAAGGGTGATAAGAAACTGCTTCTGAGTGCTATTGTCATCCAGATGTTGCAGTTTTGCAGCTGGCCACTGGCAGTTACAACAGTGCAAATCTGTGAACTAAGAAAGCTTCTGGTGTGAGTCCATTGCAATACAACAGCCTATAGTTCACCCATGCACAAATGGGGAATAATCTGTCAAACACACAATCAGCTTTATATATTCAAATATAACAAAAATAACAAACAACCTTCTAACTTTAAAGACTTGGAAAAATAAATGTAGAATCTCCAGGTCTGCGCTGGCACTCAGGAAAAGAACCTTCCCTAATGAACAATATACTGTATATTAAAACAATGTGTCATATGTTTTAACTGATGAAATGAAATATAAGCAATGCAGTAAAACTGTATAGTGTCAGGGGCAGCTCTGTACCAAAGACTCTGTACCTAGGATTGGCATTGTCACTTTGGAAAGGCCTGTTTGCTTTAGTAATTTTCTCTCAAGTGATGCATTTATAATCATTATTTTTTTTTCATAAAATTCTTGGGTACTTTTGCTTATATTTATTCAAATTTGACTTTTTCAAAATTTGTAACCATTATGAAGGAGAGGTAATTCATTAATAGTGAGTTTTGAAAAGATTACTTATTAAAGTTATGTTGATTATTTATTTCTTTCCACTGTTCCTGTGGTTATTCCAGCCCAGCTAATAGATCAGGAAGAACTGGAACAAAATAAATGTGGAATCACTTGCATTGGCTAAATGGTGTTGTTGTCCTTTTTCTACAGTAAGTTCCTATACGAGGAGTGGCAGAAAAGTAATGAGACTGGCAACACTGCAAGCGATCTGGCAACGCTGCGCTGTTGTCCTTGATAGAGCACGTGTATCAGTACCCTCCCATAGCTCAGTGCGAGTTTCAACTCCTTCCGTTAACTACGTGATTTTTGTGACTGCTATTAGCGAAGTTGTGTTTTTGGTTGTGCGTCACGCAAAATGGAACAGCGGAATTTGGAGCAATGTTGTGCCATTAAATTTTGTGTTAAGCTTGGAGAATCGGCAAGTGTTACGTTTGAAAAGTTAAAACAGGCCTATCGGGAACATTCTTTATCCCGAGCTCAAGTTTTTCAGGGAGGCCTTCAACTTCGAAAACCAATGAAAACATCGAACGTGTGAACTCTTGTGAGATCAGACCGTCGTTTAACATTAAGAATGTTGAGTGAACAATTAAATTTGAACAGATTTACCGTTCATCAAATTTTGACTGAACATTTGCACATGTGAAAGGTCTGTGCCAAAATGGTGCCGAAAAACATTACAATTGAGCAGAAGGACAATCGAAAAAACGCATTCCTGTGGTTCCCCAGCCCCCTTATTCACCTGACCTCAGTCCGTGTGACTTTTTCCTTTTTCCTAAACTGAAAAATGTCCTCAAAGGACGTCATTTCGGGACTTTAGAAAACATCCAAAAGAGTGTAACGGACATGCTGAAGACCATACCGGTTGAAGACTTCCAGCGCTGCTACCAACAGTGGGAACAACGTCTCCATCGGTGTGTAGCTGCCCAAGGGAACTACTTTGAACGGGATAACATTGATGTTTGAAAAAAATAAAAACTTTGGTAAATAAAAAATCAGTCTCATTACTTTTCTGCCACACCTCATATATTGTCCATCTATCCATCCATTATCCAACCCGCTATATCATAACTACAGGGTCACGGGGGTCTGCTGGAGCCAATCCCAGCCAACACAGGGTGCAAGGCAGGAAACAAACCTTGGGCAGGGCGCCAGCCCACCGCAGCCTATATATTGTAAATGTATGAAATAACAAAGTTCACAATTTTCTTATGTTGTTCATGTGTTCTTATGTTAATCCAACATTTCTTGTAGTCATTATTACAAACTATCAATAAAATTCTAAAAACTTTATGAACCTTCCTAGTTATTTGTAATATTGAAAAAAAACAAGGCACTAGGTTATAATACTGCTTTTTGTAACTTTACCTAACATATAAATAAACAAATTGACTACAGATCAGCAAAAGAAGTACTGTTTTCTGTTTATTACTGCAGTTTGTTTCACTGACCAAAATTATAAAGAAATTTTCAATCCTTACAAAAAGGTAAAAGCAGCATGTTACACAAACTCAGAAAAGTCAAGAGTTAGCACCTTTAAAGATATTAACTCACACTAAGTTACAACAAGAAACTTATGGTCAATCCAATAATTAGTATTGCTTTGCTGCCAGTTTAAATAAGAAAAACTATCAAGCAGTCATAATTGGCTATGCTGCCACTACACCATTCTAAATTATAAATAATATTTGTATTGCCCTGATATGCATCCATCCATAAATAATTAAGATAAAATGCACTATGTTTTATACCCTAGTATAAATGGATAAAAACAACTTCAGAAACATGAACCATAAATCGTAAGGAGAGTGAGAAACTTTGCCTGTCTATAGACATCACAGCACAAATCATAAAAATGCAAAATGTAGAATTTAAAATAACAAAGTAATAAGGGTTAATTTGAGCCAATCAACAATGACCTCATATGAGGTTTGTGCCAAACTGTAAATTATAGTACAGATGAACAGAATACTTCATGTACTAATAACCTGACAAATGTTCAGTACTGATTGTACAGCTACAGTTACATAAGCGTTCAAAAATACACACTTAAAACTCACAAACACCCAAAACACAGAGTAATTCTGTACTATTCTATGTGGTATAAAATCTATTTAAAGCTTGATAAAATCTGCATGAGAACTGGAGTTGGGAAAGAACTCTTTCTTCCCTGCTTTATCTACCTCAGCACTAAATCTGACATGATTTGTCTTTACATTTAGAAGCAATCTGTTGAAATTGTGAATACATAGTATTTTACATTTAAAATGTTTGATCTTCTACAGTTTACTGAGTAATCTAATAGAAGCACCTGCAGTCAAAATACTACCTCCAACTCAGGGATGCTGAAAACAGATTATACATAATGGCACACATTTCATTGCATTACTTTGGTAAACAAATTTTCTTAAGCACATAACTAGAGGTTTTCAACTAACAGGCATATCAAAACCCTTTTTTCTTAAGATCCAGTGGCAAAGTGAAATATGTTGCACAGTGTATGCCAACGTAAGCTGTTTTTGTTTCACCATGATTTACTGTATCTAATATGAAGACTGTATTATCCACTCTGCCAATAAAAAAAGTGCTTTCTAGCAGGTACAGTACAATAACTTACTGTACATCTCACTAGAATCTAATTATGAATAAAGACTAATGAATGTGACATTAAACCCAAAAACAATGATGGAGTGATACATGTATTTTAAAAATCAGAACTAGGGCTTAGTCATGTGCAGTCTAAAGAAAACCCTATCAGACAACTGAGGTGCACTCCAAAAGTTATCAAGAGAAATATTCAATGCCCACAATTTCAAAAAAGGTTTCACCCATTCAATAAAGATAGAGTAGACAACCAAAGAAAAAAGAATGTACAACAAACATTGCTGACATGCTACTTAACAGTTTTACTGTATATGTGCTGCCATAAATGACAGTTGGAATCTTCAAGGAAATGAAATGTAACACAAAAATAGTCACTCACCATCACTGTTGACACATTTCACTTCTGGTGTCTGAGTTCCGGGTCCACATACTTTTTCATTGTCAGGTATACAGTCTTCCAGTTTAGCCAACTGCCAATCATAGCAGGTTGGGTCATCACATGGTATTGCTTCAGTAAGGTGAGGACAACTTCCAGCTCCTCCTGTTGGCTCATTGATAATTCGTCTTTTTCTTAGTTTAAAGCCTTAAGAAAGATATAAAACTATTAGGTAGAGAACAGCGTGCTTATGTGAGTATTCAGTTAATGCTAGCTATGCACCTAATGAGATTTGGTTTTTGAGATGCAGAAGTTTAAGCTTATTGTCTCATAAATTGTATAATTGAGTTCTTATGTTAATATCTCTCACAAACAACAAAGAAAAATGTAGTGAATGTCACTAAATGCAGCATGTGGGGTCTGCCATGAAATGAATGGGCTTTAGAATAAAACTAAATTTTATTTGAAAATTATCATATGTCATTATATGTCAGTCCTTCCACACTTGGAAGTATTCAAAGAAACTGTGTTCGATGAGGTTTGTTAATGTTCAAGTTACAGCTCTTTGGTAGCTTTCAATCAGTCTCTTTAATTTCATGATGGACCTCATATACTGTATGCAAAAAATACAATATTCAATATATATTCAACAACCAATCCATGCATGTGTCAACATGAGTAGCTGTTGAGTAACCTTAGAATCTACTGGTGTGAGTGCTAGTGGTCCTATACCATTTGCCAGAATGACAAAGAGAGAAGACTGTGCAAGAGGAATGAGGTCTTACTTAATACTACTGTGTGCTTTTTTAAGGTGGCAAGTTATTTATGCCCTGAATATGAAAGCTGTATGCCAGTATTATTCTGGGCCATTTTCACCATCCTTTTAAAAAATAAGCTAATAAAATTTGCTTTTTTAATAATTTGTTGATGTTCATAACATTCATAACAATAAATGAAATCTACTACACCAAATTTTAAAAATAGATATACAAGTTACATGTATATGCTGAGACTGACACATTTTGTTAACTACTATATTATGAAATTTGCATTCTGGAGTTGCTAATGCAGCCTGTATTATAAACAATATACTGCACAGATATTTTTATAGTATCTTTTATAGCATCTTATACTAATATAATATAGCTGAGACCATCTCATTAAGTATTGTGATATATGGCGGGCAGCTTATTCTGGCCAATACCCCAGAGCTGCCAGGTAGAGCCCTCCCTGCAACATGGAGATGCCCCGAATTCCAGCAGTGCATCATGGATAATGGAATTTTCCTTCACAGCCCTGCTGGATACCATGGGGGCCACCAGAAGACGCTGCAGGGAGGCTCAAGGATTTCTACTCCCCAAATAACCCAGAAGTACTTCCATGTCACGAGGATGGAAGAAATAAAGTGCTTCCGGGCTGACGAAGAAAAGGAGTTTTCACCTGACCCGGAAGTGCTGGATAATCACATGAACTAAGGGGTCAGAAGCACTTCTGGGTCAAGGAGTATAAAGGACTGTGGGAGATCCCAGACAGATGAGCTGAGTTGGGAGGAAGGGAACAACGCGTCTGGAAGTTGGAGGATTTGATTATTGTTATTGATTTATTATTGTTTATGAGTATTGTGGAGTGGACTTAATCATTATAATAAAGTCAATACCTGGACTTTTACCTGGTGTCTGGCGTCTAGTCTGAGTGTTCAAGGGGACGACAGCGCTCCCTATCTGTCACAGTATACATTTTTAAAGTCTCCTAAGCACATATAACAAAACCAGAAATCTAATTATCTGATGACAGATGGATTAATGTCACAGGTTATTTTAACATATTACTACTTATGATACAGTTTTAATGATACTTGTTCATTCTGAGCCCTTCATACAGTGTAATGCTAAACCATACCTTTTTTCCCAGCTTGGTCTTCACAGTTTTCGTAAGTGCATGGGCCCCAGGCTGTCCAAGCTGACACTTCACATTCAACTGGACATGGAATATGACACAGCTGAGTGGTGTTTGGTATAAGCCCTGTACATAACCGAGTATCCACAGGCTTTGAAGCTGTAAATGATTAAATTGAAGAGATTTAGTATGGAGAGTACTGCATCAATGTAGACTATACCTGGCTAAAAATTAATATTCTTCTTAGTATGTCCATCATACAAAACTTTAAAAATTACTGCAAACTTGAGAAGCCAAGCAAAATGACACCTTTTATTGCCTAACTAACAAGATTACAATATGCAAGCTTAAGGGGCATCTCAGGCCGCTTTTTCTTTCTTAACACCATCACCATTCTAAACTCTCAATCCTTACCACTCAATAGCTGACCTTTCTAAATATAAATAATTTCTCGTTGCACTCTGAGTATATTTTCACCTGTTTACATACATACGTCTATTCTGTACAAAAATATATTATATACCTCATACCATATATCTGTACAAATTGATCAGTATTCATATCTATATACTCTACCTTGTATATACTACTACCTGTAAATTCAAATATCACATAGATATGAGTTTTCACTTGTATGCTGCCTTATTGCACCTTACTGTCTATTGCACTTTAATGTACTATTTGCACCCACAGTGTATTGCACCTTACTACTTACACTTTCTGGTTAGATGCTAAACTGCATTTCATCATACCTGTACAATGACAATAAAGTTAAAACTAATCTAATCTAATCTAGTTTGTTCTCTATGTTGCTCTAGACCAAGTGACATACACTTTGCCATGTGTAAAAACTGGCAATGATAAATAAATATCAAAAATATTTAAAATCTGCTGAGCAATGGACATGGTAGAAATGCATTGTGTAAATGAATGCAGAATTAGAGTTATACGTAAACACACACATCTACATCATCTTAAAAATCTATATTCCATATTCAGGCTGTGTTTATTACTCTCTTCATATTCAATGCATTCTTTTCTGGAACCTGTGCAGCTTTATGAAAACGCTACTGGGGCTCATTTATACCAACAGCAATATGCCTGTATAATGCCTCTCTGTGACAGTTTTCTGTCTTTTTCAATTTCCTTTCATTTTAGTAATTGTAGTGTGTGTTCAGACTATATTGTGCATGTGCGTGTGCGTGCGTGCGTGCGTGCGTGTGTGTGTGTGTATATATATATATACAGTACAGGCCAAAAGTTTGGACACACCTCCTCATTCAATGTGTTTTCTTTATTTTCATGACCATTTACAGCACTCCATCACTCTCCTTCTTGGTCAAATAGCCCTTACACAGCCTGGAGGTGTGTTTGGGGTCATTGTCCTGTTGAAAAATAAATGATCGTCCAACTAACCTGACTTCTGCACAACACAACTGCTGGTCCCAACCCCATTGATAAACCACTAAATAACCCTGATAAGGCACACCTGTGAAGTGAAAACCATTTCAGGTGACTACCTGTTGAAGCTCATCGAGAGAATGCCAAGAGTGTGCAAAGCAGTAATCAGAGCAAAGGGTGGCTATTTTGAAGAAACTAGAATATAAAACATGTTTTCAGTTATTTCACCTTTTTTTGTTAAGTACATAACTCCACATGTGTTCATTCATAGTTTTGATGCCTTCAGTCATGAAAATAAAGAAAACACATTGAATGAGGAGGTGTGTCCAAACTTTTGGCCTGTACTGTATATATATATAATATAAAATTATTTATCTATTTAGGTATTTATTTATTTAAAGATCTTCTGTAAAAAGTCAGATTTCCTCCTGGGAACAAATAAAGTTATACCATATCATCATATGCTATACGGTACTTTTCAATACACAAGTGAGATTCAAATTTGTGAAATCTGAAGTTTCATCCATGAGCTGTTCATAGACATAAGGACACTTGGGGACAAACCAAATATATACGAATTGTGATAGTTATTTAGATGTATGTACTTCTAGATCCATTCTGGTACACATGAACTCATACACATTTGAACAAAATATGGAAATAATTAGAACACAAGAATTATACAGAAATGAAAATAACCTCACTTAGAGAGAAGTGGTAAAACATTAAAACAAATTCCCATTACAAGAGGTGTCTTATACACAGAGACCCAAACTTAATTAACTCACAGAATCACTGAGTGCATAACGAGCTACACATACAGCCTGCTATTTGCCAGAGTCACTAATGTCGCTCTTAAAGTGTTAAGACTGCTTCCTCTTATCTGCACAACTTAATTTTTGCCATTTGCTAGAGTAAACTACCACCCACACATCCATTAATTTTCATGCTTGCTTATTCTCCATTATGTTTTGAGCAAATGTTTCATATTTGAGTGAGCATCACTTTTAAAAATATGATTTTACAGATCTTAATTGCAAAATGAAACTGTAATGTGATCGCTAGTCTTAAATGAAATGCAAAGATGGGCTTTCTTGATATATGCAATTATTTTATATTTTCATATTAAACAATAAACTGTTTTCAGTTCATAGCTTTTTATTTACACTTTTTCAATGCCTCATTTGTTGCCAATATGATAATAAAATCTATCAAGATTAAATTATGTTTGTTTACAGGCTGCACGCTTTTTTTTTTCTTTTCACCAAGATGTAAACTGCAATGATGAACTGAAGCTGTAAAGCCTGTTTTGCTGACTGAGAGTGAATACTGATGCATGACATTTTAAATTGCTTAAAATAACATATTTTTTTCTTTTGTTTTTGTTATTTTGAGTGAATTTAAAATTCAAAGTTCATGAAAAATGTCCTTAAAGCTTTGCATTTGGTAACAACAATTGGAATTTGATCTTTTATTGTATTTTAAGGCACTGCCTACATTAACATCAAGGCTTGGGAATCCAAAATACACATTTTAGTAAAAAGTTTTGAAACCCCTTTTGGAAGTTTTATGTTTTACTAATTTCTTGTATGATTGTTTACAAATAAAACTGACTAAGAAAATATGTTTTTTTCCATTAATGAAAAGATCATAATGTATAAATATGAAATCCAGTCGCAGTATATTTAATCTTTACACTTTTATTTACTTTGCAAAAAATCTGATCCAGCAAGGATGCCCTTAGTTAATTATTTACTTTTTGTTTAAATTTTATGTGTCCAGTCTCACAATTGCAAGGTCTGGGTAAACCAGGGTGTTACAGTGTGGGTTGGCTGCTTGCTCCCACTCTTGTTTGGGAGCCTCTTGAACCTGACACCGTCGATAGTCATGTCTGGATGAGCTTGGCCAATGAGCTAGGGGAAGGTATAAAGGTGCTCACTGCTTTTATTAAAAACAATTCAAAAAGCAAAGTGTCCGCAAAAAGTGTAGTGTAAAGTTCATAATAAATAAGTAATCCTGTAAAACATGAATTAGTGGAGGATAAAAGCAATCAAAGAAATAATCCATTAAAAACAAGGTTAAAACAACGCAGGAGTCTTCATTAAAATTCAGTCCCCGGTGCTTCCCTTTAAAACTGATGCCTCTCTGGCTTATCCTACTCAAACCTCGCAGCACAGGCAGATGTCAGGCAACAGGCACAGACACCCTTCAGTCCTGGCCCATGTCCCCACCGCCCGATCCACAGCATTTCATGGGGAGCCACAGGACCCTGTTCTTCTCCACACTCACTGCTGCCTTTCCAGGCTCCACCCAGCAAAAGCGTGCCATTCTCTCACTGCTGCCGATCACTGGCTCCACAACTCAACTAACATATGGCATACAATCATTAGCTGCATCCATATTTGAAACTAAAATATGCAGGACACAGAGTATCTATATATATAAATTACTAAGGGCACGCAAAACAGTGAGCGCAGGCAAGACAGTGAGCGCAAGCAAGACAGAGAGCGCACCCAAGACAGAGAGCCATGCAAGCCAAAGCCCGCCTGCCAACTCTAACTAAGGGCAAGCAAGACAGACAGCGCACGCAAGACAGAGAGCCACGCCTACCAACTCACAGAGCCCCGCCCACCAACTCTAAGACCATGGGATACGCACAACAGAGCCCTGCCCGCCATCTGTCCACTGTCGCTCTCAATCAAACAGCAATAATTAGCAAACAAACAAAGATAACTGGCAGTAACAGTGCAAAATTCACAATTGGTATGCCTGTTTGAAAAGATAAGCTTTGAAGGTAGTTTTAAAATGTGTTATTGAATCGAGCTGATGTATATGAGAGAGAAGAGAATTCCCGAGTTGAGGAGCACAATGAAAGACGCTCGAGCTCCCATAGCACAGAGTTTGATGTGTGGTACAGAAAGTACAGCTGCAGATGAGAATCAGAGTGAGCGAGAGGTGTGTCAGTCTGTAGGAGATCAGTGAGGTTGTGGAGAGCTTTAAATGTTAAAAGCGGTATTTAGTATTGTATTCTGTAGTTAAAAGGGAGCCAGTGAAGTTGAGAGAGAATAGGTGTAGTATGTTCAGTGGATTTAGAACAGCAGGTTATTATCCTGGCAGCAGAATTTTGAATAAATTGTAAGCGATGTATACGTTTTTGTGGAATAATAGATAGAATACCATTACAGTAATCTATATGTGAGGTGACTTGGGCATTAACCAATACTTTAGTACTGTGTTGCGTAAGAACAGGACGAAGTCCAGAAATGTTTCGGAGATGGAAGAAAGCAGTCTGAGAAATGTTACTTATACGGGAGGAATTATTTAATAATAATAATAATAATAATTATTATTATTATTATTATTATTGTTATTATTTAATAATTGCCATTATTAGTGTATAAATGGATATAAATAATTGCATGTAAACGATTCACCAAAATCTGTTGTATGTAAACGACACTGTTTAAAACGTTATTGTTTTTTCATCAGAAAACCCGGTTTCCACGTCTACTTGTATTAGTTTCAATGGCTCTTTTACCACTTGCAATAGGGTGGACGTGCTGACTTATCGTGTCGACTGGGCAACACAGTGAATGCGGTGTCTATCTATATATGTCTATGTTTTCCGTAGCTTGCTACAGGAAGGTACTCTCTCAACCATTGGCATTGGTTTCGCTCCTTGCTATTTTTGTTATACTGTGACGGTGGTTTCCTAAGCCTTTGTTATACTGAATTCCTTTCTCACCGTTTTCCGTTCCTATTCTTACACAGCCGTATGCTACGGCGGGCTTCGGCTAGTTAAATAATATATTTTCTAATTTCATTTGAAAAATTCAGGAGATTACAAAACAGAAAAAGATTAAAGAATGTGTCTATCCATCCATCTAAATTGTTGTTGTCTATACTAGCAGAAATGGGCACAAGTGATGGGAATGGTTCTAGCATATCACATATAGATATTCATACTTTCTCATTCACACAGGGCTATTTTTGCTATCGATGAAACTAAGCAGTGCCACAGCATGCAACATTTTGACCTGATATTGTTTGGCGTTATTCTTGGAAAGTAAGACAAATGCTGTCTGCTCCTCTTTTGCACTGCCTCGACCTTTGCCAATCTGTCTCATTTTGATGCTCCTCTTACTTCCCCCACTTGCTATATTCACACATCTCTCTCTCTCTCTCTTAATTTGATGTGTCTAATCTTCTCTCTTTCATTTCTGACTGATTCCCTATGCCCTAGTCTTCTGGAGTCTTGTTTTGTGTGTGTTATTCCATTAGTCATGCATAATTAATCTGTCCCTTCAATCTGACTCAGTTCTTGCAAAAATTATCCTTGCACCAAAAAATCAGCTTTTAACCCTTGATTAAAGAACAAATTTAATTTAGTTTTAGATCTCTGTTTCCTGTCTGAAAGTCTAGATACAAACACTGCTTGTCATTTGTCCCTTACTTGCTAATATTTTTAGCCTTTTCTGTATTTATTTAAGGTTCAGTGGTTACTGCTAACAATAGATATGCTTTGTTTCTCCATAAACTCTGTTGCCTTCAGCACTGTTGACCACTGCACCTCCCTGAAATGAAATGACAAATGCTGTAGTTACAGAGACATCTTTCTATTGGATATCCTACTATTATGGGTATTTTTTTCACAGGCCAATTGTAATCCCTGCAGTCTCTCTGCTGTGGTATCCCTAACAGATTGCTTCTTGTTTGTTAGTTACCTTTTCTCAGATACCAGCAAACCTCTATAAATAAATTTGACTTCTGTCTCTTTGCTTGATTGTATATTTAATTGAATGTCTATTGTATTTTGTTATCTTCTTACTTCAACTGTTTTCTTTAGTAATAACAACATTTATTTATATAGCATATTTTCATACAAATGATGTAGCTCAAAGTGCTTTACAAGATGAAGAAAGAAAAAAGAAAATATAAAAATAAGATAAGAGGACAGTTGGTGTTGGTGGATAAGTTTAAATGCTTAGGATTAATAGTACAGAGTAATGGGGATTGTGGAAGAGAGGTGAAAAAGAGAGTGGGAATGGGTGGAGAAGAGTGTCAGGAGTAATTTGTGAAAGACGGGTATCAGCAAGAGTGAAAGGGAAGGTCCTTAGGACGGCAGTGAGTCCAGCTATGTTATATGGGTTGGAGACGGTGGCACTGACCAGAAAGCAGGAGACAGAGCTGGAAATAGCAGAGTTAAAGATGCAAAGATTTGTATTGGCTGTGACAAGGATGGACAGGATCAGAACATTAGAGGCTCAGCTCAAGTTGGAAGGTTGGGAGGCAAAGTCAGAGAGGCAAGATTGCGTTGGTTTGGACATGTGCAGCGGAGAGATGCTGGGTATATTGGGAGAAGGATACTAATGATAGAGCTGCCAGGCAAGAGGAAAAGGGGAAGGCCTAAGAGAAGGTTTATGAATGTGGTAGATGCAGAGGACAGAAAGATATGGAAAAAGAGGATCCGCTGTTGCAACCAAAAACGGGAGCAGCCAAAAGAAGAAGCAGCTTAGGCAATATACTAAGTAACAAAGAATAAAGTAAGGTCCGATGGCCAGGAGGTCAGAAAAAAAAAATCCAGAAGGCTGGGGAGAAAAAAACAAAATCTGCAGGGGTTCCGAGGCCACAAGACCACTCAACCCCCACTTGGCATTCTATCTAACATCAATGATCTTAATCAGTCTTCATGGTTTACAGGCATCACGTAGAAGAATTAGATGATGATGGTCATGAGGACATTTTGTAAAGCACCTTGTGATGTTGTGCTCTCTGAAAAGTGTAATAAATAATGTATTAATAATTGATGGTTCAATACTTTACATATGGAAAATAAAATAGCGGAATATAAAAATTAAGGCAAATAACGCTGACTGACTATAGTTGCTATTGTGCCAACTGTTATCTCAAAGCCTAGTGCTCTAGTGCTGCATGTCCACGATGTTTTATTACATTTTCAACTAACCACCAACTAACCATAGTGTCTACTGTTCTGCCAGGATAAACAGAGAACAACCAACATCTATACTAGCATGTTGCAGCTAATATTTTCTAAGTGTCTGACTATTTGTTTATTTGTTTTTAGTGAATTTCATTTTTCTTCCCACTTCCCAAAGATTTGCAGGTTAGATTAATTTATAACTCTAAATAAGCTGGGTGAGTTCTAATGTTTGTTTTGTCGTACAACAGACTGGAGCCATAAGAAGGTCAGTAATCTCAGTAATGTAAAGTTGGGTATTGAAAACAGCACACCTTCACAGCGTATTATCCACAAGCCCAGCAACTGGTATGTAAATATCAACTTTCATAAGATACAAATGAAATGTTTTAATGGGTATAACATGCATGTACTGTACTTGTTTTAACATTTAATTAAATTAAATTTAATATTTTATTTATTTTATGTTCTGATTATGCTTATGTTTCAGCCAGGATTCCTCCCCTGGCTAGGGTTCTTGTTCATATTTAATGTCTGATTTGTTTAACTTTGATTTTTCTTCTTAATGTTAATATGTTAATATAGTTATTTACTTAGTGTCTGTTTATCTATGTTTCTTTTGTTATGATTTATTTTTTTGCGGGTGGTTCCTTAAGAAGCAGGGTTTCCTCAGTTCCTGGAGGTTCATCTGAATGCACCTGTTGTGTGGTGAGTCCTTGGAATTTTTCAATCTGCTTTAGTAATTCTCTGGATTTTGAACCTTTATGTCATCTTACAAGATTATCATTAAGAAAAAATCTTTTAATTTATAAAATTTCTATGTGCCCCTCTGTGTTACTAGGCAGGTTCTTTGACAGGGTTACCCCCTCTAGTGGTCATATCTGATACTGTTCAGAACAGCTCTCAAGAAGTATTAACAAATGCTATTGTTGTGTGACATGTGGAGGCATTTTGGGAGCAGTAAGCATACAGTTTTCAAACAAATATACTCTAACTGAGCCAGGTTCATGCTTGAAAACTCTAATAAATTTTGGTTATTGAAGTATTTGCTACAAAAATTGTTTAGTGCTCAAATTACTTTGCTGAAATATATTTTAAACTAAGGACTGCCTAACTGACTTTTCTATTTAAAAAAAAACAACTGACATAAATATTTTGAGATTTCAGTAGCTAAATGATAGAACAGCTCTCAGAAATGTGTCAGTGCCCCTTCATGCCATGCATTGTTTACATTAAGTTTAAATAAAGATATACTAATCAGCATTTCTGTAAGATGGCTATTCTGTACTTTAAATCTTTACAATTCAAGAATAAGGTGCAATAGAAAGACATGAATCATGAGTAATATTAAATGATATAAAATGATAAATAATTATATTCATAAATTAAATGTTCTGAAGTCAGCATGAATCACCAACATAACTATTTCAAATTAGAGTATTTATTTTGAAAATGAAATAGTATATGCTAACTTAAACTTGGTTCATCGCAGGAAAAATGTTTGGAAATAAAATATCAGTTAATAATGGGGAAAAGAACCCATCCAAACTGATCATTTTAATTTGACTGCAGTTTGTTTAAAAAGGAAGCAGAGAGTGTCTTGACACGTTTCATAGAACATAGAGTTCAAATCACTTCATATCCCCTGAAACATGCATCTTTAGCATTTTAACTGTACATTTATAAGTTATATTGATCTTGTGCAATGTTTGCATTAAGAGATTTAAACAGAAATGAATATTATATTTCACTAAGTGATATTAATTAATAATTGATATAAGAACAAGTAGACATTTTTGCTGATACAGTATGTCTACAGCAAACATGAAGAATACTGTAGTAAGAACTGTTAATTGGTTGCACACTAAATATAAACAAGAAGCAAGTAAAAATAAACAGGCAATTTACATTTGCATAAATGCTGTAAAAAAAAATGCAATGGACTGCAAACGAGCAGAATAAATTTTATCCATAAATTGGGATATTTCTATGCTAATATTGATTATGTAATTTTTAATAGGCTATTATTTAGAGACTACTCAAGGGTACCTCCAATTTCCTCCAAGTCTTCTCTTACGTGTGATGTGTCGACTTGTTTTTTTAAGCATTACATTGATAAATCTAGTTAAGCCCATGCAAAACATTTAATTTTGGAAAACAGACAATAAGTTGGAATGTAAATTGACAACATTACTATATTTCTCGTTACTTTTTTAGGCTACTCTAGTGTTCTCTCCCCCAACTGCTGCCCTGGAACCCTTTCACTTTTTTATGCTTTGTTCTTTTACGATTTTGCATAGTAAATCTCCGTAGATTTCCTCTAAGAACTCTTTGTTCAAGTCTAATTGTACATTTTTTTGATATAAAAGTGATGCACATTTTTAACTACACACAGTCTGATGATATTGCAAGTGCAATTGTCTCTTTTCCATTTCATTATTTACACATTTTTGGAAAAGTACAGGAAAAAGTTTTTAATTAAAAAAAGAATCAAAGAAAAATAACTTTTTTGTAAGGTATTCACCTTAGGTCACGCTGATGTGATTATCAATATAGCATACATAATTTCTGCATGACGTGATATATGATGGCAGAAAAGCAAAAATAAAAATGTGTGTATTTAGTTTTTGCAGGTATTATTACAAAAGCAAACTCTTTTGATCTATCTATACTAATAAACGGCAAAGCCCTCACTCACTCACTCACTGACTCACTCACTCACTGACTGACTGACTGACTCATCACTAATTCTCCAACTTCCCGTGTAGGTAGAAGGCTGAAATTTGGCAGGCTTATTCCTTACAGCTTCCTTACAAAAGTTGGGAAGGTTTCATTTCGAAATTCTACGCGTAATGGTCATAACTGGAAGCTGTTTTTCTCCATTTACTGTAATGGAGATGAGCGTGAAACCCGTGGGGGCGGAGTTTCGTGTGACATCATCACGCCTCCCACGTAATCACGCAGTAGGTAGAAAACCAGGAAGAGGCCCAAAAAGCGGTGAAGAAAACATGCATTATATAATTGAGAAGGCAGCGAAACAATAAGAAGTGAGCGAGTGACATATACAACCATATTCATGAGTTCTGCTACTTCGGAAACAAAGCACGATGTAAACCTAAACTTTAAATTAAGTTCATAGACAGGCTGCCGCTGGCGTTTGTAATTTAGTGCCTGCCCATATAAGGCCGTCCGTCAGCGGCAATCCAATAGAAACACTGCCACTAAATATTCACGGGTGAAGGACTGTGCTTATGCAGAGGAAGATGAGATGGTCAGGGTGGTGTTTGGCACAAACTCAGCGAAACTGCGAGAGAAAGTTTTAACTGCCGGGACTTAGGTAACATTAGATACAGCCATGGACATAGCACGACATGGCACCAGCACAGCTGGGAAACTTCGATGCATGTACACCGAGCGGCTCACGTGAACTGACGCAGTGCACAGACAAAAAGCAACAGTTCCAAAGAGCGCTGAACAAAAACCGAATTACACAATTGAAAAGGCAGCAAAAAAATATGAAGCGTCTGATACATACAAGCATATTATTCATAACTGCAGCTACTGCAGAAACAAAGCACACGGTGGAAAAAGTGAATGTCCCGCTAAAGGAAGACAGTGTTAAAAAAAAACCCGTGCATGCAGTGTGTCAGGTCTCAGATAAAGAAGAAGACGAGCTGTTTATTGATGCAGTAAGAAACGTGTATATATATACCCCGATCT
Source organism: Polypterus bichir lapradei (assembly GCA_026402145.1). Classification (NCBI taxonomy): domain Eukaryota; kingdom Metazoa; phylum Chordata; class Cladistia; order Polypteriformes; family Polypteridae; genus Polypterus; species Polypterus bichir. The sequence goes on along the minus strand of JANRMT010062842.1, from coordinate 3,404,167 downwards.
ACATACTCGAATAATGAATACTTTATTCGCAATCAATGATTGTTTTGGTAAAGCCATACTCAGTGTATTCATTAGATGAACGGTAAAAAAGTAAGAGCGAGGGGAGGGTCACTTATTGAGGCATGCAGGCAAAACCACATTAGCACGCGGGCTCGATGTACGAAAAAATATATCTTTTCAAGTTCTATTTAGTATTACTGTATTATTGTTATTAATGGCCCGGGTATATGAAGCGCTGGTAACACAATAAACTACAGATCCCATAATGCAGCGCTTCAGCTGCCTTGCCGAACACTTACCGCGTTAATCAAGTCTAGCTTGCAAGTTATTGCGAAGCTAGCCCACACGATGCTTAAGAGAAAAGTTGATTCTGAAAATAGAGCCTTTAAAAACCGATGGGAGGCTGAGTATATGTTTACTGACATTGCCGTTAAACCCGTGTGTCTCATTTGTGGAGCTAATGTGGCTGTAATTACAGAATTTAATCTAAGACGGCACTATGAGACAAAACATCACGGTAACCTGAAAGACCTGAATGCAATGCAGAAGATACAGAAAGCAGAAGAATTAAATAAGAATCTGACACTTCAGCGGACGTTTTTACCCGTGCACAATCACAAAGTGATTTTAAGTGAAGCTGCTTTTATGGGAGACACAAATGCACCAGTGCAACTTGCCCCACTTTCCCTGTTGCCAAGTAATGTTGAACCAAGTCGTCACTACGGTGTTCCCAAATACGCACTTTGCTGATAAACTGAGCACACTGAGTTTGCACGGCGCTTTGGTGACTTTGAAGAACAAAAATAGTCCGTCTACATGCGGCTCGAACCTTGTGCATGTTTGGTAGCACATATCTGTGTGAGAAGCTCTTCTCAGTGATAAAGACTAACAAAACAGCACACAGGAGTCGCCTCACTGATGAGCACCTGCAGTCCATCCTGAGAATCTCCACAACACAGAACCTCACACCAAACATAAACGAACTTGTTGCCAAAAAAAGATGCCAGGCGTCCAGCTCTAAAATGACATAAGAGCAAAGACAACTGAATGATTTGATTTGTTATTGCTGAAAGGAACACATTTTATTTATATTTCCAGGTTTTGTTATGCAGCATGTTCATATTTGAATTTGTATAATTTTGACAGGATATATTTTTATGGAGAGCAAAATCTTTTGGGATATTTAAAATCTAAGTTTATTTTTTATATAAAATTACATAAGAGTAAAGAAATTTGAATGTTTGTTCTTTTAACGTTTACTTTATTTCTAACTTGTATAATTTAGACAGGATATATTTTTATGGAGAGCAAAATATTATAAGTTGTTTAAGGTTTGAGTTGATTTATTCAGGAATAATATTCCTGTCTGTTTTTACCATTCCTACCAAAGATATTTCTGTCGACTAAATAAAAATTCCTTCTATTTAAAATTTAAATAGAACTTGAACAAATACGATAGTTCATAATATCCACGCAGACTTGCACGTAAGAGCGGGAGTTATCCGTTTTAACAAGCAGCGTATTGCACTGATACGAAATAGCTGTGTGTGTATATATGTAGATATGTATGTATATGTATATATATGTTTATATATGTGTGTGTGTATGTGTATATATATATGTATTTGTGTATATATATGTGTGTGTATGTATGTATGTATGTGTGTATGTATATGTATGTGTATATATGTAGATATATATATATGTATGTATATAATCAGTGTTATTGCCAACTAAACAAGACTAAAGAAAAAAGGGTAGGACCTCAGTACTCTGTTAGCATTCATTTTTACATAGGATTTGTTTGGTGAAAGCAAAAAGTATAGTTAAGAACTGCCTTTGTTAAAGGGAATGTTTGTCTACGTGTACTATTAGTGAATAATAACACCTTCAGAGCTAGTAGCCATTGGCTGCCCATGCAAAATATAATATCTTAAGAAAAACATTTGGATACAAGGAATTCCATTCTTGAGCAAGAAATAAGAATTATGTTAGTCAGAATGGTCAACTGAGAAGCACTATGGCTATTAACCATAATAATATAGGTTCTAGACTTTTAGGAACATATCATGTGAAGTATTGGGCCATCACTCCTCACCTGTATAAGATGGTGGCATGCTACTCAGTGTCCACATTTCTGGATATTGTGATCAATGTTTAAGTATGCAAAAACAACTTAGGGAGTTGTGACTTTGCATTATGCTCTCAATTGTGATTTTGGTTTTGTGTTTTAGGCTTTGGTATTTTGATTTAACAATTGTCCTAGCTTTTGACCTTGGCCCATTTCAGACAATGATTCTCTCTCTTTTTCTCCCTTGGTCCTTGGGTCTCTGCTATTTTCATCAGTGGCAGAACAGATGCATGGAGACTTTAAAATTCTCAAAGTCATCAAAAAAGTGGTTCCAGAAGAGTTCCTTCAATTTAATAGCAGGGCACCACTGAAAATTAAGAGAATGCATATTCAAGGCCAAAGCTAGAAAGTACTTCTTCACACAAATATGTTTGAGAATCTGGAACAAGCTAGTAAGTCATGCAGATTAAGTGGAAACCTTGACAACTTTTAAAAAGTATCTGGATGTGATTTTGGGTGAACTTAGCTATTAGCTAACCAAATGAGCTTGATAGACTGAACAATTTCCCCATATTTGTTAACTTTGTATGTTCTTAAATTAAAACTTAGTACAGTACTTAGTACAATAAATAAAATGTATTACTATAATTATTATTAAATTATTTAATGAAACATATGGGCCTAAATGACCCAAATGTCACCCTACTGCATCAGCATTAGGTTCATTTGGCAAATTACAAAGGTTTCTCATAAAACTCAGTTCTTTATTTCACTTTCACAACAGATCATCTTCTGTTACGGTTTTGCCAGGACTTCCTCCCTGGCTTTATTTTTTTTTGTTTCTTTTTGTTTATTCTGTGGCTTTTATTACTTATTTTGTGAATTATGATACTAAATATGTTTAACACTAGACTGCTTTTTACTTGCATTTTATTCAGCATTTTTTAAATGTCAACTCTGTTAGTTATTTATCTTGTCTGTTTTATGTTAAATCAATTGGGGATGGACCACCTGACAAAGCAGATGTAAGTACCGTCCCCAGCCTTTGTAAAATCCTGAGAGGCTTTAGCCAGTGCTGAGGCAGTAGCTTTTGTTCTTGTTGTTTGGCTCCCTTTTCTTGAATTAAACCATTGCAATTACCTTTTTTTTAATGCTCTGCTCTTGTTTAAGGATTTGGTTTTGGATTTCAGAGTACAGATTTGTTTATTGGGCTGGTGTTTTCATGGTTCTTATAGTTTTAAATCCATTGCAATTGTGTCAGAAATTATGATTCAGACCAAGGGTTGTCCAAAAAAATTAAACTGAGTTATGATACTCAACGCCTGATGATTTGAGCTTTTACTACAAATTCAAAAATCACATCCTATAAGTCGCAATGGTCCAAAGAAATATCCTCTTCTCTCTAACATACTGTATTGGCAGCAGGACCCTGACATTTAGGCATCTCCTGACTTCAGTAGGTATTTTCCAATAAAATCAATTCATTTTATTCATCCATTTTTCCAGTGGTCTGTTTTCTCTGATGGTGGGGTTACCAGCTACTGGCAGACGTTTCTATAATTAATGCCAATATTTTTTGTTTGTGGCTTTATTTGGTTCCCTAACTTGTCCAACCCTTCTAGTCCAATTGTACCTCTCTTGTGTATGTACTGTATATTTCTTTTTAATGAATGTATGTATGACAGATTTGTTTTGATAGCATGGCTGTGTCACAGATCCAACACCCTTGGTTTACATACAAGCTTCAGGTGTTACATGCGTGAACATGGAGATTTGTCCTCCAGACTGCATGTTTTGTTTTTCTCAAGGTATTACTGTTTTCAACCCATATCCCTAAAATGTATAAATTATGTTGAATGGTACTTTGAATCTGCCATTTTGTTCATGCATAGGTTTTTAGGATGGAATAGTGCCATTTACAGGGCTGGTTTTTGTCTTGCATCAGATGCTGCCAGGCTAGGCTACAGCCTCCTGTAAATGCCAAATTTAATTAGAATAGATCTGGAGTATTATGTGTTTTCAATTGTGTTACTGAGTCATTTTTAAATGCATATGAAAATACAATGCAGGTATTTGCGAAGTAAACGTCAGTTCAAATGCAAACATGTAAAGCTCTCACATTTTTAAGTCCATATATAATTAGTAAGCTATGTTCAAATGAACAGTCAGTATGATTTTTTTATTCCATCTACAATTTCACATTTCTGAAGCCTCATAATGCAAAGCAACTGGCACTGATACAGTCTGCTTACTTAAAACACATGGAATCATAAAAGATGTTAAACCTATTGAATCTCTGTGAGTATTGGATAAGATAATTTATTGGCAGTTCAAAAAAGAACATGTCTTTTCATATGCAAAATATCTATTTTTACCCAGAAACATTTTCTGGCAGGCAAGACTTCATTTGGAAAGCTGCTGTGTTAATCATGCCATGATTTAGTAGAAAGTCCTAAATACAGCATCCAGATCTGTTTACATCTTCTTAAGCAAGATATTTACATGTTTACAGAACTAAACAGAAATGCTAACATGAACACAAAAAAACTTTAGTAATTCACAAAATCCTCCAAAATCCTTTTTTATGCTTGTCTGTTGCCTTAAAAATTAGAGCATAGCTGCCTACACAACTTGTAATAAAATCTGAAAGAAAACTTTACAAGAAATTAATTAAGCAAGGGGTTCAAATGGCAAACCTCCATGAATGTTCAAGTGATGAAAACATTAATTAATTCATGCATTCATTTTCTAAACCTGCTTAGTCTTATTTTTACTGGTGAATGTAAAAGCGCCTTCTACCTTCTGCATCAGTTTACACTAATTAAAGTTTTATTTTCACATTTGCAGCAATTGAGCAGCTCTATGTAACACGCTATAACAACTACAGTTATTATTAATGGAATAAATAAGTTGTAGATGCTTTTCATTTAAACATGAATTTTCAGAAATGCATAATTAAATTAATAGGATTTATGTTTAATGTGAGAAAAGGCAATCCACTAGACTGCTGAGAAAAGTGCAAAGGATTTTGAGTGATTGATGAGACCCACACCACAGCAGGTAACAGCGTGGAGCTCACTGGATGGTGAGTCTGTCAGTTTCTGTAGTGCCTCTTGTCTCGTATGTAGTGGGATTAGCTGGCACAAACTCAAACAGAAAGATCAAACAGTATTTGGAGTGATTTTTAGTAAATTATTTGTGTTGTGACTCACTTTCAGAATAAATGGAATTCCCACTTATGTGTTTTATTTATTTTTGGATACTATAGCATCACATTGCGGAAATGCATCTAAAAAAAAATGAACCAAAAACAGATTGTTTTTATTGGGCTATTCTCTTTAAAAGTAAGAAAGAGAAATTATTTAACACACAGAAATTTAAACACCTTTTCATGCAGAACTTGCACTTTATCTGTTGCCATTATCCGTGCATACAGCATTTAAATCACGCTGTCAAGTGCTACATTTTCTCACATTGAAGGAGTGGAGACTATAAATAGATATTACCCGATATATATAAAAAGTGCCATTTTTTGTGAACGCAGAAATTAGACATGCTTGAAGGAGCTGCCATTCTGAGTAAATAACAGGCGTACATGTCAAAAAATGTTCATCCTTCAGCACATGAGTTTTTTTAATATCCTCCATTGATTTAATTTATGGCAAAAACAAGTAATGATTCTTGAGTCACAGAATATTCTTGAGAAGTTGGGTGTAGCACACTGGGAGTTGCCTAAACTAAAGCATGGGTTTAGGTTCTATGGGTTACGACCCATTGTGGGTCATATGTTGTCTGTGAATGGGGGGCTAGTCTAGCATCAATAACTAGATTTGCACTTTATCTACGGTGGCAATATACATAAAAATTAATGACACCCCAGAAAACCTCTCTTTACTCCTTTCCCAGTTTACACATGTGAGTGGATATAAGTTCTTCTGATGCTGGTCTACTCAGAGTTTCAGTTGGTTCCAAGTTTCTCTAATTCTGTTGTCAAAGGTTGATCAATACTTAAAATAAAATCAAGACTAAAGAAGACTCTTCACTATGTTTAAATATACTGTCGTATGTACTACTATGCTATATCTTCTCTAAGTTTGGTTCATTTCTGTAATGGGAGTGTTGATCAGAGCAAAGGTCAGAGGGCCTGCTGTTGGGTTACAGCCTGTCTGGGCATTGGGCTTAAGGGGCATTTTGTCTAGCCCAACTACATAAGCTGCTGCTTACTGACTGAAAGGCCCTGGATCCATATGTCCATGAAGGTATAAAATGAAAAAAGATGGAACCTTGAGTGACTTCTCACTGGTGACATTAAGGGGCCCATCTAGGATTGCTCAGGGGGGATTGAGGGTAGGGGTTGATGCAATGAAGTTAAGACAGAGAGTCTGTCACTGTGTAATATTATACCTTCCCATCTGCAGTAGAACTCAGAGGCCTGCTTATTAACTACAGGGGGATTTCATGACCAACTTCGACTCAAAACAGAAAGGAGCAATAGCACAAGTGATTTCTCACTGATAATAGTTTCCATTTGCTAAAATTCAGTTTTTTTGTTATCATCATCTGTAAGCTGCTCCTGCTATCCAACAATACTGCATTTCTGCTTTGACTTGCATTTTATTACTTTCATCTAGTCTTCTACAGTACACCAAAATGATATTTGCTCTGCAAGATACCTTATAAGGGTAAATACTGTGAATGGCCCTGAGTAAAATAAGTGAATCATTTAATCTTATTTCTGTGTCTGATTCTTCCAATATAAAGTCACGGAGACCCACCATCTTTGCAAACAGCATAGGCACAATGCAGATACAAACACTGGGCAGGATGCAAAACATTTTTGGGTAAATTATTGTAGCAAAATTATTAATAAGTGAATTTGGATCTGAGTGCTAAATGGAGAGTCACATCCATGAGGATGAATTAAGGAAGAGTGTTCATTTGTACCATTGTGGTTCACTGCATACAATTAATTGTGGGATCCTTAATTAAAATGGTCAAGGATGCTCTCAAGCCTGAAAGTGAACAACTGCAAAAATGTCATGTGGCAAAAATCAGACTCTGAACTAAAGAATTGATAATAAAAAATAAAACTAAAAGAAATATCACATAAGTGTTAGTAAACAAAAAACAAACACTAATTGTCAACTGGAAAAGGGAGTGAAAAATGTAAACCTTGACTATCAAGTCCAAAACAGTTGAGCAGGTGACACAATTTTAAGTATCTGAGCATATACATGTGTCTCACATTCATGTGTTGTCATTCTGATCAATGCAGTAGATAGCCAGAATAACTCCTCTGAAGATTTACACATAAGCAGACACACACACAATGGAAATTTCAAACTACTACATGATCACAGAAGAGCCATTTTCACGCATATCGGTTGTATCAGTTACACCGCGTGTCATGGATCCAGAAACATGGATGTGTGGAGTTTATTCATTTTTTTCGGTGTCTACTGTGCATTAGTTTTCCTAACATATTACCAAAGACCTGCGTGTTAGGTTAACCGATGACTATAAAAACTTCACCCCATGTGGTCATGTGTTTGTGAGTGGGCTCTTCAAAGAGCCAAGCCTTATTTTTTACCTAGTGCTGCTAGGACAGGATCTGGTATCCCAAAAACCCTGAACTGGATTAAGCATGTTTAATGCATGTTTAAAGAATGTTATGTTCTCCTGTACTGTACCTTAGGGCACAAAGGTTGAGCAGTGGTTCGAACAACCTCTTCATAGCCTATTGTTTATTGCCCGAGTCTGGGTTGCATGTTATTTCTGTGTCTATGGCAGTTTAAACTTAGAAAGTAGTTTAGTAGGTTGAATTAGTTGGTCTAAAATGAGTGACTGTGTATTTATAAATGTGTCCGTCGATGGACTAGATCTATATGCAGGTTTGTCTTCTGCTTTTTCTCTGATGCTGCTAGATTAGGCATGATTGGATGGTTCTGTTATTTATCCTTACGCAAATGATTTATCTTTACTCTTAACACTAAAATATGTGACTTTTATAATGTGCACAAATTGCAATTTGCATAAATTAATTTATTTTTTATTGTTTAATTTCTTCAAGTTACTAAAAACCATCAATTTCTAAATTTGTTTTTGTAGCATAATCCTCTTCAGATGTATTTGGCTTTGTATTCTTCTGCCACTCAGTGTGTTGAGGCTTTCAGGGAAAACTTCCTTTATCTTATGTCAGGTATATTAACATTGGAATAATACATATACAATGTGCATTTCTTAGTCACTGCAAGCTTTTGACAGGTAAGAAATGGTTGGGGAATTTATCAAAGTAGTGTCGAACTTATATAGTATTAAGAAGACGTGATCCAGGAGCTTAACACCATTTTTTTCAAGGAGAAGCTTAATCTTCTGTATTTTCAAGTGTGGAGTTGAAATGTAATACTGCTGTATGTGCTGTGATAGCAGCTGTTCCCTAAATAGAATGTGATGTTTAATGCTACAGATCTGTGCTTGCCTGTAACACAGAGCAGAGTCTATTCCAATTCAATACATGTCACCTTTTTCAGTGGTTCATGCCAGTGATACACATTTTGGCAGTTCTAGGCTATTTATTCAAAAGATACTAAACAACAGCATAAAACTGATTAAGATGCTATATAAACTGAGACAGTCTATAAATATACAGTATATGTGTATAAGACATCCATCAGGTTACAAAAATGGATGAATCGAAAAAAGCTCCATAGGGATGCTATATCCTTCAGCATGTGCTGCCCACAGATAAATTTTTCTCAATATGCCGTTTGAACTAGGGACTTTATTTCTAAATCAGTAACCAGGCTTTTCCTTCAGCAGTTAGTTGACTCTAATAATTGAATATATTTTATTTTAATTTAGTCTGACATAAAAGATTAACACATTATAGTCAATTATCATGTTTAGTTTCCTGTATATTAATGGCTCTTTTTATTCATTCTCTCTACTCTTTGTTTCCACCTCTTCTCTGCATTTCCACATACAGTATATTCAAAAGATTTTAGTTTTCCTGCACTAGTATTTGTTACATTACGTTGAATGATTTCCTTTTCATTAAGTCCTTTACTTTGATAAATGTGCCCAGTTACTTATTCTCCTCTTATGTTCTTCATCTCGGTTTCCATTTTTAGGTGTGTTCACATAAAAGCATCTTTTGTTTTACTCTTTGTCTGTCAGTCCTCATGAATCAGTTTAGCTCCCAATGAATAGATTTAAAACAAAAAATTTGATGTGTTCTTCAAGGAAATATTTTGAGTAGAGTACGCTGTACAAATTTATGAAATTTGAAAAACTCACTTTTGAAATGCATTGCTGAATTTTCAGAATCATTTATTAATCAATTACAGATTCATTTACTGTTTAAAATTTACCTTGACAGAGCTTAAGTTACCTCATATATTTTGCATATTTTCATCTGGTTCAAATCCAATAACTATTCATGACATGAATTGGATCCCATAATGCAAGTTATTAAAAAACCTGCAGAGTTATGTGTGGAAGTGGGACTACACCATCATATCAGCAGCTTGAATAAATATCCACAACACCAACTCACTTACTGTGCTACTTGAAGATGTACCAGGTAATTTAAAAGATCTTCATTGCCAAAAAATTAAAACATACAAGCAAGGAAAGCAAAAAAAAAAAAAACAATTGTGTAGAAAAGAATGGAAAAGAAAAGGTCCTCCCTAACTATAGCCATGTAGGCTGTTAATATCTGCAGATTACCAAGATTAAATACAGGGTGAGTCAAAATTAATGATTGAGTGGCGGAAACAATTTATTCATATGTGCAAGATCATTTACAGGAATGTTTCAACTTTTTCACCATCATGTTCAACACATGTACCATATGTGGCACATAAATTGTCCACAAAAATTGTATATAAGTATATGCATAACAGTACCATTAGTGTTAACATAATTTTGACTCGCTCTGTATTTCATTGACAGTAGAATGTATTAGCAAAGTGCCACAATGCCTTGATATCTGTCATAATCAACACTATTGCTGACTACAGGTTTAACTTGAGAATTTAGCACGGACTATATAACACATGTGTGCATGGGAGGCTTAAATAAATATAATGGTATGCCGGACCTGGGGGTGGCACTATCCACCAATGCCTTCTCTCTTTCCTCCTCTGCAAGACGGAAATCCTGCCTGATTATCCTGACTTCATTTCCAGTTCCAGCCCTTCTGACCTCATTGGTTCCACACTCCAGAGACACACTTCTTCCTGTCAACCCACTATATAAATGCCATCTTGTTTAATGTACTTCAGTTTTGTTTTTGACGCACTCCTGTGAAGATCGATATATTGCTTAATTTTGCCTTTTTTTTAAGTATATAGAGTGGTCACCCCAAACCTTCATATCTCTCTTTGTGGTTAATTTCACACTCTCCATTCGGCATGTCTTTCAAAAAATGTATGTTTAAGAATTCTAAACTGCAATTAGCCATTAACTCTCCACATACAATGACTAACCACAGTACATCAGTTGATACAATTGATATCACTGTCAATCAGGTGTCTTTGAAAGAAATTTCAGTCACCACAATTTAGTTTGATCTCAGTTTTTAACTACACAATAAAATCCTATTGAAAAGCACACATTTATATGTATTCTACCCATACATTTAAACAGACTTTTTACTTACTATTATTTTTGAATATGACTCATAAAAATCTACTGTATTATAAAATGCTAAGTTGTTTGTGTGTGTGTGTGTGTGTGTGTGCATGTCTGGTCCTAATGAGCAATCTGATCGGTCAGTTTGGCTTTGGTGTGATTGGACAGTTTGGCTCTGGTGACATGATTGAAAGAGGAAGTATGAGTGTGAGAATCACAAAAAGGGCTAAAGGCGTAGGAGGAATGCTGACAATCCCCTCCAAAGATGGAAAGTATAAATGTGGAAAGGAGACGAGCATGATGCCTCTAAATGACAGTCTGAGAAGCAGGCTTTATGCGAATGTGCTCAAGAGAGAGGGGACAGGTGAAGAGAATTTTAGACTCATGGGCACACCATGGACAGGTGTTGAAGGTCCACATGAGACAAGAGATATCAAATATTTTTAAATGTATTCTATTACCTGTCTATGACAGGTAACATGGCTAGTATTTGATAAACAATACTGTGTTATCTCTGTGTGCAAAAAAATGGAAGCTTTGAAAACAGTTAACTAAGTCTATGAATGTACTTGAACATTAAATAATGTCTGCATTTTCTAACTTGCTTCAGTTTTGAAGCTAAGGTGCCTCCTATATGCTACTTGCTTGTTTACAGTGTTGTTATTGGTTTCCTCCAGTATTGCTGGTCTCCTCCAAGAATCCAATTGCTAATGGCTATAATATGTCCCAAAGGTGGCACTTTGGGGGGTGGCGCAGTGGTAGCGCTGCTGCCTCGCAGTTAGGAGACCTGGGTTTACTTCCCGAGTCCTACCAGTGTGAAGTTTGCATGTTCTCCCCGTGTCTGCGTGGGTTTCCTCCGGGTACTCAGGCTTCCTCCCACAGTCCAAAGACATGCAGGTTAGGTGCATTGACGATTCTAAATTGTCCCTAGAGTGTGCTTGGTGTGCTACGTTACTGTACTGAACCGCATGTACTCAACTGTTCAACCAGGAAGTACCCTCTGCCTTATATACTTTGACTACTGAGTACATTTTTTTCTGATTTTTTCAGAAGGCACAGAGGTTAAACATATCCCAAGACATTATAAGAAGTAGTCAGGATATGTTTCAAAATGACCACTCCCTCTCCTACCGTGAAGTGTTGCCACTCAACTCCATGTATAATGCAGAATGAGCTGTTGCTGCAGAAATCGAAGAGTGTGTTTATTAAGTTATTTGACAGCTCTAAATTGACCTACTGTGAGTTGGTATATAGATAGCTAGTCCCTTTCTTGGGCCTAGAGCTGCTGGGCTAGGGTCTGATTTGTCACAACTCTTTATTAGACTGATTAAATTAAGGAAATGTATAAATGAATGATATAAGGTAGTTCCAGCTTAATGAAGATTAACATATTTAAGAGATTTTTTTTAATTGTTTGCTTCAAATGTCAAGGAACATTTTCACAGCTTTGGCACTGCAACCACATATACAGCATAAAAAGTTAATGGAGAGTAGGCTTGTTATTCAGCTATAAAGTCAAGAGTCTGCTGAGTCATTTCAGTTTAGCATTATATTTATGTACTGTACATGAACTATATCAACCAATTTATTGTATTCCTTTTTGTCAATTGAGAATTTCATTTTCATGATAAAACTGGTTAATGTGATGTAGCATGATGTTTACGAGCACTGCTGTAATTACATGCTTTTACAGCTGCACATGAAACAACTAAAAGCTTTAAGCTGTACATTAATCTCCGTCCTGGCATATTTGGCACTCAGCTTTTAAGCTTTTAAATCAAGGATCCAGCGGAACTGCAGTTTTAATGACACTTTTCCTGTGTGACATCTGTCAAGTGATGATCTGACCCTTTGAAAGGCCTTCCTCTAATATGGAGTGTGGCATGTCACTAACTGTTCACAACTGTTTACGCACTGCTGACTTAATATTCAGATACCTCAGAAATGATATTTTCTTACTGCTGGACATGCTTGACACTTGAATCAGGCCACCAACCCTCCGTGTGAAATGATGCAGCTCTTTTGGCGATTCAGTTGAATTACTGGATATTTAGAATGTGTCCATTTTGTTTGTGTCAGATAAAAGAACACATTAATATGTCACTGAGCACACATTTTATTCAATCAGCAGAAGACTGTAGAACTGTGACTAGTTAAAATAAATAAACTACATCTGTCACGCGGAGAAGAGACAGAAACTTAATCCTTTCTTTTTCTAATAATTATTGGGTAATCTTTTTAAACATCAATCATTTAAGTAAGTTTCACTGTGCAATTTGAGGACTGATTGACGGCAGCATGAGTGGGCGATAAAGAAAGCTTTGAAAAGAAAGAATTATAAGGAAAAATAGGAAGCACTATACATGAGAGTGATCATTAAAACAAATCAGAACAAATATTGTGAGCCACTAAGCAGCAAACACTGGGCAAATATAAATGATACAAATTGCAGTTCTTGTCCAATACTACATTTCAGTTGGTGTGTGAAGTAAATGAAGCTGCAGTATATCTTGAATAATGTGGCCCATACAAGTGGACTGTGCCATGGTTTATATATGAAAGATGGCATCTAGTGTTGAGAAGCAACTCAAGCAATGTTACCTGTGTGTCAAAAGTCTGTCACATAAGGGCAGGTAAATGAAACAACATTTAGGCATGAGCTAAATAACTGAGCCACATCTGGTGCCAGGAAATAACTGTAACCAGCTCTGTTGAAATTGTTTCAACCACAAAACGATAAAGCAATGCTTAGTTCGTATTAAAAAAGAAAATTGCATTTGCAATTTGCATTTGTTAAACCCTGGGTGTGACTGAAATTTGATGTACTTTGGGACAGTGAGGTAAACAGTTTCCAGGACAGCATGTTTCATTCTAATCCCAGACAATGCTGTTTTGCATGCAACTGTAACTAAATCTCTTAAGAAGTGTAAGGACACGCTTTCCAGACCTTCATTCTCCAGTAAAGACATCATGAATATGGATGCATAGAACCCGCCATTAGGCAAAATACCAGACAGATGGCACAAAAGAGTAGACAAGAACCCAAAATCTATAAAGGATAAACATTCTTTGTTCATCATTTGGTGTGTTGCTTTCTTTTAATATGTATTGCCTTTTAAACTTATGACATTATTCTTTTGCTGTTGATACAGTTGCTGTGGTATTCTGCACAGCTATATAAACCTACTATGTTATTGTTTTTTGTGGTGTTTTTGTCTTTAAATCTGACATTTATTGAAAGTTAGACTGCTACTTTATTATTTCCTAATAAAATCACCAGTGCCAGTAAAAAAGTACATATCTATTGCACCATCATAGGCACTGTCTGTGTAGCATTTGCATGTTTTTTCCAAATCTTGACTTCTTCCCATGATCTAATAGATGTGCATGTTAAGTTAATTAGAAGCTCAGAATTAGCCCCCTATCAGACTTTACAGATATATGCATGTACGTGTACCACCCAATGGACTGCCATCCTAGATATATGCATGTAAGTGAGGTTTAATACCTTTCCTCTACCCAGTGCTTGCCTGTTATCCTGACAAAGCAGGTTTGGTTTTCAGATAATGAATTAATTTCTTAAACATGCATTTTCATTGTAATACATTTCCTAATTTTACTTCTTTGGAGCTTAAAATGTAGCTTCTTTGTTACAGGAATAATGATAATGCATGACATTTATTCCACTTATCCTCACTTTCACAGTTGCTTTTGTGATCTTCTTAATTAGCTGATCAGGTTTTAGAATTAAGCCTTCAAAAGCATTACTTCAATGAAATGAAAACCAATTTGCCTTCATGGAGACTTTTAAGGCAAATTCAATTCAATTCAATTAGTGAACAGAGTGAGAAGTTGTGAGGGGCCAGAACGTGTCTCAGTAGCATCAGGCATAATGTAGAACCAAGCCCTAGACAGGATCAATTATGGCACGCAAACCCATATCCACCTACAAGCACTAATATCAAACCCATTTAAAGACACCAGATATCCTCTTTGAGATGTGGAAGGAAATTGGAATACATGCAGAAAACCCTGGAGATAAATATGCAAACTCCATGCTTTGATTATAGATAGATAGATAGATAGATAGATAGATAGATAGATAGATAGACAGACAGACAGACAGACAGACAGACAGACAGACAGACAGACAGATAGATAGATAGATAGATAGATAGATAGATAGATAGATAGATAGATAGATAGATAGATATTCATTTGGACTGGCTAAACATCACTATGAAAACTGACATGCATTAAGAATAGGGAACCCTTGAACCAATGGCATAAATAAAACCAAAAAATAAAGAAGCCACATATCTATGTGCTTCATGTGACATTCCATCTTTTCCCGTATGGACGCATTTGGCCTTTAAGCTATTCAGTATTCCTCAGTGGTGTCCCCTCTACAATACCTCAAAGATACAACCAGAGTCATCTCCTGCTTCTCATCCCAGTGCTTCATTTATAAATGGTAGTTTACCCAGTTAAGCTCATTTGAACATCTGATTTCTGTTAGCACATAACAATTAACACTGTAATTAAGGACTGAACCACATTTATTAAAGCAGCTGGGTGTAGACAAACACCATACACAGTACTTTGCATTTTAAATAAAAAAGTACAAGTACCCTGATTTCACAGCGTAAATGGGCATTTTCCTTTCTTTTAATAACATATGTCAAGTGTTTCTGTGCAAAGCTGGAATATATTTTATGTAAAATCCATCTAAATGCTAGGTACCCATTTTCTAAAGGAATCATTATTAGTAAAATGTCAGTAAACTATCCATTACATCACAGAAACATTCACACAAATCAATGTATACTTGTTGATCCTTCAAATTTAAAATCCAATAATTATCCCAGGGTATAGACTGATGAGAAAAGAAAAAAAAAAATGAATGAATACAATTCTCTTGGGATTCAAAGCTAACCAATCACTTTGTACTTATTAAATCATCATTTTCTGTAATTGTACGCTTCTGATTTATTGTATAAATATAAAATTGATGAAAACAACCTACTGTAGGGGAATATAATGTAAGGTTAGTTAGTTGGGTCAGTATGAGGAGTGATTAAGCATGATTCATTTTTATGTAAAGAGTACTGATAATTAGGTGATCCTTTTAATGCTTTTTCTCATTTGTTTCCTAGAGAACATATTATTCAGGGTCTATAGCAACACAATTCTGTGCACCATACTGTATCATTATTTCTAAATAATATAATCTGATGGAAGCAGCCTGCAATGACATTTAACCACATCCACCTTTAATAATATCTTGAGATAAATCATATCACAATTCTAGGGAAAACATTTATTGTAAAATCTTTTCTCGGTGACTTACAGAAACAGATTTTTCTGACGTTTTCCATTTTTTTAATCAGATAATCAAGATTATGTCCCAGAGCAGACATGTAGCATAAGTAAACCATAATGATAAAATGAGAAAGCAGATTGCTTTCTATTTCTATGCTCACATCCTTGCGTAAAGATATGTGCTTTAAAATGTCAGGACCAGAATGGCTGAACGTGGACAGCCAGTGTCGGCCAAAATTATAGAAACCGTCTAAACCAAACATGGACAGGTAGAATAACTTGATTACCTACCTGTTATTTCAAATGTGATTGATAGAAGGGGTGCAACACTAGGCTTCAGCTTGCTCTGAGACTGACTTTCTGAAATAACAGGCAAAACACATCTCTATTACAAGTATGAAATGACATATTAAGGTCACAGAACGCAAGAAACAAAAATTAAATACTGCTTCTTCCTTAATGCCAATTGGTTGCTGGCATCATGAAAATTCTGAGCCAGTATCTATTAATCTGAATGGAAAGTCCTCTTTTCTACACATAATATAGAATTTTATTGAAACTTTAAGCTGTTAAGTGTCATACTTCACAGCAGGGAGCTGCAGCATTTATCTGTTTATCTCTGGGAAAAACACATTTGATGTTATTTCTTAGTAAAGAGATGCACCCTCAAGCGTTCATTGAAAGATGGGTTTTCATTTGGTCAGAAAATTCAGCTTAATATTCAGAATTTCGTCTCATATTGATACATTAGAGTGCTAGTTACTGTATATTTTAATAAACTCTTTCTGGCCCGATGAGAGGTTCCTCCATGTGGATTTGAAATATTCCTGTCACACGCTGATAAGGATGGATTTCTAAACAGGCCTGATCATTCATGCAGCCGTGGGCTTACAGAACAGCTGGAACTTAGATAACTGCATTAGAGAGCAGTCAGTTGCATTTTAATAGCATTCTTCAGTTTACACAAACACGAATCTTTAATTTCTATGTAAGCAAATTTTCACAAAAGGCTATTTTTTTTTTGCATTCAGTTTTCTTTTCAGAAATATTAGCACAATGTTTTTTATTTCTATACTTCTTATTGCTAACCCTTTTTGATGTTATTTACAAATATTCATAATGCTGTTTTATTGTTGCTTAGTTTAAAATGTGGAGATATTTCAGTATTACAGTATCTCTAATAGGTGTTGAAGAAAATGGCAATATAAAAAATGAGAAAAAAGTATAAAAAAGATCTGAAAAAGTAATGCACCTAAAAGGAAGTGATGAATGAAATATGTAGCTACATCACAGTTAGAGCAAGGCCAACCAAGGAAGATTTTTTGACTCCCTAATGCTGAAATAAAGGGGCAACTAGACACTGAACTGGGAGCAAAGTAGGGAACCATGGGAAACCACAAGGATTAACTATACTCACGTATGAGTAAGGAAATAGTTATGTTACCAGTACATATAGAGGTATACTAAAAGGAAAGGTGTACCACAAAATCAAAATAACAACAGCTAAATAAAAAAATCACTAATAAATTAAAAACATTCAAGAATGGATTGGCAATAAATAAATGGAACTATAGCAGAAATGTGGAAGTCCTGTAATTTTTTATTGATATCTTCAGATATGAACTACCTTAATGAGCACTAATTTGTTGTTGTTGTATCAAAGTGATTTATAATTATTTGTAGCATATATTAAGGACTACAATTTGTAGTTTGCAGGTAACATTTTAGTATACGTCTTAAGCAAAATATTATTAGCCAAGATTCGTCTTATATTGTAAACTCATTTGTTTTACTTTACTTTACATCTCATGATATAATTTGAAATTACCTTTCCTGTTTTAAAAGTAACAAGCATTTATTAAGTATTCCTTTGACAAGGTTTTAGCTCATATGTTATGGTAAGAATGTGAAGCTACAAATGTGCAAAAATAGTAAAACTGATTCTGTAAGCACTGGACAAAATAGTACATCCTGCTGTCTGTGGAAAGAAGGTTATACTGGATGAGTGCACAGCACTGACAGCTGTAAGCACAAAAGAAACATAAAAAAATGGGTAAATAGCTTGTATAATTACAGGCTTCTCTGCATACACGTAACTTGTGTGCTTAAATGCTTGTTGTATATAGAGAGTATTTGTAGGCTTACTGTCACACACTTGTGCATGGGAGGCAGCTTAAGAACTCTAGTGATGGCATTGTGTTCTGACGCCTTCTTTTTACCTCCCCTCTGCAGAACGTAAGAATGAAAGCCATTTCACCACTGATGCCACTTCTGTTGTCCATCTTCCTGGACCTGCCTCTTCCTGCCTGGAACCCATATGACTGGAAGTTTGGCCATTTTTAAATTAGTTCTATGTTGAGCTCTTGTTGTATGTATTTTGTGCTTTCAACTACTCTAATTATATGGGATCACCAGGGTAGTGCCCCAACTCTTTGATATTGTCTTGTCTCCTGTTTACATTACATAACTTCTTATTGAGTTAAAAAAAAAAAAAAACTTATTTAAGCAGCAAACACTTCGCCATGAACAATATTTTGAGAAAACACTCAGATTAGTGTTCCTTACTTTGTTGTATCAAGAAATTTCACTTAACTTTTGTTCTTGAACTTGCTCTAGGCCAAATAAGATAGCCATGTGTAAAAATGGGCAGTGATAAATAAATATCAAAATTATCTCAAATTTGCTGAATGATAGATTTGAAGTAAATGACACACATACCTAAATGTCAAAATGTAGAAGAAAAATGAATGCAATACTATGGTTATAATCACACAGCTGTATCAGCCCTAAAATTTTTATCCATTACAAAAGTTGTTCAAATTGGAGTTTCTGGCGATTGTTTATTATTGTCCATATATTCACAGCATTCATTTCCACATGTTACGGACTGCATTCATTCCGGATGTTGCGTAGCTTTATACCGTATGCAACTGGAGAATATACAGTATGTGCACGATTGAAATTTGCAAAATCTAAAATGTTATCCTTGAACCATACATATAAAGGATAATATCATTATACTAGGGGGCTCCACCCCCTGCTTGCTTCACTCTCCCATCCCCGTGTATGGTTTACTGGATATACAATGTAAAGAGATTGTAATTTTCATGGGAATTGCTACATATGCATTATTTTCACTTTTATTTTAAAAACTTTTGTGAAAACAATACTTGTCCTTTATTTCCGGCCCTGGGCATGGTTACATCTCTTTCTCGCAGGACATATAATGTTGCGCGCGTTGTGAAGGGGGGTAGGGGCGGCTGAACGCATGCTAAGGAGATGTCGTTGGATCATCTGCTGTCTTTCTGCTGCTGGCGAGCTGCCTGTTCTGCTTGTCGCATGTCGTTGTTTTAAGAGCTGGGAGCACATGATGCGTGTCTACCAAAAGCAATCCAACAACTGCTAGGTTAGATGTCTGTGGACTTGTTTTAAATGATGGCTGACGTTGTTAAAACAATTCTTGTCCTTTATTTCCAGTCCCAGGCGTGGTTAAATCTCTTTCTCGCGGGACGTATAACGCTGCTCGCATTGTGAAGGGGGGCAGCTGCTGTCGCGCTGCCCGTCAATCATTTTAAAGCCTGTACAGCCGCTGTCCATTTTGCCACTTCGTGTCTCTGCTGCTCGCGTTGTGAAGAGGGGGAGTTAGGGTGATTGAATGCACGCAAGGAGAAGTGGTCGGATCATCTGCTGCGAGCTGGATGTTTTACTTGTTGCTTGTCATTGTTTTAAGAGCTGGGAGCAAATAAAAGTGTCTCGCAGGTAGTTGGATATACAATGTTAAAAGTTTTTTTTTCTTTGGAATTGTATTTCAGTTTCATTATTTGCACTTTTACTTTAAAGCTTCATTAAAAACAATATTTGGAATTACCTTTTCTTCAAGATCGCATTGAATTTTGATTCCGTTTTTGGAGACACATTGTGGCAACGCAATGTATAACTGCCCGTGGGTGAATATTGTTTCTGTTTCTCTAATAAATAATCCGACTTTTTCTAATATTTGTCCCTGTGATTTGTTAATTGTCATAGCAAAAGCTATTCTCACGGGAAACTGTATAATACGAATGGCATATCAAGTTATTCACGGAATATACACATTACCTTTCTTTTTGCCTATTAAAATTTGCAACACCTCTCTGTGATCATAAATATACACCTGACCGAATTGTGTTTTCTTTGAAATTAAACTTGTCATTGCTTTAACTGTTGCGGGACCACAGATTCTCATAGCGTATGGTCCATTATTGTGTAAATCTATATTTTGTGCATTGAATGATGCGAAGGCGAAAAGACTTTGTTTTCTGCTCTTTACCTTTTATTTTTGACCTCGCTTTGTCCTGCTATTTTTTCAATTACACCTGGTCCTGATGATTCATTTCCTTTTTTTTGTACTAATGCGATCTTTACTATATTTTTTTGATACTGTAGCGAATGACGTAATAATGTGTCACAAAAGTTTTCCTTGAACAATCGCCGACTTCGTAACCCCAAACACAACTTTCTAGCACCCTCTCCAATCCCCCCCTTACCGCATCAATCAATACCCCGCTGTCAGTCTTCCATGCTGTACTCCGCCCTCCCTCAATCGGTCCTAACAGTCACTTAAAACAAAAAAGGCTTCAACCTGGCTGGGACACTACAATACTTTCAAATTTTACTGCTTTCATATTCTTTACCTTTCTTTGCATGCGTATCGCGCCATCGTTTGTTTGAGCCATTTGAATTCCACTGCTTTCATAATCTCTTATCTGCCTTTTTTTCTCTCCAACAATTTTGGGTCTCTTTTCTCCGTGCTGCTCTTTCTTCTTTGCTTAGTCATTGACATTTCATCTAGAATGTATTGTCCTTATACGCTTTATATGTGCTGAGAGCACAGGATCTGTGTGTGCTATGTGCCTTTACACGACTGAGTGTTTTGGTGGCTGTGCTCTTATTTGGTATTGTTTGCATCTCGCGGGTCTTTTAAGTGTCTTCCGAGAGCTTCCGAGAAGATGACGTCTCATCGCCCTGCTTCTCCTTTCCAGGATTTTTTTTATAATAGAAAGAAGAGATGTTGCAAGTTATTAAAAATAGATACTGTATACAGTATTTATGAGTGACATATCACTCGCCTCCCTCTCTAAAATGTGTAATTATCTCTGATATCCAGCAAACTCATTGTAACAAATTTTACAAAATACAGTATGTAAATCCCAGTATAGCTTAACTACAGAAAAGCAATGAGCAGCAAAAAAAGTCCAAACAAAGGCTGGAACCCTATTGAGAAGGGAAGTAAACATATTTATAATAATATTTTGTCTTTCGTTTACTGCATGGACAGTTTTGGCACAACCTATAAATCTCAAGTACTCCTCCTGTACTGTAAGGTACACTTACCTTCCTTTTCTTTGAGTGTATTTAGGTAGGAAAGAAGATCTTCATTGGATTGCACACAGTACACTTCTCTGCTCTGAACTCCCCCTCCACAAAGACCTGTCTGATTTCCTCGTCGGCGATCCTGTTGACTCAATAAAGAGTCGACACGACATTCACTCCATTCTGTTGCTCTCCATGAATATCTAAAGGAAATAAATATAGTTAATCACCACCCTAATCAAAGTCAAGAGGGTAGTTAATATCAAAATCTATTTTTCTCTCATAGTGTATTTGCATTTTGGTTATAATGAAAAGCACTTTTACAATTGAACAGCGTCACCAAGATATTAATCACCAGTCCATGAGCCTTAAAGGCAAGTGTTTATAAATGTTTTACGAAAATAACAATAATTCATGGACATATCATAAATATAGTATTAAAACATTTGATGCGAGTATGTTAATTTAGTTGATAAAAGAACAGACGATTTTACATTTCAGCTGCTGATAGAAAGACAGTGCTGAAGAAGACATCAACTTGTGACAATTTATTTATTTCCCTTATTTGTTCCCCATGTCAATCTGTCTATTCCCTATACAATCCAACACCCTTTGAACAATCTGGACCAATATTTACATAGTTGCTCATGGCTACACAGACAAATTAGACTACTTTAAAACCTACTAATTTTGACTCTGTTGGTCCCAATTTTTTTTTTGTTTTTGTTTTTTTCTTGTGTGCTACAGCTGGCAAATCTGTGTCACTGGTTAGCTCAGAGCAAGTGAAACATCCAAACAGACTGATGTCAGACTAGCAAACAGAATGACAGAAGCTTAACATTACTTACCTGGGCAATGGCGAATGTTGCTTCTATCTATTGTAATATAAAAAGAAATGCTATGTGCTTTTGCAGGGGGTGTTGGGTGAAGCTTGATTGAGAGTAGAAGTGAAGTACAACACATAGGAGAATACAAGAGTTGTTTAATTCCTGCTTTTTTCAGCTTTTCTTCACAATTTAAGCACTATGAACTGTCCACCTTGACAGCGCTCATGGTTACAACCCAGCAAGGAGCTACCACAATTTTGGAATCCAATCTGAACCAAAAAGAGCAAATTCTTGACTCATGAGGGCAGAGACTTTGATAAAGAGGCAGTGTGGATGATGGATGGGACAGCTAGCAATATCAACAGGGTTGCTATTTAAAAAATACATAAACCTATGCTTTCTTTCCTTAACCCATTGTACAAATATACCCAGGTAGCACCAGGTACTTTGACTAGTAGATATATAAATTAGACAATGCAATGTAATGATAGAAACTACTTGTCTGTTATTGTTCTGGAGTTATTCAGACTCTAAAGCTCTTAGCTTAAAGGCAAAGACAAAAGACTTGAAAAGTAGAGAGAAGTTGAGGAAGTTAAAAAAATTTAAGGAGCAAGTAGTTTCATTGTAAGAGGACAGGCAAAAGGTCAACATACTATGAAGTCAAAAACAAAACCTATCACAAGAAACTAAAATATGAGATAAGCTGAGTTTGAAAAGTAAAGCAACAGTTCTGACAATCTCATAATCCTTTCCTTATTTTACTAATAACTAACCAAAAATATGCAAATATACAAATTTTATCTACAACCTTGGACAAAATGAGTACTGTGCTGTGTAATGTGATGTCATATTGTATCACATAACAATGATAAAAAACATGACCTGAAACAATAATTCTAAAATGGCAATACCTAAAAGAAATAAGAAAAATAAAACGGTGCCGCTAAGACATAAAAATATAACATAAATGTGAAATAATCAGAATGAGCAAAGCAAATAAAAAAAATATTCCGAATAAATTGAAATGGATAAAAAAGATTGTGATTACTGTGTTTCCAAGATTTGGCATAGCTGACGCACAAGAAACAAAAATAAAACTTTGTAGACCATTGTAGGTCATGCTTACTGTCCATTCATTCTTCTGTACACAATGCCATGCACAGGACATCCATCCCCAGCAACTATCTGAAGCATCTCCTGAAGAAATCCTAAGAAAGCCAAGAAATATAATCCCTTCAAGGTACCCACGCTCCTCTTGAGCTCCTGTGAGCTGTGCAGAGAACAGTCCATGTAGGGTATGTCGAATGCATTATCACTAAATTTCAAAATTCCCTTCAATTGCTTCTACTCAATCTGGGAAAGCAGTGGTTGCACAGTAAGGTGCTCTCTTGTTACTGAACAAATTCAGAAGCAGGATCTCAACATCCCTGTACAGGAACCTTGTTTTATGTTCATGATTTTTTTTCTTGGTCACTATCCAGATCTGGTGGCTATAGATAGGGAAATCATTGTACAATAACTGGTAGATTTAAAGTTTCTTCCAAGGACTTACTATAACTTAGCCTTCATGGACAGTGTGTAACATAAAGTTTGCAAAACTGCTGCTGCCACATTAATTATTTTCTCAGTCTCTCATTCTTTAATTTGGGACAGCTGCTGCCCATTAATTTGTAGAGAGCAAGCCACTCTTTTCTGGGAGATTAGCATATTGTATTCCAGGGACGTGCAGAGGCTGTCTTTTACAGAGGCTCTGTTTATTTACACATTCTTACAAGTTTTTGATATATTTAATATTTAATATATATTTATTTTTATAAATTACTAATACAAAGATTAGGTGTGACTAGAAATTTATAAATGGATTTTAAATTGACAATATGCTGCGGTCATTGTAAACTCAAGTGTCAACTGACTTTCAGACAATTTGTGAATGTGAAAGAAGTCATAGGGTGAGTGAGGAGGATCTGCAGAAAACCATATGTCTGCAAGACCTGTAGAAGTAAAACACTCTGAGGAAAGTAAAGTAGGGGGAATATTAAATATTCTCACAATTAGCTTGTAGCACTGTGATCACTAGTGCCTAACAAGCTCTGTTACACCTTATCGGAGGAGCAATTTGTCCAAAGATACAAAGGACAAAGAGCAATAACAAGGATAAAAGTACAGTGGAAAGGATTGAGAATGGGACTGTCTCCATATAATGAGGAATGTTCGATCGCTTTCAAATAAGATGGAGGAATTGTTATATGTCACCTCTCAGGGTGAGTCATAGCCCGTTCATTTACTGTTGTGTTTTGGATATTGTGGAGAATCGGCTTAAACTTGTTCTTCCAGAGGGTATTTTAATGTTGGACCAATTTCATCTGATACAATCAGACAAAGTGGAAAAAAGCAGGAGTCAGATGGGAAGGTAAGTTACATCGTCCTGACTAATGCTTATACAGTATTACTCCCTCTGCAAACCGGGACTCTGCAACTAAAATGATTCACTCTGTTACCAACACTATAATTATGAATTATTCTGAATATGAGGTGACTTTGACAGACTTCCCTTAATATTTGTCATGTGTCTCATTTATAGATACAACAAGCTGCACTCGCTTTATGTAAATACCTTTAAATGTAAACCTGTGGCACAACTGGGCAAATCTGATTCATCATTCTCCCACTTGCAAGTCTGTTATTACTGTAGATGGCAACGGATTCATTATCATTAGCCAAAACAGAAGTCTGCTGAGATTGTTGTTTGCTATATTTGCATTTTTTGAGCTTCTAGAAAGCCTTAATTTTCCCTTGAAGACAAATAAAGAATCAATCAATCTATCTATCTGTCTGTCTGTCTGACTGCCCAATGCATTAGATGCCCTTTTCCTTTGGGCAGTCAAACACAATGTGGAAAAAATACACATACAGTTACAGGCACAAAGGTGTTATAAGCAGCACAGAATGAATCTACAGATTCACACTCTTATCAGAGGAATCGCTCATTGGTTTTAAAGATTTATATATAGACACCTTGCTTCAAGCCATTAGTCACAGCTCATGATTTCAGACACTGAGACGATAATTTAATGTATGTGAACTAAGAAGGAAGAAAGCTGATTTTCAGCAACTACCAGGGACTCATGGATGTCTTATGCTTGAGTTAAAACATTATTAGCATTGAGTGTGTGAGGGCATGACATAAAACCAGGAGATTAAAGCAAACCATTATTTTTAAAAGCTCTGCCATACAAGAATTTTTACATAGGTTATTAACTTGTTCAATACTGTGTTGGCATGCATGCAATTTCACCAGAAGAATGATGAGAAAGACACAATTTGTCTCTCTTGACTATTCTACTGTGATAGGACAACATAACAACTAAGGTATTTTCCACATTTCAGGATGCAATAATGGATCTTGAATATGTATTCAATAACCATCTATTTTTAACCTGCTTATATCAGTATATCACACTCACCAAAGTCAATCCTGGCAGCATTGGGCATAAGGTACCAAAACACCCGGGATAAGATGCTGATCTGTCAATGTGCTCATCATGTACTCCCACACTCACTAGTACAATGCCAATTTAAAGTCACTAATAAACCTAAAACACACATCTTCTAGATCCTGGAGGAAAAGTAACAGCCTCAAGAAAAAATCCAGACAAATGTAGGGAGAGAGTTTTGTAATGGCACTGACATGTTGCATCAGCCTTGAGATGAGACAGCACCACTATGAGCGTGCATTGCATCATGTAAATGAGCAGCCTTAGAGCCAACTGCAGAGAATCCTATAAAAACGGCAAAGTTGCATATGAATTCCAAATTGTGCGGCAACTGGGAGTGGTCCTTTAAGGAGAGTGACCTACCCAAAATAACATTGTAATGATTGGGAACCATATAAGTACTTGGCGTTGGCACTAAATTGGTGTCAAAATCAAAAACTCAAGGAACACCTACTGTCCAATTTAGCAAAGCACCAAGTGCCTCAGACACCAAAATCGACTTGCTAGGCACTTCTGAACGTTTGCTGGAGAGTCTTGATGCTGAGTTCTGAAATGCCATTTACAGCTTCAGTACAGGGAGGAAGACAGATGAGGGACTGCCACCTTTGCTTTTCCATCTGTTAAGGTCCATTTGCCTGGGTGTGTAGTCTCCAGTGGAGCTTCAAGTTCATGCAGGTTCATGGGAAAATGTGTGGCAGATGGAGTTGACACTGACCCCAGGTAAGCAAGGCAGATCATAATGGTGTTACAGAGCAATCATAGAGGAGGAATCTCAAAGTGGAGATTTGGACATGGAACACCATTTGCAGTGTCAGTTCAGTGAAGGAAGACAGCCAGGATATACTGTACATCTGCAGCTCCATGCAAGGTGGTTTGCCTACCCACACATGATAGACAGATTACCGCACAGAAATGAAGTTTAACACCCTTGCTACACTACATGACAGCACAACACTCAACATTCCTGCTGTGCCATCTGACAAATAATTGCCTAACACTAATGTATATTTGCTGTGGAAATGAAGACCACCCCATCATTTCAAAGAGTTTGTGTAGCACTGTATGGAATTGGAAGGACTATGTAATGGAGCTAACAAATTGCATCAGCCTAAAGACAAGTTACCAACACTATGAGCTGGTGTTCCATCATGTAAATGAGTAGCTTCAGCACCAGCTGCTGTGAAGCCTGTAAAATTCCAACTTGTGTGGCAACAGCAAGCAGTCCTTTTAAGGATATTAAGCTAAACAAAGGAGTGATGTAATCTATATCGGCATTTGGCACCAGAACTACAATATGTGCTAAGTGCTAAGGCAGTGATTTGAACCAAGGACTCTGGAGAAACAGCACTAGCTATTGTGCCACCATGCCAACTCAGAATATGCATTTTTTTATTATTTCATACCTATAAAGGAAGAATATAAGAAACATGTATGAAAATGAGTACTTTCATAACATTATCTAATATATTTGCTTTATGGTCAGACTAGACAAGTTTCACTCACTCAATCCACCAAAAAACCATATTCCACAATTTTACTTACGAAGCACATGGTGGTATGCCATCGCCCTGAGGGGCACATGGCTCTCTGTCCTCAAGTTCTGGACATTCAGCTCCTCCTCCCACAGGAAATTGCTTTACTGTTCGGTTTCTGGTGCGCCATCCTTTAGGTGAGGTCATATCATAGCAATCCTTAGAACATGGGCCCCATTCAGACCACTCGGTTACCTCACAGTCCTTTGTCAGGACACATGACTGGAAGGATACAGGAAGTTTATCTTGGGTACAAAGGCTGTAGAAGAAAAGCAGAAAAAGAAAAAAATCAGAAATGTAAAAGGAACTATAGTACTGTCAATTCTATTTTACATCAAATAAAATAATATCAATATGAAATGAATTCTTTCCTTGATTAAAATTTAATATTTAATTTTTAAAGAGAACACCATAGGTTATGAAATGTTGGCTGGAAGTAACCCCATATTATATCAAATTCTAAATTAATTTCCCAGAATCATTTTTTACCATTCACTTTGCGTGAAGCCTGAGTTTGAGTCTTCAGCATGTAGAAGTCAACCACTGGAGGAGCCATTAAGGAGGCTGGGGGGGATGCCCACACCCCAGACCCCACCCTAACAGGGATCCTAAAAATATCCCAAAACAAGTAGATTAAAAAATAAAATCTATCTAACAACATTCTGGTACATTCTCATATAAAGGCACTATAAAGGCTCATATATATAACCACCCAAATAATCAGATTGCGATTCAGACATAATGAATGTACTTTAATACTCTCATCGTCACCCTGTGAAGTGAGTGAACCAGCTGTCCTGGGGCAATGTCAGAGGCAACGTCCCCATTAGGGGAAGCAAAGCTGTGTACACCTAATGAGCCCCAATCAGGGTGAAACATGAGTTGTGTACTGTTTGTATTATTCGGCATGTACTGCATTACATTTCTACAGTATGATCTGCTTGTCGCAACTGAGAACACAAGTGTTACCTGGTAGGTAACCATGCAAATAATCAGATTACGATTTAGACCTATGAATATATATATATATATATATATATATATTTATTGCCCAACCAGGACGCCCCTTCTACTTATGTTCCGGGGGAGCTTAGTATGTTCCCCGGAATGCTTGATGGCAGCCCTTCTGGGTTATATAGGGGCCACAGGTGTTGGACCTCAGGACTCAGACCTGTTGGGCTCCATGGCCACCACCCAAAGGAGCTTCATGGCTTAATGAGCTTCTGTGGGCTGGAATGCGGCCACACCCGGAAGTGCAACCTAATTAGGCCAATTACCACCTGGAGCACTTCCGGGACGGCTACAAAAAGAGCCGGCAACCACTACTCAGGAGGAAGAGGTTGCCTGGAAGGAGTGGTGGTACAAGGAGATGTGCAGAGGTCTGTTAAGTGTTTTTTGGGACTGTGTTGGGCCTGTGGGACACGGAGAAGGCGTGCTCCATTGCTAAAGAGTGTAAATAAAACCTGTGTGTTTAAGTCATTGGTGTCGTGTCTGTCTGTGGCCGGGCTATACTTTACTATATATATATATATATATATACACAGTATATATATATATATATATATATATATATATATATATATATATATATATACACAGTATATATATATATATATACTCATTAACAAAGTCTGATCACGCATGTGAAGTAGCTTGAAAACAATAGAAGAAAGATCAGTCAGCCAGTCATTTTCCAACCCACTATATCCTAACACAGGGTCACGGGGGTCTGCTAGAGCCAATCCCAGCCAGCACAGGGTACAAGGCAGGAACAAATCCCGGGCAGGGCGCCAGCCCACCTCAGGGCACACACACCCCCACACCAAGCACACACACTAGGGACAATTTAGGATCGCCAATGCTCCTAACCTGCTTGTCTTTGGGCTGTGGGAGGAACCTGGAGCACCTAGAGGAAACCCACACAGACACGGGGAGAACATGCAAACTCCACCGTGCTGCCCTAGAAGAAAGATCATTTAATAGAAATTCTGAAGTAAAAGTCTTAAAGTTTGATTTCATAAAAGTGGCCTTAACATTCGGACGAGACTTAAAAAGGAAACGAAGATTTGGTAAAGTAAACCACCGGCCGTGTAACATTTGAAATTTGAATTAATCTGACATGTCCATTTCTCTTCTGTAAATGCTAATAACCAAATATATCCTCCACTCACTGATGCAGTCTCACAACCTGAAATGGCACAAACTTGACAAAGAGATTTTATGACAAACCTGCTTGGAAAAATGTGCTTTTATAAAAATTTATTGTATATTAAAGCATTTAATATTCACTAATTCCTGAGGAAATGGTATGATCTTTTGATTTTTCTAGAAATGGTTTTAAGCAGTATTTATTTCTCAATTAATTGACAGAAACTGTAAGTGAATACATTTAGCACGTAGGTACAAGATAAATCAGGGGGTCCATAATAATCACACCATTCTTTATAAAACCATACTAAAATCCCCGAAAACCAATACAATTCCCCCATTTATTGTTGCCTTAGATGGAAATACCCTCTCTGCCACAACATGAAATTGTAGCTATGAACTGTACATGATTTGAAAATTAAATATGTGGAACTTCTGGCTTTCTAATTTATATTCCATTATCAAATCACACTATTGCTCATTCATTAAAAGAAAAATTAGGTGTACATAAGAAATATTAAAAGAGACACACATGAAGAACAAATACCCATAATATCTTGTTAAAACTCCAAGTACAATATTTTGTTTAGATAAGGAAATATCCTCTTTAGTTTTACCTAATAAAAGTTCAGTACTTAGCCATTCAAATTGGAAAACAAATGGTGATACTTGAAAACATTTAAACTCCTGGGTGTGGTATGGCAAGACAAAAGATGAGAACCTCTGAAATATATTACAGAATGCAATGTGAAAAAAGCACCCATTGTGTACCCATTTGTCCAGTACTTCATAACAGTAATAGTGGCAAACCTTGCAGAATTCTCTTTGCTTTGAGCTCAGCGAAACTGCAGAAATCTGTGAGAAATTT
Organism: Polypterus bichir lapradei; assembly: GCA_026402145.1. NCBI lineage: Eukaryota > Metazoa > Chordata > Cladistia > Polypteriformes > Polypteridae > Polypterus > Polypterus bichir. The sequence goes on along the minus strand of JANRMT010062842.1, from coordinate 3,373,919 downwards.
GACAAACTCACTTAAGCGGGGAGGAATAACTGAACTAGTTTTTAGTGTATTATAATGGTGCAGTGGTCTTTTAGGTATCCCTGACAGCTAAGGAAACATCTGCCAACTATGCTGGGCTGATTATTGTGGCAAAAAATATGAGCTGAGCTGTGAGGTTGTAGTCCTAACCACAGCACCACTGTATTCCTCTGAAATAAAATTAATAGAATTAAGGATCAGACTAGTAACTTTTGTAGCAGACAGGAAGTATTAATTCACTAAGATTTGCTCCCTGCAGATTCAATAGCAGGTATTCACCTCTCTCGAACCTCAAAGCACAGTTTATTTTTCGCTGATACTTTTGCTTGTTCACTGCCACTGCTATTAATTAAGCACAACACTAAAGTATGTGTGTTCTTTACTCCATCCTGTTTGCATCAACTGCACAACACACTGGCTAATACTATTAAAGAGGGTAGGCTCACATATTACCCACAGGTCACATACAGGTCCATATAAAAAGACATTACCTTAAGGCACAAAGCATTATGGGCCACTGCTAAAAAAAAAATGTTATATAAGCTGGTGGTATGGTGAATTTATAAGAAAATATTTCATGAACAAGGTCACCAGCAAACACAGCATATTCACTGTGATGAGCACTTTGCCGAATTTTGCCAATCAACACTAAATAGCACCATGTTGCCACAAGGCTATTCCTCCACATGCTATACTCCTAGAAAATGGATAAGCACAAGTGAGGAGTGTAAGAGTTCTTGTCGATATGTACATTCTGTGCTAGGTGAGAGCATGGGGTGAGAACTGAGGGCGGAAAGCTAACAACCTTGCCAACCAGTTCAAAAGTCTTGCTTTGCCACTGTAATTAACTGATCCTAAATGGGGTAGCAGACCAATGCAGGGCACATTCATTCACACTCAGAAAGCAACAAGAGGTGGGAAGTTGAGGGTGCAATTCCCAGATTCTCAAGCTAGCTTTTATTGTTTGGGCAGAAAAAGCAGAGTACCCAGAAAAATCCCCTGCCAACATTAGCACAACTGTGTAAAGGTTACCCAGGCCAGGTTTTTCACACTGGACCCTAAAGCATGGAGCTATGAGGCAGCAGCAGCACTAAGCAATGTGAACAAAATTGGTCAAGTCCAGTTCGGTTTATTATTACATAGTTTTCATTCATATACACAAGGTGCTGACTTGAAAGTAGGGATACCAGAAAAAGGAAATAAGCGCACATGCTGCCAGTACTGTTTTCCCAAGTAACTAGATGGCATCTGTAAGTCCCCCCCAAAAAAATACATAGCTTTTGTTGTTGATAACAGAAAGCAGCCATCTCAAGACAAGGCTTGGGGTGCAGGAAAACCAGAGATCATAAAAGACTACTGTAGAGTAGTAGGTACCTAAACTTTATAGTGTATTCTCTGACATGGAAATGATGCCAGAATTATGTGACTTCCAGAGCGTCCTGCTTGAATGACTTAAACTTTAGAGTAAACACTGAGTTAGAAATGAAACTGAAAGTCATAATGTGGCCAGAGACAGTAATAAGAATATGATCGGAGAGAGAGGTAATGCTGATTGCAGTTAGAAATGGACAAACATTTAAACAGCTTAGTGTGGAATTGATCTCCTTTCAGAGAATCCTTTGGTGGCTATCTTCGGTTATGTGGTAATTGAACATAATTCTTGCAAATTATCCTGTGCTGTGTATTTATTTTAATCCCATTTTTTATCCTGTTTTATATTTTTGTTTGGTTTGGACTTTATGTTCTGGGTCAGAGAGACACACAGGTACATTAAAAACAAACTGCCGCAGCTGACATCTGTAACTAAATGTACAGTATATTTCTGCAGACTTCACACTCATCTAAATGCTAATAAAAGCACATGGGATATTTATTCATTCAGTCATTTCATGAAGTGTGCATTAAATACAAAATGAAAGTGACCTAAAGCCTAAACCCTATAAAGGGTCAAGGCAGGAAACAGTCCTAAAAGCAATGCCAGTCTGTAGCAGGGCATTCACAATTACAGACACGCTGGGACGATTTATGGACTTTCAGAGGAAAAGAGAATTCCCAGAGAAAACCGTAAGCACCAAAAGAAAAGCAGAAACACTAGAAGAAAAGAAGAAACCCTTGATAGGAAATCAACTGAAGGCAAAGACCTGGCCATTTTCTAATTAATAAAATAACAAGTTTATGCATTATAAATGAAGGGCTTTTGAAACCACCTAAGTGATTTTGTATTGAGCAATTCAGAATGACAATAGCTTCTTTAGGCAATGACTTCTTTGAAGAGTTGTGCAGACAAGCTATTAAGGATAATTACTCAGTACTTTATTCTTAAACTACCTTGTTGAGCAACTGCATTGAATATCTTTCACTAAATTGTGCTAATGTGGGTTCACTGCAGCTCTAAGCCATATTCTATATTAATGAACCCAACAGACTTAATGTTCTGCCAACAATGCCACTGCAGAACTTGTTTAGGTTTGTTTAAGTAAATTAAAATACTGTATGCACAAAAGACTTGTACTGTAAACATTGTGCATCCTGTTTATATCACACATAATACATTTAAATAAAAGATTTATCAGTGTAGTGTTGACAATAATCTAAACAGGAATCTATTAATTAAATGCACATAGTATGTTAATTATTGCTAGCAATTACTTATTTCTTTTATCTGTGTAATTATAGCTTTATTATAATGGAACAGTGTTAGCTGCTCAGTCACTTCTCAAACTTGAATATTCAGGTAGAAAATTCTGGTAAATTCCTGAAACGAATCAGCTTGCCACAACCCATTCTTACCACCTTTCACAGAGGAGCTGTGCAGAGCATCCTGACATACTACATCACTGTGTGGTTTGGGAACAGTAATACCCATGAGTGCAAGACTCTGTAGCGCGTAGTGAGGACAACTGAGACGATCATAGAGGTCTCCCTCTCCTCGATCCAGAACACTTTTCAGACATGCCGTCTGCGTTGAGTCTCTGCCATTGTGAAAGACATCTCTCACCCGTCATACATACTGTGAAAGCATGACCTCCTTCCATCAGGTAGAAGATACCACAGCATTAGATCAGCACAGCCAGGTCCTATACCAGCTTCTTTCCCCAAACCGTCAGACTTCTGAACTCCTGCATGTCACTCAGTACTATATTCTTATAACATTTCCCCAATTATGTACAGTCACTCTACACTCTGCACTTTGCTATGAATATTGAGTATGTTTGAGCTTAGTAGTCCTGCATCTTTTGTTTTGTAACATTGTATTGTTGCACTAGTTTTGGTAATGTTATGGTGTATGTTAAACGGGAATGTAAGGAGTGTAGCTGCCGAAATGAGGTATGGTCAAGCACGGGTTAAACGCGTGTCTAAAGAAATCTCACAGTCCAAAAGTTTGTTTTAAAAATATTTAGTGAAAGTTAAAAGCAAATAATCCACACAAGAATAAAAGAAAAAATAGTTACACACGTAGAATAAAAGGCAAAAAAAGGGAAAAAATTAATTTCTTCTTCTGTATACCTTAAGCATACGGTTCAACACTTAAATAAAAGTGCTATTTTATGAGTTACTTCACACTCAAAAGGCCCGTAGGCCGATTGGCACATAGGCATGTGCCCAGGCACGGTCACGTGTGCAAGCACGAACACGAGCATGATCACGGTTAAAAACCGTATACAGTACCTCTATACCTTACACAAGGCAAGGCTAGACACTAACTGGAGAACATTGTTCACTCAAAGCTGTTAGAAAATGACAGGAAAATACCAACACAATTCTATTCGCAGGGGTTATAGGAACTTCCCATATTTTATGCATTATCATCTAGTAAAATATTCATGAATCTTACAGAACTAAGAAAATGGCTCTTACAAGGAGCAAAATTACGTTCAACCATACTATGTATGTGGATGAATGACAATAAATATTTTTTTCATTATCATTATTATATATACTTTTTGTATCCATGATCATAATAAATGTTGGTAAAGACTCTATTTCATAACACCTTTGGTGAGATTTGGTTTCACCATATATGACTTTAACTCAGTTGAAGAAAAGAGGTTATATCCAGTACAGCATTTCTGGTATTGGAAGAATATGAGGAAAGTACATTTGCATCAGCAGTGCGTTACTGCCTACTCATGAAATTGGACAACTGCTTTCATGTAATAGCAACACAGCAGCCAAATGTCCAGCCCATTTAAATGGACAGTCATCCAGTTTTATGTCTTCAAAGATCATTGGAATTAATTGAAGAATTTCTATGACATGTGATGTTTCATAGACATGTTTGTTCTTAAACTGATGGCAATATTATAACAAATCTTTGGGGTTATTTTCATAAAGTTATGGTAATTTAAAATATTCTTCAAAAGTCTCTAAAAATGTGGATATTAATGAAGCATGACCCATGTTAGCGTTTCTTCACATTTAATGACACACAGATTGCGGTTTTGTTTCCCTTTGTACTTCTTGGCATCAGTTGTGGCCGGATTCGACTCTTTTTTTTAAATTTCTGATGACCACACTTTGTTCCATTTGATGAGCTTTGATCTTGCTATTTTTCAAGTCAAAGTTATTTCTTCACAAACATGCTATATATGCATTTGACGTGTGAAATTCTGTTCTAAAATTACTTGCTTTCTAGCAACTACACACAGTGAGGCTATACATTGCAGTCTACGAGGTATGGAGGAAAAGCTTAAAAACTTACCAAATACATCCATTTTTCAAGCCAAGACAGAGGGAATATCTAATAAAAGATATTTGATAAATATTGCCATATCTGAAAACTGTCATTACTGACATTAGCTTAATGCATTTTTCAGACCTTGGTGTCCTTTTGATGTGGTACAGTTATGATTTACAGACTGTGGATTAAAATTAAGGAAAAAAAATATTGCAAAGAAAAGAGACCAGTTTTGTCTTCTCATCCATTAACACAGAAATGTAGAACCCTTCCACACAATGTTGGACAAGAAACCAACCAATACAGGATGTTAGATCATTGTGGGATAAACTCCCCCTCCTCGCACACAGTTATCCTAAGAAGCGTATCTTTGCGAATGTGGAAGGAACCCTAAATTGCTGACTGAAAACCCATATGGACATAGAACAAACATGCCTACTCCATAAAGCCATTACTTGCAGGATTGAATGCAAAGCCACTCATCTGACACCTGCAATGGGGATGTGTCCCTTTCTCTTCTGAGGAGCAGTTTAATAATTAAGTTAATTTCCTATTCCTTCTTATTGCATGTTATTTGTGTCTATGCTTTCTCTCTCTCTCAGATATACAAAACACAAAATTCTGTCAAAAATACCTCAAGCAGCCGTTGTATGACCACAAAATTAATTATTTAACAAAGGCACTAGAAGAAGAAGTTTCACAGAAAAATGGCCTTTTTCTTAAATATAAAAACTAGAGACTGTGAGATTCATATCATAATTGTGCTACCAGCCCAGTACTAATTATAGCTCAAACAGACACGAACACTTTGTTGCTAGACGACAAAAGGAGGTTGCTAATATAACACAAGAGAAGAAATAAATCTCAGCGAAAGCACAAAAAAGAAAAGGGAGTAAAGTCATGTGCCCACCAATCAGTCCTCTATATGGATATGCTTTTCAAAACGAGTAGAATTTGACAGATGGTTCAGACTCTTGGAAAGCTTCAGAGCTGCCAGGTATCTCGCAGATGCATCAAACGTGCAGCAAGGCAACACACTAAAATACACAGCAGTGATGGCCAAGCAAATCCCATTTTTTACAGGCAAAAACTGACTGATGCTCACAGAAAAAAATACAGCACTCTGCAAGGTAAACCCTGGGAGTACTTTACAAGAAAGAGAAACAGCATCAATGAGCCAGCCAAGTTTAACTTTACAAGGCAAGAGCTGGCAGAGAGAATACAGTAATTTATTGCTACAGTGTATTAAAAACACTGTGGCTACAGAAGTCTGGGAGAAGAGCTCACAAGAGACGGGATGGGATTGTGGTTGAGATTCAAGGTAATAAACTGTCAGAGTGCCTTCAGCTACATGCCAATCTGAGTCTAGAGAATTGTTTTGCTATGGCCTGGCAGAGAAATTGCATTTGCCAACACCAAGTGTAGCTTAGGTTTGAGGAGAATGCTGAACTCAAGCAAAATACTGTATAGAAAATTAATTACTGAAAAAAATTTCAACATATTGAAAAAGGCGATAGCAGGAATTCTCTTGAATGCAGACTCTACTACCATATATCAGTATTCTTACTGAGCAGACTCTGGCTTGCAGTAGGCATCACTATTTATTATGGTCAGGTAGCTGTAAATTTTTCAGCCTGACAAGACAAGTTAGATTAAAAAAATCTCCGAAAAATCCTTCCCTTCAGCAAAGAAAGGGAATATAGTGAATATGGCTTGCTAAACATTGCCATGAGAGCATATTAAATTCACCGTCAATGGTCAGACAGAGATATTCTGTTTTAAATGGCTTTCTTTTTGTAATTTTACTATAACTTTACTGACTTTAGAACACTAATATCTATAACTATCCTGGACGTGGCACAAAGTTTATGGGACAAGTCAACCACGGCATAAATAAACCTTTCAGATTGCTTGCCTAGGGCAAGTTTAAGGCACAAACACCTTCATATTGAGAAGACTGGCAGACTGCTCTTAGAAGGACTGGCAGTTGGGAGAGACATCAGAATTCAGTATTAAGTTGATAGTTGGCTGGTGATTCAGTTTCTTTAGTGATTTTTTTAAGCATTGTGATTCAAGGCTCTAATTTTTTGGCTGATTTTTATTTACTTTTGTGATGGACAGCTGGAGTTTTTACCTGGCCAGGTCACCTTAGTGATGGAAGGACATGGTGGTGAGAGCTTGTAGGGGGCATTACCTCCCCCAGAATGGCACAAGGCAGTCCCCCTGGCTTGGAGCTTGGAGGTTCAGCCCTGTTGGGGCCCATGGTCACTGCCTGGGGAACTGCTGCTTTATTCCAGTACTTCGAACGCACCCGGAAGGAAATCACAGGATACCTGAAGCATTTACAGATGCTGTATAAAAGGAGCCACCTAATTCCATTCTGGAAGCCAGAGTCGGAAAGAGGAGGACTAAATTTACCAGAGGAAGAGTGGAGGCGGAAGGATAGAGAGAAGAAGTGCGGTGTGTTTTACTTTTGTGCTTTTTGTAATGCGCATTGGTGGGGAACACAGGAAAAGCATGTCCCACTGTAAATAAACGTGTGTTGCAAAGACTTGTGCCTGTGCCTGTTGTCTCGGGTGTTTGGGGAGCTGCAGTGCCCCCTGATGGACATACTTTATTGTTAAAAACAAGAGTATCCTTCCTAAGATTCATGTTTATTAAAGATGCAGTGTGTCTCTAAAATGTCATATGCATCGGTGACACAACAATAATGGAGAAAAACATTTTAGTCACAAATACCATATCTCGGAATTAAGTAATTTATTAAATTCTAATTAACAAATGAACTTAGTTGCATTCACAACATGCAAATCTAAATATACCACTGATAGTTGCTTCAGAAAAAAGGTCAATTTAATCCTATCAGAATCACTGACAATGCACAGTATGTTAACAAGAAAGTCCATAAATTTAAACTGTATGCTGTATAAGAACCGATACAATATAAAAATCTGAATTAACTTTAAATACACAATTTTAAAGAAAACATGGAGATGGAGATCCCTTGATATCTTGCAAGAACAACTGGTGTGTGAAGCCGATGTGAGGTCAAACACCATAATACCAAGGTATGTGATGTTACTGTGACATAAGGCAGTACAGCTCTTGAAGTTTATGCATTGCATCACAGAGTAACTCTGACACCATTGCTAATTTATTCTGATTTCTAGCGTCTCTGCAACGGAGGAAGAAACGCATTGATGGCATAATGTACCTTGGTTCCAAAGAATGGGTCATATTACAAAAAGCAGCATTTCCTGCACAGAAAGAGATTGTTGTAAGTAAAATATGCAATGGACTGCTTAAATTTAAAGAATGTCTAGAGTTCTGGGCAAGTTGACTTTGTTGTATGGTTTGCAATAAATAAAATGTGGCAGTCTGAAAAATACCTCATAGTAAAACTTCAAAGGTCTGCTTGTGGATATAATTCTATACCAGAGGGAAGACTACATAGATATTTCCTGTGGTCAGTCTCTCTATCTCAGAGAAGCACAAGTAACGGCAGAGGTTCAAGCAGCTACTCAAAGGTATCGAGGAACATTCTTAGTGAGCTTAATTGTTTGATCTGGAAGATAGGTAGAAAATGATAAAAGAGGTGCAATAATTGCCCTCTCTTCAATCAAGTTGTTTGTTTATTTATTATGTTGTCTGAGAGTGCTGATGTGTTGCAAGTTGGTAGAACATGCCAAGTATGAAATTCATTGTATCCTAAGGAGACATTACTGCTACTACAACATATCCATTGCAAAGGTAATTGGTGTCAAGGCCTATATCAGAATGTGGTGGGCAAGAGAGTTACTTTGAATTATTCAAGGGATCTAAGTAAAATGAAAGGACAATAGGGAATGCCCAATATAAAATTATATATTCCCCGACCCTGAAACTGTTGATACCAGAACAGTTGTTCTGGTTCTTTTGCTGAAGATGGGACAGCAGTTCAGCAGAGCGACCTCTGAGCAGACAACCCTAGCGGTACATCAAGAAGTGCCCTCAGATGTACTTCAGGGATCTGACTTAAAAGTGGCCAGTGACCATTCCTCCAGTGAACTGAGCATCATGTGGAGAGTGGATAAGAGTTAAGTGGTAGGAGGAGGATGAAAAGAGATGCAAGAAGAAAAGGTAGACGGTGTAGACAGGTGGGAGAGGTTTCGTCTTTTTTTTTCTACAGTTTTCATCTTTATAATTATTTGTTTCTTCATCCCTTTATGTTTATCTTTTAGTGTGGTTAAAACTATGACTACTTCGTAAGTGTGGCTTCCTACCTTTTGCTAGTGCTTTTATTGAGGATAGAAATTTATGCCCAATTTTGACATTTATGCATCTTTTCAAGCACTAATTTATTCCATTTTCATGACAACAACTCACTAGAAAACACCTTATTTATGCTGTACATATACAGTACTTTTAGTAAAACTAAAGTCAAATTTATCAAATGCACAAGAAGAAACAGATGCAGCACAATCTGATGGTGTAGCATTTATTACCACCCCACAGTCTTTAACTTATTGTTTTCGTTTTGGGCAGTGGAGTCTTCCGTGTCATACAGTGCACTTTTGTGTTCTTACTCGTTAAACCTGAGGACTTTGGTCTGCTTCTGCTGTGGAAAGATGTGGTTAGGTGTGTGTGTGTGTGCATGTCTGTCATTGAGTACATGATGTACTGGACTGCCATCCAACCTATAACTGGCTCTTGAGTTGAATCTACTGTTGCTAAAATAAAAGTATTTAAAGATTGCATTAAAACACTTGTAATTACTACAAGGAAAAGTTACAAATAGTAACATATCATATCAGTAACCTCCTTAGCATTATGTTTACCCCATGGAAAAACAAACCAAAAACAGTGAATTGTTTAAAAAAACTTATTATGTGTAATAGAAACATGTAATAACCAAAATGTCAACATAAACACAGTTGAAAAGGCATATCTAGTGGCCACAGCAGTACTGATGCAGATTTAGTAAAAGCCCTTTGTGTGATATGTTTTGAAACAGACACCAATGCATGTTGCAATTGTGAACGTAGTAGTGTGTTTTGTTGCACACTTTTCTTCTAATAATTTTTCTTTTGCTTGTGCATGACAGGGTCGAATGTCAGTGTCTCATCTGCACAAAAGATACATCCTTTGTTTTATTATAGGCTACTACAGTGTAAGGCTTAGTGATTTCCACATTTCCCCTGACATGTGACAGTTGCTGCATTGGCTAACATCTTTCTTGTCTTTTAACTTGATCGCAGTCATTTTGCCTTTTTGCCAAACACCTACTTGCACCTTCATGTAACCAAAGCACTTGGCATATGACAGTGGTTTGGTCACACAGTGCCATATACATCAGTTTCACTATCCGTGTCAACGTCAACATTTTCATCACTATTGCTTGATTCGGCTAATGGTTCGGTTTGTTCTAAAACTGACTTTACAACTTTTCGTTTCCACACCATTGTGTGTTTTGATTGAAGGTTATTCAAATTCCTTTTTTAGATGAGGAAAGAATAACAACAGCTGTGTAAAATTGGACCTCATGAACAAATGAAAAATCTATCCAGTTGCTGATCTATTTTTGGATATTGTGCTTTGGAAAGAAATATCCTAACCTGGTAGCATCAGGCACTAGATGCAGGTGAAACTCTTGATATACCATGTGGTCATTTTTAATTTTTCCCGATTCTTTTTTTATTTATTTTCACTTCTGTTTTCTTTCCATATTAGGTTTTCCTTGAAAACAACTGAATTTATTTCTGTGAGTCAAAATTGCATTGGGCTTAAATTTAAAGCAGTTGAATTATTTTTGTGTCTACTGCAATGCCATGTTTGTTCAATGGGGGCACCAACATGTTATGCACTGTTGCTATGATATGGTTTTGTTTTAATGACTGGGAGCACATGACGCATTATCTAATTGTTGCAATGCTACAAAGGTTGGCGCCATATATTTGTTAATCATGTGACACTGCAGATACGATCTGCAAAATAACTTTCAGTGTGTACTTCAAAGTTTGGAGTTCTTGATACTGATGCTCACATTGAAGTTTTAACAATGATTTCCTTTAGTGCTTTGGCTTTGACAATTTTTAGTTTTGATCTTTTGGAAATTAACTTTTGCCTAGCATTTAGACTGTGTTTCATATTCTGGCCTCTTATTCTTTAAAACTTCCTTAAAACTACTCTAGACAGAATAACACCAGTGTGTTTGCTGAAATGCATCTTAAAAGTGGAACAAATATAACAATGCTACTTAAAGGATAACAAAATAAATATACCATAGTAAGGAACTACTGACACCAGATACAAAGCTAAGGTGATCTTTTCAAAGATGTTTTTAGATTTTGGGATTTTACCCAAGGGCACAAAGTAATAAAACTATTCTCATGCAATATTGTATGGTATCTGCTTTCCTTGTGTAGGCAGGTTTAATACAGTCCTCCACCTGAAACCTAGGAGTGTCTGCCAACTTACTTGTCTTTTAAAAGCAATCCTCTTTGGACTAGGATGTAGATTTCATCTTTGTTAGAATCCCTGTAAGAAAACAGGCCCTTGTCTCTGCAATGCCAATCTTCTGTTCCTGTTACCATTCCATTTCAACTCCTTGTGACTCTGATCATCATCACAAACTTATTTAAAGGTGAAGGTATCAATAAGAATATGGAATGTAGAGAAGCAAAAGAAGGTAGCTGACAAATGGTGCATGGTCTTTCAATGCCTACTATAATGTCTTCTCAGTGAGCAACTCATATATTTCATTATCCTTGGGACGCTCTCTCATTCATGTCTCATCTGCTCACCCCTTTGTGTCAGCTCTGCAGATCCAAGAAACCGGCAAGCATGGTCATCTATCTTTCATCTTTCATTCTAGCCACTTCAGCCTGAAACCCACTGGGAAACCTTACACCTGGCAACCTCATCCTACCACCATTCCTTGGATTCTGTAAGATGACTATTGAAGGCATTGGCTGTTCCTGCTCTTCACAATGCTCAACAAAAGCTACGTGTTCCTGGAGTATTGTCTCTCTCGCTCACTGCAGGGCCACCCAACCACCTTGCCTCCTGTCCATCACATTGGCTCTATCTCCTGAATGTACGCTTTTTATATCTCCCACTCACCTTTCTTGATTTCATCCCTTTTCTTTTTTTATCCTTTGTCATATACTTGTGGGTGCAGGTGCTTCTCTAAAAGACCCACAAAATGTCAATAAGGAATGGCTGCATAAGGAATGCAGTATCCTATGATGCAGATGAGTGAGTGGTCTGTGTTCTGCTTCATGATGTATATGACTTGCTCCCAGGTTTGTTTTTTTTTACATTAAGGAAAAGATTGTTGCCCTGGCACTACAGAATCTTTTTTCTAACATCCATTCACATAATAGGATGAGAAAAAGGTAGAAACATCTGAAATCACCTTAATTCAGGTAATGGAGACAAAAAAAACTTGATGAGTTACAGCTTGAAAGCATTTGAGAATAAGGAAATTGCCAGTACAGAATTTGCATCCCTTTATACATTGTTTTCTTATTGCCCCCTATTTTTCAATTAGCAAAGCAAAATGGAAGATCTCTCTCTCTCAGACAAATGAATTGTAATCACTAGCATTTTTATTCAATAATTCACCCATGGATTATATGCTAAAGCAGAAAGGCCACAAAACTGTTCATTCAGTAAACTGATCAAGCATGCATTATGATTTATTCTGCTTTGTTGAAAACCCATCTCCAATTATACCCAACACTCTTGAAAAGCAATTTATCATTTGAATGATCTGTGGGTGGTTTCACATCTGTCATGTGCTTAGGCTCAAAGCGATTTTTTGCATTTTCCCCTCTGTTGTGATAGTTAATTTTTTCTAACATATTTCAAGAACTATTTCCTTATGGTATTCTGTTTTTAAAATCACTATCACATGAGACAAGAAGAGAAAGCTGTAACAGAGATGTTACATTTCACTGACAAAAATAGGTGATGTTTCAGATTTAGTCCTGTTTTGGTTATTTACTGATGTGTACCTCTGGGTTTAGCAACAGGCAAAGTAGAGGCAGGCTACACTCCTTTTATGAAATAAATAGATAGATAGATAGATAGATAGATAGATAGATAGATAGATAGATAGATAGATAGATAGATAGATAGATAGATAG
>JANRMT010062842.1:3284588-3361084 GCA_026402145.1 Polypterus bichir lapradei | reverse complement strand
TAGATAGATAGATAGATAGATAGATAGATAGATAGATAGATAGATAGTGTGAGACATGCCTGAACACCACCAGACAGACACCACATCTTTATAAAAAGCACATTTTATTTTCTCCATAATACACAGTCCTTCACAGCACACTGTGCTCCAAACACCAATCACCACTCCTCCGGGCTTCTCCTGGTGTGGCGGAAGTGTCGGGAGAGCACCCTAGAGGGATCCTACTCCATCTTCCTGGGTGTGGCGGAAGTAAATCAGTCCCAGGCCCTCTGAGACTCGGGGCGCCCACTGGCGGTGGCCACGGGCCCCAATAGGCTTCAGCCTCCTTGCTCTTATCCCATGGTCCTCCTCTGATCCAGGGCGGTTGCCCCCTCATGGCCTGGAGGACATACATGCCACCTCCCGGTCCTTCCAGGCATCCCAGCCGGGTCACAGCCCCAGCGACTCGCCACAATAGATAGATAGATAGATACTTTATTAATCCCCAAGGGGAAATTCACATAGTCCAGCATCCATGTACATTTTTTTCCTCAGAGATGCAAAAATGTTTCATCAATGAGGAATATATAGCCTTAGCAATTTTGAGATTGTCAGAGATCGGTTTCATTGATTTTTAATTGAGTTAATACTGCCCTAGAAGTTTTGGAGTCAAAAAGGTAGGTGGTGGGACAATTAAGAGATGTGACTGCATCATGAGTGTAAGTGAAACCTGGCAATGCAAAGCCAGCATTAAGAATTGTATTATCAGTATTGCAAGGTAGAAATAATTCCTGTTAAATACTATATATAGATGGTTTGAAATGGCTGTGAAGATATTAGCACTGCTGTTCACGGTTTTCAGTTTCCACCCATTATTTTGTGGAGTTTGCATTTTCCCCCTAAGTTCATATACTTTTTTCCTGAATACAACAGTTTCCTCTTGCATGCTAAAAATGTTAGATTCATGGGCATAATGAAACTGCCCCACTATAAGTGAGCATAAGTGTTTCAGTAGACTATCTGTTCAAAGATTGTGGATTTTGCCAGTTCTTCCAAGAATGGATTTCATATCCTTTTGCAATGTACTGAAACTATCAGGCTCAATGGATATAGCTATCAGTAAAGATTCAGCAAAATCAGTTGTAAAAAAGAAATTAAACATTACCAGACAATCAAACACAGCCAGCTCCATTGCTAAACATTGTCCATTACATAAAAATGCAGGATATGCGTTGATGATCACTGACAGGCTTAGTGACAAGTGGCCTAGGAATTGGTTAGCTCTATCTGTAGTTTCTTATTAAAACATAAGAATTGTGTATGTTTTTTTGAGGAACTACGGTTTCTTGCCAAAATCCCAAGGATGTCTCCTTTATGAGCATGTTTGGGTGTGCATTTGGGTGCTATATGACAGATGGGTGTTCCGTTCAGGGTTGGCTCCTGTTCTGTACCCAATAATGTCAGGAGAGTCTCTGTAACCCTGGACTGGAAAATGCCAGTTCAGAAAGTGTGTGAATAGAGGCAATAAAGTGTGAAGACATTATCCTGTTATTTAAAAAAATGTTTTAAAAATTTAATGGCAAAATTATGCACACACTATATTATGTTATATACATATGCTGTAAATGTACAGTATATACAGTATTATTTTGAAAAGCCCAAGTTTTACAGAGCATTTACAAACTCTGATCTGGGTAAAAGGGTGATGAGATGACACAGTCTAGAACTACATCTGCTGCAGTCCTTTAGAATGGAGAGAAATTGGCCAATGAACACTGATGTCACTTCCATTTGACTCCCAGAAGTCCCAACCCATCTGGTCTGGCCACTATTTAAGCAAATGAACCACTGGAGGTCTGCGTTTGTTGATGGATCAGCTTCTGATGATTACAGACTTCCGTAATTCAGGGACCATTTCAGAGCTTCTAAGCCTTGCTTTCTTTTTAAGACTTCTCCAGTTCTTAGGACTTTCAGTTAAATGTTTATTTTTCAAATTTAAATGTAAATCCCACTCCGCACCCCAACAGATCATCTATTCTAAGTGCATTTTGTTATCTATCTAAAGACACATACACACTTGTATATAGTACGTAAAATCTAATATTTTTATCAAATATTCTTTTCTGTCTGCGTGCTATAACATATTTCTTTTAATTTCAAATATAAAAAAATCCAAAAGTGCCTATTCTGAATAAATTAAACTCATGTCTAGCAAATAAAAATTTCAATAGAACAAAAGCAAAAATGAATGGCTTCAAATGCCACAGCGATTTGTGTATGTGTAAATAATTCATGCATATCCTTTAAAGCCAAAGGTGTAGCAGCTACAAAGAACAGTCTGATTATTTGCCATAAATAATAATTTAATAATTTGTTTACCTGACTATAAAGACTGCCTTAGTACATACGCAAGGAAGCATAATGAAGAGTAATTTCATATAAGTAGACTGTTTTAAAGTCAAAAAAGACCTGGATTGCTAACAACTTTGCACATTTTCAACACTCAGGTATATAATGAAACCATTTTACTGATGATAATGACATTGGACAGAACTCCAGCAGGCAGAGGCTTAATGCCAATTATCTTCCCATGTAGAATGACAAGATGGCAACAAAGCAGACGAAAGCCAGAGGAATTGAAATTTTAAAAACTAAAATGCCTTAGTCATATCAAATTAGGGTATCTTTGTCAAAACCTTGGCACAGACAAAGCACAATAGATACAGAGAAGGGAGAGTCACCATGAATAATTTACTGGCTATTTTAACTAGAATACAAGTGATTTTTAATGATTTATTACAACTACAGGAAGTCATGAAATGATTTCCAGTTTTGTTCAAATGATATTAATATCTAACATGAGAATGCGCAGAATTACTAATGTACTTTGTAACACATCGTATGTTTTTATAACCCTATACTATAAATGAATGATTTTTAATAACTCACTGTTAAATTTGATATTTTCATTTATGCAACCATCATAAATTTAAAAAGTGAATACACAATGTGGGTTGAATCTCACAGACGTCTTTTATCATACATACGGCCTCCGGTTTTTTATATTAAATATTCTTTGGTGGCAATTAAAGTATTATTGTCTACCTCTACAAAATCAATTTATGGACCTTCCAACCTACTCAAGCTTATAATAAGATAAAAGAAGACAAAAAACAATATAGTAATTGGTGTTGATTTCATTAAAAGTTATAAATATACATCACATTTCCTTTAGCTGGTATTTCCTTACAGTGTTCAGCTTAATTTAAGGATATACAGTATGCTTGATTATGCTTACTTGTGATTCCCCCGTATACTGAATAAAGAACATCATAAGGTAACTAAAGTGACAGCTGTGCTTTCCTTATGATTATTTTTTTTTATAAAAATGATTATGTGATTAAAAATATAATTCATTCTTGAAATAAGCACATCTCTCATAAAGTATATTCCTTAATTACTGAAATATTCTTTCAGTTGTGAGTTGGGAAAATTTAATTTGATTTATAAGCAGAAACATCCAGACTAAGGGGCTTTTTTGCAATTTTGTTAAGTTTCATATTTTGCTATTTATATTTTAAATAATACCCTCTTGATTTTTTCATTTTTGCTTGTTATATACACTGTTGAAAAAGGCATCCAGAAGGAAGAACTGATAGAGAGTTGAAGTAAATTCGTGATTAGAAGGCAAGCAAAGTGGTCTGAGTACTACAGAAACTACAAGAAACAATCTTCAAACTAATGCTGACCTTAAATTTTCCACCATCTTTCCACTATGAGATTTGTTTGTTTTAAAGATGCTAAAAGCTGTGCTCTACTATCCTAAATAGTCAGAGTGTGATACCAAATACATCACACAATCAGCAACATACATAGCAACAGTCAACAATATAGCTGCAGCCGTGCAAAGATTAACACAAAATAATGGCAACTACATCAATGCATAATGAAAGATGGAAAATACGGGCTTATTATGTTGTTGAAATTAAAAGTTAAATCCCAATGACCAACTGCTGCACTGTACGTACAATAAATTCTCATTATCCACTGGGATTACGTTCCTGAAAAACCCAGCAGATATGGATAATGTAGATACTGAAGCATATAGTAGATCCTATAGAAAAAATTGGTTCAAGTTCCAGTAGGACGCTGGCTGTGTGGGGTGGGGGTGGTCTGGTAGATTGGATCACCCCTCGAGGCTCAATAATGATCTTGCCACAGGTCCACCTACAGAAACCTTTTTATGACTGTTACTTCCTCTATAGTCAAGTTCAATTATCTTTAGGTGCTTCGTCAGAGGCTGCAAATGACCACAGTGGGGCTGATCTGAGAACCTTGCTAAACCATCCAATCAGTAATAGTGATGCGCAATGTGTGCAAAGTGCATGGACTAAATCAATGTGTTCTTATGACCCACATTTACTGGGAATTACTCATTTGTGGGAAACAGCTGCAAGCCCCAATCCCCATTACAAAACTGGGTCCAACAGTTTACTCACTCCTTTCGACACTGGGTAGACACACGTTGATCTATTCGGTGCAGTGTGCATGCAGCACACTAAAGGCATGACAGACCAGTTACTGCTCAGTCTCATGAATCACTTATATGCAATTGCCCTCTCCAAATTTTTTTTCTACTACGCATGCGGGTAATTCAACCCCCTGATATCTGTCCCTGCTACATCCCACAGCCTGCATTGAGGACCTTGTCCATTAAAACAGCATAGGTGTTACAAAATGAGAAAGGGATCTGCAAAAAGCAAACATTTACTGTATGTTTTAAAGCAAATGCTCATAAGCCAGTTCAGTGAAAATTCTTTTGCGATGAAAATTCTGGTGGGGCCTTAGAAGAATTATCCTATATGTGTGCAAACTTATCTAAGGTTTACGTGACTCTGTTAACTAATAATGTATGTTTCTCTCTTTTGATAATAACTATCAAAACATGCAAGTTCATGCATCTTCACCTCACAGGCAAATCAGACAATGGGATGCTGGTGCCTGGTATGTTTCGATTGGTATTAGATTATTATGACACTCACTGACATCATCATATCTGACAAAATACAGAAATACATTTTCAGCATAAATAAATGAACAATGGAGAACAATTTCTTTCAAAAATGCAAGAAATACAGTAGTTCCTGTTAATGGTTACTGCTCAGTCAACACAAAGCCATGGGGACCACATTTTGTGCATGAAAATGATTTATTACATCAGGCAGGGGATCAATAAAGTGAGTGCCATAGCTTCTTCTAGTCCTTTACAAATAAGAAGGACGTCCTTCGTCTTCGAAAAATTCAAACAAACTACAAACTGTTGCATATTAAACATTTTAAAATCTCTGCTAATTATCGCCAAATCAAATGGGCTGGTTTAATGATTCAGTCACACTACAAAACAGATTTTGAAAAAATTGGTATAGTAGACCATACAGATTGAATTAACTAATCCCCCTCATCCTTTTTGCTTACCAGAAGGTGACCCAAGCCTCCACTGGATTTTTCACCCTTCAAATTACTGTACAGGAAGCAATCAAAGGATAGCTTTGCTTTAGTCAAGGACATTATGGGAGACATAACTAATCCCCCTTGTCCTCTTTGCTTATCAGGAGGTGACCCAGGATCCAAACTAATATATTTCAGTGTGCCGCCTAGCTGCATGGTGCAGGGACACCTTCATGACCCACTATGAGAGTATACCACATAACCTACTAACACCCCTGGATGAGTTAGTCCACTTCAGGGAGTGGTATATTGCTTTAACAGGAGTTATGGAACCCTCAAATTTTGCAGAAGTCTTGTCCCCCCTAAAAAACGCCAGCTGTAGCAAATCATTCAAGAGATGGCTGTATAGAAAACCAGGGTTCATTTACCATCTCTTACATAATATTGTTAATAACACTGGTGCAGGAATCTTTTTATTGACTCTCAGAAGCGAAATGGGCAGTAGCCAAACTCAAAATACAAAAAATGCTTAACCACAGCTCTTTGCCCAGCCTGATTGTTCTCATACCTAAATAAGATGTTTCTTGGCATTTTTGGCTAAAGCTTTAACCTCCTTAGCATTACATTTTTTTCTCAAAAAACATGTAATAAATGTTGCATTTTTTTGACTTGAAAAACGACATTTTCATTAAATCTCATCTTTGTACTGTAAAACATGCAAAACACTAAAAGTACAAAGTCAGAAGTGTAGAAAGTATAATAATGATACAAATAATGAAAATAATGAATAATAATAATAATAATAATAAGAAGAAGAAGAACAACAACATATAGCACATGTGAGAGTGATGTGACACTTTTGGATTCACTGACCGTTTCAGTTTCACTGCCTGAAGACAGATTCACTTCGTCATCACTGCTGATGTAAGGCTAGGAGAAGACACATCTACACCATTGCTCAGGTAATGTTCAGGCCTGACGCTTATACAACACATGCCTATACCGTTGCCTGAGTAATGCTCGGCACTAATGCTGTTGGCACTTTTACAGTCCTACTAAACCTTGGGTCTTATGCAAGACACATCTATACCATTGCCTGAGTAACACTTGGAACTAATGCTTTTAGCATTGTTTTTACAGCCCGAGTGACGCTCAGGTCTAATGCTAAGCAGGTTAAGTTCTAAAATGAAATCTACTACTTGTTCCTTAGTCTCAGTCCCAACTAAAGTAGTATAAAACTCAACAGATATTCTAGCAGTGCCTACTCTTAGCATTGACTCCCAGAGGTGAAATGGGCAGTAGACAAATTCAGAATACAAAAAATGTTCAACCACAGCTCTTACCCCAGTCTTATTGTTCTCGTAACCAAATAGGATATGTCTTGACATTCTTGGCTATAGCTTTAAGTTCTAAAATGAAACCTACTACTTGTTTCTTAGACCCATTCCCAACTAAAGTAGTGTAAAACTCAACAGATGTTCTGGCAGTGCCCATTCTTAACATTATCAATAGTTCATTAGTAAATGGTGTAGTTCCTGATGAACTTAAAGTTCCAGTTATCACACCATTACTTAAAATGTTTCAGCGCTTGACCCACATACGTTTAATAATTATAGACCCATTTTAAATTTATCTAGTCTCTTTAAAATAGCTTCAGTTTCACTTTAGACATCACAATATATTTGAGAAATTCCAGTCTGACTTCCTCACCAGTCTACAAATACAAGATTTATTGTAAACGTCATTCTAATAGCCCATGATGAAGGAAATTCCACAGTAATTATGCTGTTAGATTTAAGTACAGCGTTTGATGCCATTGACCATTCTATTTTAATCCACAGCCTGAAAAATTACATTTGGCTCACAGGCACTGTGCTTGCCTGGTTTAGTTCTTATTTATTCAATAGATTTCAATACGTACAGAAATGTGTTGACAGAAGTTAAATATGGTGTGCCTCAAGGGCTCAGTACTGGGATCTTTACTGTTTTCACTTTAAATGTTTCAATTCGGAACTATCAATAGAAAATGTTAATGTTTACTCGTATGCAGATGACACCCAATCCTACGTGTCTTTTAGATCAAATGACATTTCTCTGATACCGTCCTTAATTAATTGCATCAGTGAGTTAAAGAAATGGATGGATGATAACTACTAAAACAATTCAAAATGCTGCTGTAGGAATTATTACAAGAACAAGAAAATACAAACACAAACTCCAGTTCTCAAGTCCTTACACTAGCTTCCAGTTAAGCTTAGGGCTGATTTCAAAATCCTACTTTTAACATATAAAGTTTTAAGTGGCTAAAGCCCTGCTTATTATCTGTACTTATCACTACTTAGAAACAAAAGTACACATTTAGATCTCTGGATGGATGCCTACTGAAGACTCCAAGAACTGAGTCGTCAAGCTTTTAGGGACAGGGCCACAAAGCTGTGGAATGCTATGCTCATTGTATAAGATATGGCTCTTCAGTCTAAACTTTTAAATCCAGGCTGAAAGACTCACTACTTTAGTCTAGCATACACAGACTAAAGCTGTTGATTAGCTGTGCATGCTGCCTTTCTGTTTATTAGTCATGTGTATGGAAATATAAGTAATACAAAATTTATAATCCGTCACTAACCCTCCTCTATTCTATTTACCTTCTCAGTATCTAGATTTGGCACTAGGTGCCAGTGCTCTACTTCTAGGCTGCCCTCCTGTCTATGGAAAAGTTATCCCAGATAAAGGGGCATTAGAAGCATTAAGTGAAAAGATTCTCCCATTAGATTGGACGTCCAGCAGACAGAAGACTGCATATGCATCTAGTTGGCCAAGGTCTCCATTACTGTGACTATGTTTGACTTCGTCTTTAACTTTCGCTTTTGCACTTTTAATTTTCTACATTGTCAACTGGCCATAATTCAATTACCGTAGATCCCGGAATACAAGCCGAGAATTTCGTCCTAGATTTTTGGCTTGGAGTTTGGGGTTCGGTTTATACAACAAGCATCGTTTCAGATTCCAGATTTCCAGCGCAATGCCGGTTTTGCCGATGAATACGGAAGTAAATAATGACGAAACCACAGAGCCATCTTTCAGATGAAGAAGTAACTTTGCATGCCGGTACTTTAAATTAAATAAAGAATTTATTCAAAAAAGTGTTATAGTTGTTGATTTTATTAATAAAATTTATAATAAATTATCGGGAAGTTTAAAATAAAATTTATTTTGATTTACGATCCACAGCTTGCGTTACGAAACGGATGCGGTCACGTGTATCCGCTTGCGCGATTGTAAACAAACAACCGAGAGCGTTAGTAGCGTCAGTCGGAGCCCAGATACATGTGTTTGTGGATTTAATTTCGAAACGAAGATGGACATTGTGTGGAAATATCTCCTCCTCCCTTCCTGCAGCCCAAAGATGTCAAATTAAATGGTGAGTACAGTATGAAATTGTTTCTAGAATAGAATGCCTTTTACTGTCACTATACGCATCTACAATGAGATTAAAAGCAGCTCCTTCAGTGCAGAAAAAAGTTCTGTATAGGGCTTGTATGGTTGTTTTTTAGCCTTAGCATAACGCCGTATCTGCGGCCCCGCTTCTGCTTTCTTTCCCTCCTGTCTGT
Organism: Polypterus bichir lapradei; assembly: GCA_026402145.1. NCBI lineage: Eukaryota > Metazoa > Chordata > Cladistia > Polypteriformes > Polypteridae > Polypterus > Polypterus bichir. The sequence continues at coordinate 3,352,046 of JANRMT010062842.1, read as the reverse complement.
GTCGTCTCCTAGACCCGACAACAAACCACGGAGAGCCCGCTGGTCTCGCTATGTTGTCTGGGATGTTGTGCGTGTGATTAAAAACACTCAAAACAGATGTCTGGCTCTGGACACCGATGTCTATAAGGTTCTGAATGGTGTAGCGGATGTTCGCCGAACCGATCGTGCACAAACAAGGACAAAAAAAAAGTACAAAAACAACAAAAAAGTGCACTGAAAAGGAGAGCCCTGAGCCGCTGCGCCGCCATGCTCCTAGCCTAATCGAAGTAGGCTAGGCACTTTTTATAACTTTTTGGTTAGTACATTAGAAAAAATATTGGTGTTTTTTATTATGAAAAGGTTAAGTAAGTGTTGTAGTGGGAGGTTTGGAACGCATTATGGGTTAGCCTTTGCGAACGAATTAAGTTCGTAAGTCAAGGGTCCACTGTATTGCGTATTTAAGTTAATGAAATTTATAACAAGTCTCCGGAAATCCACCCGCCGATGTACCGTATTTGCGTATATAGTTTCAACACAAAGGTTCCAATTTACCAAACTTCTCCGCAATCACTTCCTAGTTTCCATCAAAAATGCCGGCAGTCTCAAATTCTCGCCGATAAACATTATAAATATACCCGAAGAGACACTTTTAAGGAAATTTAGAAAATTTTGCTTGGAGAAGGGGGTCGGCTTAAATACCGGTCATCGGCAAATACATGTAATTTAGTCGGTAGAGAAGGGGATCGGCTAATATACCGGGTCGGCTTGTATTCCGGGATCTACGGTACTTAATTGGCAGACATTGTTGGCTTCCATTTATATTTAATCAGTTCTCCATGCGTTTTAACAATTGAGTATTTTTATGTGTACTAATTCAATATTTAGAAATTAGTATAATCTATACTTGTATTTTACCTGAGAATTCGCCACAGCACTGTGCACCTGCAATAAGTGAACAGCACTATACAAAAAGAAGTTGTATTGTATTGTATCGTATAGTCATAAACCATAGGGGCTAATAAGAATGGAAATCCCAGGGTTACTCATTGATTTCTCGACTTGTATCCCTATAAATTCAGGGTAATCCACCATAAAGGGATGCTCCACAACAACACTGAAGCCCTCATTTGAATCCATAACCTCTTAAGCAGGTGTTCTTCTTCCACTAGCAAAGAGCTAGGGGTGGGGGAATCACGTGAAACATGTTACTTGGATGAGTGCCTTATGGGATCATCCTCCAGTGAACACAGAAGGAAAATTATATATCTGTAACTCACTTTCCATTCCTGTACTTAAGGGTGGAATATGTTACATCTGTCTCACCTCCAAAGTCCTTCTTCTTCTGGTCTCACACTGTAAAAGAAATTCAGCCACCAGCATGGTCCTCAGTTTGAGCCACCTTCCTGTTGGCTCTGAGCCATAATATCTTTCTTCGCATTTTTCTGTTAATTATGTATTGTCAAAGGCAATTAAACAGTGTTTTTCCATGCCAAGATCCCTACTCTCCTAATATTTCCTATGTGTTATTGTTAATCTGTATACTGGGTCTGTGGTTTGAAGGAAGCTGGATAATAAAATAGCAGTTTAAATGACTGTGCCACCATGCCACTCATATATACAGTACAACCATGGGCCATTCATACTTACAGCCACTACTGACTGTAATTTTCCCAATTCAGTACATGAGCTTTCACCTGTAATGTATTGATCGACCACTACAAGCATCAAAAAATGAATGACAGAGTCTTCCTATGATGTAACATAAAGAACCAGCTTGTGAACAATGAATGTGGTGAGTCCCTAATGAAGTATAAATTGATTGCTGCCAAGTACAGACATGTGAATGACGAATAGTTCCCTCATCGAGTTTCAGGATCATAGCTGCACACAGGGGGAGAGGGAATGGGGGCAAGCTGCATGACAACAGTTGAAGGGCAGTTCAAAAGTGCTACGCGGCACCCTGAAAAAAGCAGTGGAGACTTGAATGTTGGTGTGTACCTGTCACACCAGTCCCTGAGGCCCAAATTGAAGTGAATTATTTGTACTTGACATATGGCCAATTGGCTGGTCCCAAAAGGAGCTGCAAGTCAGCATGAACTGTATATACCTGTATACATATATTTGAAGTAGCAACATATATGATGTAAGTTTCTATGTAAAGAATAATTTCCTGGCACTAGTTAAACTCATACTTGGCACTGGGAAAGCCAATAAAAGCAGAACATAAATAAGATGAAACATTCATTTTTTGCTATTTTTGCGTCATCTCTCATGCTGCTCTTCCTGTTTTTAATCTGTAAAGGTAGTTACAAGAGATTAACATATTGAATATGCTTAAAATGTATAGAAACAAAATACCAATGTTATGTAGTTGATGTAATTGTGGAGAATTATGGTAAGTAAATAGGATGTTCAAACCCTAGCTTGACAGCCCCATTTATTATACTTTTTGTTTCTTTTTCATTACAGTGTTATGGTATATAAGACCTTGACTTTGCCCAAATTCCAAACATTTTACTGTAAACAATCATGAATTAAAAAGAAAACAATACCCACATACAAGGAGCAAAAATGAAAGATGTACTCAACATTGCAAAGAATGCTTCAATAAACACTGCAGTACAATAATTTGTTTTATGCAAACTGGAAAATCTTCAGTGCTACTGGCCCAAGTGTTTTGCAATGTACCCATCCAACTGTATATTCCACAACTTGCACTATCATAAACAATGATAGGGAGAACAAAAAATATGGTTAAAGCTGACTGTTTATTTATAGCAGGTGTAATGCAATCTATAATTTGTTTAATGCAATTATAAAATGTAGGAAACAATAGATAAGCCAAAATACAATTCAAATCAAAATCAGAAATGAGTCCATGCTGCCAGCCACATGCAGGATTTAGCAGCCTAGCAAGCAGCAGTCTGTGCTTACAGAGATTAAGAGAACCACCCATGACAGACAGCCACCAGCTAATGACAGCTTCACGTACGCTGTAAAGTTCAACTTTATTTTTCACAAAACACACATAATATTTATATATTCTTTATAAAACCTTTATGTATACTGTATGTTATGATTTTTTTTTTGTCTTAGTGGCCTACCAAATCTTGTGTAAGATGTCGAATGAAATTAAAAAAACATTGTTGAAATTCTTCAGTAATTAAACATGAATAAAAATTGTAACTTCAGAAAATCACACAATTTGTGATGGTTTGCAGCCATATGGAATACTAAAGGGCCAAATACCACAGGTCTTTGTAATACCATACAGCGTGAAATTGATTTTAAATGGACACTTAAAAATGAACATAAAACTAAGTTCTAACCTGTCAGAGATTTGAAAGTATAAGACTGATAAATGATACAAAATAAACTAAAAGGCACTGAACACCTATGCAGCTCAGTACAGCCAACTGTGTAAAAATTAAAATAAATAAAACACACTATCTGTATGCTCCCTTCAACCTAAACTTAGCTGCTACATGAAACAGAGCGTCTTAAGGAAAACTAATAACTAGTGATGAACAAACAGTGGGTAGCGCTGCTGCCTCGCACTTAGGAGACCCGGGTTCACTTCCCGGGTCCTCTCTGCGTGGAGTTTGCATGTTCTCCCCATGTCTGCGTGGGTTTCCTCCGGGTACTCCGGTTTCCTCCCACAGTCCAAAGACATGCAGGTTAGGTGCATTGGCGATTCTAAATTGTCCCAATCGTGTGTGTGTGTGTGCCCTGCGGTGCGCTGGCGTCCTGCCCGGGGTTTGTTTTCTGCCTTGCGCTCTGTGTTGGCTGGGATTGGCTCCAGTGACCCTGTAGTTAGGATATAGCGGGTTGGATAATGGATGGATGGATCTATATTCCTTGTAGAGGACACTGAAGATTAATAGTCTGATGAGGGTACTACTTTTTAGCCTGCACCATAAAGCCAGGTAATGTTATAAAGAAGCTTTTCAGCACTTTTGAAAGGACTGAATAGGACTCAGTACAGAGGAATTCAGTATTTAATAAATGCATGCATACAAATTTCAAACTGTGAAACAACTTTAAATTTCAAAAGAGCAGTGGCCTATAGCATACTGCAAGGGAAATGTTCACTGTATGGCTAAGAAAGGAAATATTTGTGCTGGAGTGGCAAATTTCAGTCCAGACTTTAATGATATTTTTCAAGAAGGAAAATTCAAAAAGTTCTCCATTGTGTTGTGCAAATCTAATATCCATCCATACATTTTCCAACCCGCTGAATCCAAACACAGGGTCACGGGGGTCTGCTGGAGCCAATTCCAGCCAACAAGGCAGGAACCAATCCTGGGCAGGGTGCCAACCCACCACAGGACACACACACAAACACATCCACACACCAAGCGGCCAATCTAGAATCGCCAATCCACCTAACTGGCATGTCTTTGGACTGTGGGAAGAAACCGGAGCGCCCGGAGGAAACCCACGCAGACACAGGGAGAACATGCAAACTCCACACAGGGAGGACCCAGGAAGTGAACCCGGGTCTCCTAACTGTGAGGCAGCAGCACTACCACTGCGCCACCGTGCCACCCCAAAGCTAATATGTGCTTATCCAAAATGAATTAGAGTGCCTCAGGTGGTTCAAAACATTTGGTGATGAATATTTAAATTTTTTGATGAAGCACACTAAAGGTTTCAGCAGCCTTAAATCATCACTTAACCCAGAGGTCCTCAATCACGGTCCTGGAGGGCCACAGTGGCTGCAGCCAATTGCTCCAACCCAATTGCTTAATAAGAAGCACTTATTGCTCAAGTAATACTTCTGCTTCACCTTAGTTGCCTCGCTTGTTAAGATTTTGAACCTGTATTCCTTGTTTTAGTCTTAAACAGCTGTATTCTTGGTTTTAACTGCTCCTAATTAGCAAAACATGCAAATGACAAAAAAGACCAGCATTTCTCCATTTAGCTTACCATTTACACCTGTGTGTATTTATCATGCACAATTGGGTTTAATTAAATACTTGGAAGGAAAGTGAAAAGAAAAAAGTGAAGGACTGAGAATTACTCATCCATTTTAGTCTTCATTTGGATGATATCCTTAGAAAGGGGAAGAAAATCTAGGATATGAGAATGACCTGACATAGCAGAGTTAAAGCACTAACAAGCCATGAAATTAATTATTGGCAAGAATTGCTTGCTAATTAAGCAACCGGGTTAGAACAAAAAGTTGCAGCCACTGCAGCCCTCCAGGACTGTGATTAAGGACCCATGATTTAACCTAATGGCATGTACCTATTGGATACTGGAGGAAAATGAAGTACCTGAAGCATAAGTGTAGCCAGTGGCTTGGAAAGGGAGGGTTATGGATTTCAAGTTTGAAACCCATCTGAAATATATTTAACAGCAGTTCCAATTAATTGATCATAGTGCGAATTATGATTCACGTATTTCCACTTCCCCCCCTGCAACTAATACCTGGCTAAGCCCCTGACCTGAAAGATAAAACTAGATGCCTGGAGCAAAGCTCTGCACCATTATGCCACCATTACACAAATTATACGCTACAATGAATAAATATTAAGCTGATAATTACTCCTGTAGGAGCAATGCTTTTTTTTGCATTATCTTAACTTTACAAATTTTTCTAGTGAAAATCTTGCAAATCTTCAAAGAGGCACCAACGAAACACCTTGTGTTTATCTTTAACACTAGCAATACCAAAGCCTACGAAAAAACTCCTAAATCCATCCCACCTTAAATCTCTTTGCACCTCTTCTCTGTCAGTGTCTTTTGTCTTTTAAATGTGATGATAAGCAGCAAGCAGCCTGCTATCACATCCCCCCACCGCTGCACAAAGTTTTCTCAGCTCAAGTCTGTTTACCTGTGTGCCAGTTGCTTAGAGTTGTATAGAGTAAATACTATATCGTTATTTGGAACACATGCATTTCATGTGTGTTCTGTGTCTACAACAATCTATGTAAACACATCATTAAAACAGAAACGTTTTTCATGTTTTAGTAATAATTGACAAAATGATGTAGATATGAAGCATATAATGAGTGAAACTTGAAGTCCAAATATCAAATAAACACTTTCACAAAAGGTACAAGTATAACAAAACCAGTGCGCATGTGTTCCAAATAACAATTTAGTATTTAATCTATACAACTCTAAGCAACTGACACGTAGGTAAACAGACTTGAGCTGAGAAAACTTTGTGCGGCAGTGGAGGGATGTGATAGCAGGCTGCTTGCTACTTATCGACACATTTACAATACAAAAGACGCTGACAAAGAGGTGCGAAGGGATTTAAGGTGGGACGGATTTACAAGATTTTTCATAGGCTTTGGTCATTCTAGTGTTAAACTTAAAAAAACAAAAATTTATTACAATGAAAGGCAAAATAAACAAAGTAACATCAACCTTGGCATGTCATCCCATTGTTATTGTGCATCATTGTGAAGGTAAGTCCATTGAGATGTCCAAGAATAAACGTGGACTTTTGGCAGATATACATGATATAACTGCACTGACAACCATGTAGTATATAAAACGAAATGACTCACTAAGGTGGAGTTAATGTATATAAAACGAAATGCCTCACTAAGATGGAGTTAATCGGTGATCAGAATGTCTCAGAGTATTACACTTTTTAGTTTTTAGATAGAAGCATTTGTGTGAAAAAATAATTACTCCAAATGACATAATGTTTCCTTTTGCTTCATATTTTTTTATTCAACATCAGCTCATTTTTTACATTTATCCTGTACTATGAATGGTTGTACTCTATGTTCGTTTCACTTCTTGTCTGTGTGCTTTTCTTCGTGAAGCTACAATATGAATTTATCTAGTTAGGATAATGATCAGAAAATACTCAAATCTTGTCATATTGAATTTTGTTGGCTTGTTTGAATAGGACATGACCTTCAGACTAAGGGGTACATTTGGTTGCTCCTTAACTTTTTAATAGTGTGTTGATGAGTAAAATGACCTACAAAAGAGTACTCCTAATTCTGTTTCATTGGTGTCTAAGCATAATGTACCGGCATTTATACGTAGTATTTAAAAAAAAAGAAAAAAAAAGCGATATCTCATTTTCCTCCGCACATTGTGTGGAAAGAGCAAATGTTGCCATGGTCATGGATTTCAAAGGAAGCTTTCTTCAATTCATTGTTCAATGTTGCCCTGTTTAGCTTTTATAATTCATTTTACTTTTTTTACATTTTGAACTTGTAACTGCATTTTCCAGTTTGCTAAATACTGTCTAAAGTGTCCCAAACAGATGTGTTGACCTTTCAGCATTTGTCATCCCTTCAGTGTTGGTGTCATTTACATGCTTGGCAGAATGCAGACATGTAAATCATCTCTGGCACATTAGGATCAGCCCACTCTTCAGTCGTTACCAGTCATCATCCACATTTCTCAATTGAATGAAAAATTTAAGAAAAAACTTGATCTTTTTTGCTGCTGTAGACTCGCTGAATCCCCAAATCATCCATACATTTTCTTTCACAGAATTCTTATTGTCCTCAGAGTAGTTTCTAAAGTGATTACAACTGGCAGTCAACTAATGGAAACCCGTACCAGACCTAAAAAACTTTGGTACCACAAAACACATTTTGCCTGCAGACCAGATTCTGCATACTTATTCTGATAAGATAACATGCGCCATGGCATCTATGCAGATGTAATTAGGCCATCAGAGAAGTCTTAACTGTGTCTGTATTAGTGACCAACAGGGAAGGCTCATTGCATACAAGATATAACTGCTCCTGTGTAATGGAGAGATTTCTAAAGTGATTGCAACTGGCAAACAACTAATGGAAAACTGTACCAAATCAAAAAACCTTTGGTACTGCAAAATCCATTTTGCTTGCAAACCAGATTCGGCATACTGATTCTAAGAAGATATTTACATGGTGTCTATGCATGCATAATTAGACCTTCAGAAAAGTATTAACTGTAGCTGTATCAGTGGCCAACAGAGCAGGCCCATTGCATACAAGGTATAATCTCTCCTGTGTAATGGGGGTATATGACTGCAAAAGTAGTTCATGGCATAGATTCTTTATGCATCTGCCTAGGGCTTATGTCTTTGTTGCAAATATATAAGAAGAATACTGGCCTGCAGCTATGAAACGTTGAGCGGAACACATTCTGCTTGCCACAGGATGTTATGTTAATCTTCTGCAGGGAAAATGGATTTTAAAAAGAACAACTATTTTGACAATGATATTGCTGAAAGATGACCTAATGCCCCATCAGTGAAGCTGTTAAACAGAGCAGTACATCTGAAAGATCACTTGGAACCCGCCTATACAATTCATTCTTTGATATTCACACAGTGACTAAAACATAACAAAAGAAGAGATAATTACACTAATATTAGATACAAGCAACAGAATAATAAAACCTAATACAAGATTCAATATTCACTCGAGCATAATACCACACCCAGTCACTTTGATATCTCCATTACCCACCAATCTCCACCAAATTGACTTTTCTTTCTATTAATCATTTGATCCTGCCAACTCTAAGCTTCCTGACGAAGAAGTAAGGCCTTTTAAAACAGGGCTCATGGCTGCTTCCAGATATTCCACTGGAACTACTTCTGGGTTCCTAGATTAGCTCACAAATCACTGGTGCTGTAAAGCTTCCTCTAATAACACTAAATGTTCCTGCACTTTTCCCCCACCACAGACATAATCTGGTGAGAATCAGGCTATATAATCTCCCCACTGGGATTGCATGTCTACAACATATTTCCTGAAACCTGAAATACATTAATTGGAAAACTCCCATTTATTTTGATTCTGATCAAAACCTGCACCTTGATTGCAGCACCCCATGTTGATCATCTGTCACTGTTTACAGTACATGTGCACACTTATAGTATGTACTTTATATGCTGTATTTGTCTGACTGGATAACCAAAAAATAAAGATTACCTGCTTTTAAATAAAAGTTAGTATATGATTAAAACTAGTTAGTGGTGTCAAATTAGATCTCTAACTGAAATAAATGTGTTTTAACAAACCTGTTTCGATCACAACATAGGAAACATGGAATGTAAGATGCAAAGTTAAGCTTAAAATGACAGAATATTTTAGTTATGTTCATTTAAGTAGTTGCTCAACTAAAATTTCAAGAGATTTCTCAAAAAAAAAATCACAGTTTTATTACCAGTCAGTCATATGCTTTATCATTCATGATATATGGAGCTGTCAGTGGTGCTGCAAGGGGCAAAGAAACAACACACCGTTACCACAAATCTCAAGCTATGCTGTTCCTGAAAAATGACTTTATCTGTGCTTCAGTTGTATTTTTCTAACTAATTAAAATGACCTCTCTATCTTCACTCTGTTTACTCTGTTGGTGTTCACATACACAGCCAAAGCTATGTGCACACACATCCAGCATTTTGCTTATTGGGGAGATGTTTTGCTTTGTCCAGATAAGCCAATAATAGCTCTCTTGGAAGTAGATTCAAATATTTAAAGATATAGAGAGATGTCATGACTATCTGAATGGTTTAACAGTGGTTGAGATAAAATATCAGGGAAAGGGTTCTTTTCTTTTACTTTTTAATAATTTGGAAAATGGCAAAATGACTTCTTTCCAAACAAAACATTTGTTTAGAGATTTTTGACTAAAGAAACAGAAAATGTTCAAAACAAAATGTTGTAGAAGCAAAGGCATTTATTAAAAGCTTCTACTAAGGTTCTCACTACAAAAATAAAATCTGCACAAAAGTTTGGATATTCTCTTGTCTTTAAAATCAGATTTGCATTTTCTAATGTAAGTGTATGATGACGCCATTACTTTGGATGCAGTGATGTGATGTGTGCCATTACGCAGCAATGGGAACCGTCAGAAAACACAAAATGGTGACAACCAATGAACAAAACTGCAGTGTAAAGAAAACATAATGGAAAAAAAACTCTGCAAAAAGTACTACAATCACAACAATATCATTTTAATACATCCCATACAAAATACAAAGATGCCCAGTATCCATTCTAAGGGTATTATGAAAGTAAAATGATTCAGATACAGTGTAAGACCCTCATGGATAATATGTGGCTCATGCTAACTGATTGGTGCAGGCCATCTGGTTTAGTGGTTAAGGCACAAATGTTAAACTGCCAAGACTGCTTGTACATTCCATAAAATTGCTACTGAGCCTATGAATATAGAAGTAGATGCCTCGATTCACAAGATATTATACTCGTGATTTGTACTCATTTTGTGCAAAGGCATCAGCTAAGGAAAACTATCTGTTCTGTCAGATAAACCTTTGGAGCAAACTGGGAGATACATGTAAACAACAAAACAGAAAGGCAGAAAATGAAGCAAAACAGAAGCCTAATGAGGGACAATAATCGTGGCTGAAAGAACATGAGGGTCAAAACTAAATGTTTACAATGATGAACATTGAGTTCTTTAGTATTTTGGTATCCGCAGATCGGATAAGGATTTGAACTCATAGTTTATCTCATTGCATCAATTACACATGGGTCATGACCTCAGAGGCCACACCCCTAGCAATGCTGGAAGCAGACTTAATGACGAAAATAAATAATACCAGTACTTGAGGGCACAAAATCATAGCAAATCATGGCACTTTCCTTATGCTGTGTACATTATATTAACTTTTCAGACAAATATGTTTCCTTTATTGTTCAAAAATGTAATTACATTACTCATTGGAAATGTCTGCTTTGTTTTGTGGTTCTTATACCCTGCAATTATCTCTTAAGGTTTGTTTGTAAGCTTCACTCTAACCAAACCATTTAAATTGAAACTGAAGAGCCATTTCTTCCTTTTTGGATCCTTCCTGAATCACATCTGAAGTTGGCTCCATTCTAGTTTAGTTTATTTTCTCTGTGGCAACCCCTAATGGGAGCAGCCAAAAGAAGAAGTTACAAAATGGAACATTTGCTCTTTTTTATTTTTTTCTGCTGCCCTATTGTAGCTAGTTGGAAGCTTTGAACATTGGGAAATGTTTATAAATCGGTGCCCTGTATTAATTATTCAGCAGGAAGCAAATAGAATTTTGTTATTGTTATTTTTTAAATTGACACCTTGCCAATTTTGAGGTCTTTTTTGCATGCTTCAGCATTTATTGGCTGTGTTCTCTGTCACAAAGTAGCACAACACTGCTAGCGGCTCAACTTCCAGAATTCATGAAGTGCCATGTCACGGTTCTACATTTCATAAAATACGCTGCATTCAGTGCAGCATCCGTTATTACGGATTCAAAGCTCAAACAATTTCAATATGTGTGCTTCCAGTAATAAACTTTTTCTGGTTATCGACTTCTAGCAAATCTCTTTCCAATTTTGTTAATGGTTTAGTTTGTGGTAACATTTTGTCTTTTGTCCAAGAACGTCTGGTAACTCTATATCTGATGACATTCACAGTATTTGTTTTGGTAAATGTTTTCTTGAAACTAGTCTTAGCCATAGTTTTCTGAGCCCTCCTACTCCAGTGGCTTGCCACATTATACCTTACTGGAAGGACAGAATTATGTTGCAGCAAATACACTTTTAATTAGTGTTTTGTTTTCTATTGTAGCTGTTACATATTTTTCAAGTCTCCTCCTGGTATACCTCAGAACTGCATTTTCCTTATTTTCATTCTACCTTTATTAATCCGATTATATGCAGTACTCTTTAAATGTCAGTATTGTTGCAGTATTGAAATCTTAAAAACAAGTGTCTTGTGATGAATATTAGTAATGCTACTATAGCTGAACAGCTCACTGACTGATTGATAGACCAATTACCACTTAACTGCCATTATACTGTGACATGATAATACTGGCAATGTTTTAAGAGCATTGCTTGATCAAAATTTGTTATGCTAGAGACTTTACATCAGTCCAACAACATCTAGGAATTTGCAAGGAAAAATAAAACACAGTAATCATGTAAAATATATTGGCAGAAATGTAAATAAATCAAATTTCAAAACATTAATTAATAAAATAGGACCCTCTGATCTTCATTTCGTATTAACAATATCTCCACATCAATTTTCTTATCCAGACTTTGCAAACACTTTCAATGGTATAGTAAATAAAAAGCTTACTTCAGAGCAGTAGATTTGCCATTTTTATGGATACACGTGACCTGTCGTGTTTGATATCCAATCTGCAGGTCCCAGAATTTGCTCTCTTGTCTGTTTTGTCGATTGCGGTTTCTCTTTTTTTTAATCAGCTCTCTTGTCTCAGGATCCTTCACTGCTTTCTCCCTGCCTTTGTTCTTCCTCCGCTTCCCAGCTTGACGGGCTTGTCTGGAGTGAGGCATAGCACAAGTGCTCCAGGGCCCCACTTTCAAGCTGTACATACTTTCCTCTGATTCGCAGGCACTAAACTGGCAAGGCTGGAATTCTGTAAGGTTCGGACAACTAGATCCTCCAAAAAGCGGTGGGGCTAAAACACTCCGAAAACGATGTTGCAACCCAACACCACAAGTCTTGGAGCATGGGGACCATGAAGAAAACTCTGAAACGACACAATCCTGTGGGCAAGGGATGAGGCATGCTTGTTCAAGGCGGGGTTTTGGTTCAAAATATTCACAAATCACATCCTCAGCTGGTGTGCCATTAGCTTTCTGAACACATGACACCTCTCTGGTTTGAATTCCTTCTTCCCCCTTAATGCACTCTAAGGATTTATAATTTCCAGAGTTTCTTAAAGCCACAGCTTGGCACTGATTCCATTCCCCTAACTGCCAGTCATATAACTCCTTGTGCCAATCACAAACCCGAAAACAACTCTGCTGGTTATCAGGCTGCTTTTCGGTCTTAAGACAGTTTGAGTGTAATGTAGTCCACCCCTCAATGTGAGCGCACCATACAGCTCTGCTTTGACTGCCACCTGGTCCACATTCATTTCCCATGCACCTTCCCCAAGGACCTGAAAAAGAAAGAAAAGAAAACTGTATGCACCAATAATCACACTTTAGGCATTTATTGTCAATGCAATGTTTGACTAAATGTTCATAGAAGATATTGCAGTCAGCAGTACTTTTAGTAATGAACCATAACACAGTCATAATAACATTACTCTGAATATTAAAATAGCTTATACAGGATAATAAATGAAATTCTATACCTACCATGATGTACAGTATAATATAGTAATTAGCAAATAACCATTCTGATTTTTATGTTATGCTTTATGAGTTAATGGCTTTTATGGCCACTGAGTAAATTGTTATTTGGGTGTATTTCTAAACACCAATTCAACCTTTGGCCAAGTGACAGTGTATCATGACATTAAAACCGACGGGTCGAACAGTGCTGTCAAAAGTTAAACCTGCTCTTTTGTTTCACATGAACCCTTGCCTTTGGTAGTCTTGCCTGTTTGCTATTTTACTACCAAAGCAGTTGATTTAAATTTTGGTCATTTCTTTTCTTTTGCCTTTGCCATACAGAAAATAGACAATGCGCTGCATATGCTCTGTTGCATTGTTATATTATACTAGAAACCTTCTTTTTATTTATTTAAAAAAAACTTATGTTTCCGTGTACTGTATCGTGTACTGAATAACTTGCTTGTTACTTGGTTACTCTGAAGTGTACGTTTCTTAGCTTTGTTAAGAAAGGTAACGTAAAATCACACAACATTCTCAAACAAGTTTAATCTGGTTAAGGGTTGCTAGAGTCTATCCTGACAACATTCGATACAAGGCAGGAACCAATCTTGCACAGGGTCTACCCACACATCCCCTCATATGAGAACATATCAAACTTGACACTTAGCATAGCATGCATGTCCTGGATATGTGTGTAGGAAACCAGAGAAAAATATGTAAACTCCACATATACAGAGAACATTAAGAAACAAGGAAGCTGGATCCATGAAGTAGCCATGGTAGCCACCACGCAGCCTTCTGTGAAAGTCAATACAGTATTTAATGTAAAGATTAACCGTACTTATTAGATTTTTTGTATTTAACATGTGAAGAGGACTACATAAAATAAATTATTGTGTTATTGTTTCACTAAATACCTATGAGTTAAGGTGTTGTACAGCACAATATATACAGGAAGAATAAATCAACAAAGATTTCAACCAAGCCACCAACAGTTCAGATTGCTGGGAGCACTCAATTCCTTATTAAAAAAAAAAAAAAAAACTGAGTTCAAATTAGAAGCTATGTGAATATACAAAGATAAAGTGAGTATATATTCTTTTAAATATTATGTATGAGCCAGTAATCTGTAATTCCTACCCTAGAAGTCTTAAGGATGTGAACACATTCTGATAGCAGCAAGCTTTTCAGGTGACTGAGGATGAATCGTTCAGAAGCTGAAGCATTCTAATGCTCTTAAGAAATACTGATTGGCTATTATATATTCAGTAACTAGGAGACACTTGTGCTCATCAAAAGCAAACACTAATGCTTGTATAATGTCAACACAGGCAGAATGTTTCATCAGCCGAACAAAATCATTAAAGGATGGGGACAATTTTGCTGCACTTACGTATTGCAGTTTTGGAACAGCTGGGCAAGCTTCTGTCTTTATCAATGAATCTGAACGCTCATTACTCTTTTTGTCAAAACCATTCATATAAGTAGAAAAGTGTATTTTCTTTGGTAATAATTACATTGATCTACCCTTTTGGGGTCCTTCTTTTTCATCACATGATTGAGGGGAACCAAATCCAATGCCAGCAGCCTTTTTGGTGAAGGAGAAAGCCAGCTCTTAAAGACATATTATCATACTGTCAACTTATCTTCCCACCATGGAACATAAATGGATTTAATGAAAAAAGAAAACTACTGTGTGAGACAATTTCCTTAGTAGTTATCCATTCACATTGGATGACTTTTCCAGTGATTTTCAGTCTTAGCCTCATTTACATAATCTCCTATGAAGATGACTGTATAATGTGAAATACTTAACGGCTGAGACCAAGTAGTCTGCCAACCTGTTTGATTTTCTTGTTAGTCATTGGTGCGGTCTGAATTCGCAGGAGAGTTGATAACCAATGAATGATCTTTCAGAAGTACAATGCTTAGAAAGTAGCAATGAGGAATAAGGAACACACGTGTTTTGAACCTCACAAACAGAAAAGAAACTCATCTGTCTGATGCCTCAAGGTTTATGAAGGGAAAAAATGAAAAAATAGGCCAAGACTATGGCTGAACACACCATAGCTATTAACCCTTCGCACAGCACCAGTACAACATCAGCTCTATCAGTCAGCATAGGAACTGTAAACCTCACAAACAGAAAAGAATCTTGCCTGTCTGATGTCTTGTATATTACAGACCATAACAGAATGGAAAAAAAGAAAAGATAGGGCAGAGATTGTTGCTGACCTCACTGCAGCTGTTAATCCTTTGTGCAGCTTCAGCTCCATGATGTAACACACTATTGGCTGTCAGAAAAATTGGTGAGCATAACTGCACTGGAAGACTGGCATTCAGTCAGTAAATGTGACCTGGGCTGTGATTTCCAGTCATGTATTTTGACAGGGTGCAAGAACGAAATCAGCGACTGTGCTCCACAAATCTGAAGTACCTCACAAGAAAAAGTTGCATAACTTGACATCAGGTAATGCCCGCATTTTAAAAATTACTTTTGATTGTTTTATTTCAGAGATTCCTTATCATTTAATACTTAATTTAAAAAGTAATCCTTAAGGTGACTGAGTAATGAGCAACATTTTTTATATATTTGCAGCGACAAATTCTACATTTTGGTAATTACTGGTTATTATTTATCCCTAAAAATGCCTACTCTTATTATATTATATTTTTAAAAATTTGAGCACGTAGAAAAAAACTTATTTAATAAAAATATGCAGACTGTTTTTAAAACGGCCTATTAATTTTGTATTATGCTTTAAAAAATACAGCCAGTGTAAAAGCACTAGAAGCAAATATGCCTTGTTAACGATGAGAAACAGCGCCTTAATCAAGACAGCAGCAAAAGTACAAGATGGTAAATATCATGGCCTGTGTAGTGGGTCCCAAACATATTCTTGTGGTATACTGCAGAGACCTTGAAGGAATAAACATTGAGAAACACTGTTACAAAAGTTATAGTCCAATACAATTCTAGTTTCTTGCACCTATCCCCACTTTTGTCAGACTCTTTAATGCCATCTTTCTTATTGATGAAGTAATGTGCAAAGCAGCTAGCTACAAGTCTAAATAAAATCTGCAGAATAATTCATCTTTGGATGATTTCTGATACCATTCGTTACCGATAAAATGCCTGCTTCTGCTATGCACTTCAGGGTCTTGGTCACACTAGCCTACAACAAACCCATTTTCTGGCATTGTGCAAGTCCTTTGAGCCTTCGAATCCATCCAAATTCAACTTCTAACCCAGGTGAACCTGCTGTATCTGTAGTGGAAGAAAGTGGGAGATTGACTCTTCAAAGGCTGCAGAGTCACTCAGAATTTAACAGCTCTATGACAATACTCCAATATAATTATTCAAATCCTATAAATGTTATCCTTAAATACATTATTTAGTACTGTCCTCAAGAGAACTCCCAGACATTTAAGGCCAGATATTAGTAAATTGCTTCCCCTGAGCGAATGTCCAAGTGATGCCAAATTAGATCATTAACAACTGTTTTAGACAAAAGCTGAGGTCCTTATGGGAACCATGATGAAAGTATTTATTATTTTAATGTTAAGACACATTCATGCACAAACCTGCTCTCACACTTGTTGGGACAATTTAGAGCTGCCTATCAGTCTCTCCTTTATGTTTTGTGTATGGGGAACGACACTGGAGGACCTGAAGAAAACAAGCAAACAGTGAACAAGCAGGGTTTTGAGCTGAGATGCCTGAAGCAATGAGGTAACAGCAATAGCCATAGCATTGCACATACATTCAACATTAAAAATTAAATTGTATTCCATGTTTTTAAATGTTTATTATGTCTCTGCAGTGGGCTGGCACCCTGCCTGGGGTTTGTTTCCTGCCTTGTGCCCTGTGCTGGCTGGGATTGGCTCCAGCAGACCCCGTGACCCTGTAGTTAGGATATAGTGGGTTAGATAATAGATGGATGGATGAATAATTAGTTTTTACTTTTTTCAAGTTTATGTAAAGTAATAACTGAAAATATTTTGCTCTACGTTGGGAAGCTTCACAGCTGTTCACAAGCCAAGCACAAGTGGTAAGGCATGCATGACCACTACTTAGCTTAAATTGCTTTAATATATCCAGACTGAAGGCAAAAAAAGGTAAAATAAGTATCATGAAATATGTAGACTAGTGAAATGGGTAAAATAGTTAGAAAACAATTAAAATATTTTCTGTTTACGTTTGAAGTCCAAAAGTAACAAAATGTACTGTAAGCTTCAAGCCATAATTCTGTTTTCACATATTGGATGAATAATACCTTTTTCTGCAAAATATTGCACTTATTTTTGGCTTGTAGAAATGTTATATGTACAGTATTTTAGGTGGAAAAAGGTAGCAAAGACCAGGAGACAAAGAGCTAAGGGCTTGTTCTAAAGAATAATGTAAGAAACAAGCACAGTTCAGAACCAAAAGGTCTAAACGAACCATCACACTAAACCAAAACACAAGTCCAAAATGAAGTAATGGACATTCCACACTAAACTAAATATCCCTTCCTTAACTACAATAAATGCACAAAGTATGACTTTTGCTTTATACTGCCTAAAAGCTTGGATTTCTGGTGGTGGCCACCATCATCTTAAATAAGGTTAGTGTTATAACATCACATATTACATGAGCATCCAGCCATGTGCACAGCGTCTGTGTGTTGTCGCCAACAACAACAGGGCTGTAACCACCAATGTTATGAACTGGAGAGTTCCTAAGCAAACAAAGTCCCAAAAATACTCAAAATGCCCACTAGAAGGGGAAATCGCCAACAAACAAATGCAGTAATTGAAATGGACACATAGAATATTTGTAAATAAGATTTATTTTCACAAAATTGCTCTGTGGCATAAAAACGCTTCCAAGAGCACAAAACACATAAGAGGTAATGCCCTTAAAAGTAACAATAAAAGTGAAGAAAGTTCAAGAATCAAAGTCAAAGAACAGAGGACTGGTTAAAATAATCCAGTAAATAACCAAAATCATATTATCAAAAATCACTAGAGGAATTCACCACCACCACGAGCATATTCAGAATGAACCACAAAGCACTGTGGGTTTGCCTCAGCCTTTATAGGGCTGAGGGCAGCCCCTCGACAATGATGGGCAGGTGGTCATGTCTCTTTGGGACCACCCACAAAACACATGGCACATAATAAAAGATGCTTCAACATAGAGATAGTAAATAATCAACAATGTTCACATAACGCACAAAATAAACAAAAATGTCACATCTGAACCCCAGTTTAGGGGAGGAACCCTGGGTGAAATGTAACAGTAAGAAATTAGCTTGTTCACCAAAAATTAAGGGACAACATTGTATTCTGAGGAATTTAATGAAACATTGATAAGTATTAATCAAATAATGGCAACCAAATACAGAAAAATATTCTTAATGATCAGAGACTGCTTGTGACACATACATTTGAGGCATAAGTTTTATCAGGTATATTTTTTCTCATTTCTGTGTCTTACTGTGACTCAGTTTCTACCCTAACAGCTCATTATCTTGGAAGATCATTCCAATAAAACAATAACCACTCACCATTTTGCTGATACATAAAAGTTGTATCAAATTAAAAAGTACAAGAAGTGCAAGAGGATATCGTGCAACCTTTTCAGTCTTATATTTTAATCTTCTAATTAAACATGACATCCAGCCATATCTGAAAATGTGACGTACTTAACAAAAAAGTGCATTATTTAATCTTTTTAATAAAGGATATATTATATAAAAAGAATCATTTATAAAGTGACATTCTTTTCAGGTAGGCATGCATGCACTTACGTATGATCTTTTGATTAGCATCTAAATGTGTGAAGAAAAAAAAAAGGATCTAAAGGCACTGCTTTGTAAAATCTCTGCACTTATTATAGTATCTTGTTATTCTGATTTATATTTTTTATTTTCTCCTAAAATGCATTTGTCAAAGCTGGTCCATGGCATCAGGCAAATTTTAAATAAATAATCGTGCCTAAAAAGTGCAGGCTCCAATCGGCCATGGGTGTGTACAAGTGCATTTCACTCCATGGTTTATTGAGGTGTTGGTTGATCGTGCCACATACACGTGCAAAGAAGGGCAGATCAGTCAGGTGCCTCAATGGTGCCATGTAGGAATAGGTTCATCGCATCTGCACCCAATTAGACAAGTGAATATCAGAGGAGCCGGCGCGGCAGAGAGGGGAACAAATGAAAGAAAAGAGAACAAAAAGAAAAGAACTGAGGTTAAAGAATGTGGAAGCAGGCTGGAGCAAGAGAGAGCCGGTGTGAAAGAGAGAGAGACAGAGAGACAGAGAGAGAGAGAGGGGAGAGGCAGGCAGCCAGGAGAAGAGTCCCTCAGGAGAGTGTGCGGCCAACGCTCAGGGACTGAAGAGGTTCACTCCAGATGAGTGGTTCAGAGAGCTGAAGTAACCTGTTGTTTAAGCGACTCTGCCGCATAAATCCAATGAGAGGCAGTGGGAGTTGGGGAGGCTTGGCACAGTGCTTTGCTGGTTCCACAGACGGCTGTAGGAACCCGGGTCTAAGAGAGAGGAGGTTCAGGGTGGCACCCTACTGGAAGCCATGAAACTGTAGGGACCCAGACCTAGGACAGATGGATGGCTGTGCCTGTCAGGTGTCTCGTCTACTGCAAGGCCCCTTGTGGGGTAAGTAGAGGAGACGTCAGTTTTAAAGAGAAGTACCACGGACTGAGATTTTTAGAGGAGATTCCTGCTGTGTTTTAACCTCAATTTTATGGATTTTTTTACTGGAATTTAACCTCCACAGTTCACTTTTGAAGGATTATTTATTTATGAAGATGCACTGCACTGTTTTTGGACCACTTGATTTTAACTTTCTTTTTAATAAAAGCACTGTTCACTTTTGCACCTGTCCCATGCTATGTGTGTATCCTTATTGACTCGGCTCATCTCAGCTATGGTATCGATGATCTGGGTGCAACAGGCTCTCCAAAGACAAACGACAGCATGGAGCCAACCTGGACCATTCACAGCATTATGATTGTATTTTATGTGAAAGGAACTTTAAAGTAAATGCAGTAGGGAATCCTGATGCATCAAGACTTCACGGAAACAGAAAAAAAAGTAATCTGGAAGTTTTAGCCAATAAGATGAAAAAAAGCAACTAAAACACAGAAAAAATGGTAGACATTAGATAAATTATTTTATACTTTAAGGAACGTACCATTATACATTAGAACTATTACAGAACCATTTTAATAATTATATTAATAACAAGCAAATCTGTATTTTCAACTGCTACACTAACACATTAATTACACAGGTCAAGCACTATCCTGAGTTGCTGTTTTAAATGGAATTCTTAAGTAATCTGTTACTAAATATTCTACAGTATGTGACATTTAAAGTGAGAAGTCTCTGATATTGGTGTTGTTATGAGGAATATGTATAGTAAATCCAGCAAGATTCAGGATAAAAAATAGAAAATTCTGATTTTCTTCATATATATATATATATATATATATATACATATACCTTACTAACACAACCTAAGCGACCATCATTTCTTCTTCCCCATTTAATATCTACTGAAGGTCAAAAGGTGCAATTTATCATACCACTTTAAAATTAAAGATTTAGGGATCACTTAAAGTGTAGGCTTTTGCAGTATCTAACTGTACTGTAAAAAGACCAACATAAAAAATTAAAAACGCTAAATTTGCCACCTTCAGTAGCCTCCCACATAACACAATATACATAAACACACAATTTTAATAATAGGTTTAAAGACTAAACAATCAATACCAACCAACACAATATATGCTATATCATATGCATTCTTTAACAATAATATTGATCTTGGAAAAAAAATATGGGCAGAATTATAAAATATATCATGCAATAACTCAACATGCCAGTTTACATCCCTGGGCAAAATGCAGCAATGTAAATCCATCATCTCCCACCAGAATTGCCTTGTACTGGATATTTTTAATGATATTTCTTTGTCTAAGAAATCCTTGTTTTGCACCATAACTACATTGTTGTACTATACCAGAAATTAAGCACTTAAAGAGAACACAACACAATTCAATAATAAGAAATCTTTTTTAAAAATGAAAAACCATAATTAAATTCTGAAAGCATTTGCTCGGATGGGTGCTCATTGACCCAGGGTCACTCACATTGCTTCAGCTTATATAACACAGACTGAGATGCTGTAAAAATTAATGTAATGCTGAAAATGGAAAAATATATACATATATAAATATATGTGCAAATATATAAACTACTGGTCAAAAGTTTTAGAACACCTCAGATTTTCCAGTTTTTCTTAAAATTTAACCAGTTGAAATGCAATGATTGACCTAAAATGGTGAAAAGTAAGCAGTAAACTGCCAAAGGTTTAAATTTAAAGTTTAGGTTAGCAAAAACTAAAAAAAGGAAATTTCAGAATATTACAAATGAGCCTTCTTCAGAGAACAAGTAATATGTGAGAACCTACAGATGTTGTGTAGCAATTAAAGTAAATTAACCCTGCAAGTTGATGCAAACAATTTGCACAGGTGTCTCAACTTCTGTTGATAACTTAAAAACTCTATGTCTTCCTTAAAGGCCTCCTGGAAGCCTCCCTGTGGTGGCTTTACGGGCAAGACCAGCTGGGAGGAAACCCCTGTGAAGACCTAAAGCTCGCTGAGAGGATTGTATCTTCCAGATGGCTTGGTAATGCCTTGAGATCCCATAGTATGAGTTGGACAGTATGGGTGAGGAAAGGGATGTGTGGGCCTCACTAGTAAGACTTGTATCCATGACCCAGTTTTTGATAACCAATGAAAAATGAATGACTGAATGAATTAATTGATAAATGAATGTAACAGTGATTGTTGTATTTTGAAAATCCAACTTCTAAAGTGAACAGACCATATTTAATTGAAGTTTTTAATTTTTTGTGAATCTGTGTAAAGTGACCTACTGCTCTTCTCCACACAGAAAAACCAATGTGGCAAAAGAAGAAATACGTTCACAACATATGGATGTACACATGATACAAAATTAATTGTGAAACCTAACCTATGCTGAACTTGTGTCTGATATTACTTTGGCTACCAAACTTACTGAAGCTCCAAATATATGATACAACACGTGTTTTTTGTCAAAATTTGTCCTACCCTAAACTGAGAGTTTGATGTCTCAAGGAGGGTTTTATTTTTCTTCACGGTCATAAGAACAAGCTCTGCCTCCTTCAGACTTAGCAAACATGGACACTGTCCAGAAACTGTACAGTGCAAAACTCGTTTTAGAACCAAGTTCATTCAACAGGAAAATATAAAATAAAAATGTCTCAGAATTACAAACTTTAGCTCAAGTTAAACTGTAAGCCAAGTATTTAGCTAGCCACAAAAACTTAACTATAAATGAATTTCAAAATATAGTGACAAATAAATTCAGTCACATATCAACAGAAGGTTAGCATAGGCTGACTTCCTGATCAGTCTGTAGTAACACTAAATACCCCACAGAATAAGTCCACAATCTGAAAATCTGACTCATGAAGAAAACACTGAGTATGGATTCTAGATTTATCTTTTATGAGAAACAATGTTTTGCAGATGTGTTCCCTATGGTAGGTGCCATGTATAATTAATACCAATTTACAGTTTTCCATGTCACAATTAATCATTCTTTTACAATGTAGATGCATCATGTCTAACCGCTAGTTTTAGGCTATCTGTTCATCAGACCACAGTTTTTGAGGCTCATGGATTGAGTCTTTGGTGAGGATGTCAGCAAACTGTCTCATCTCCTTTTCTCCTCCCTCTATACACCTCAGACTATAAACAGTGGCATAGATAGGGGTGGGCAAAGGAGGCGGTCATCCCCGGGAGGCACATTTTTGGAGGTGGCATTATTGGCCAAAAGGCTTAGTACAATTCGTGTGTAAGCAGCAGGGTTTAGAAAATATCACTCATGAATGAAAAAAGTTAAATTCTCTGAATGTTATCCTCAAATGCTTCAAAAATAATTGTCAGACTGTCCTTCTGTGATGGCATCAGATACAGCAGTTGAAATTTATGAGGCAATAACAAAAATAAACATGAACATTACACCGATAATAATTTCTAGGAAGATAAACAACTAATTTACAATTTATAATTTCGTTTTTGTTTGCTCTGTCCAGAAAACATCCCCACCTATCACTTGTACACGGCTTAGAACACGGCATATCAGTACGTCTATACTATATTCTTGTCTTGTTCATGCTCAAAAATAATTACTGTATATATGACAAATGATTGCTGTTTCTCTATATATAAATAAATCTATGCAAAATTTATCTTAATTTTTCTCTATACGTCATTTTAATTTTCTATTTAAAAAGGTTAACCTATTCAGATAATTTGGAGGGCGGCAAATTGAAGCACCGCCCCGCCCCGAGCGGTATGAACTCTGCGCATATTATTTATTTTTTGCATATTACTGCTGAATTAGACTCTGACTTACCAAACTCCGATTTTGATACAAGTGATCTGCAGACTGAAAACCAAAGTCAGATGCCTACATGAGCTGACGGGTTCCCAGCTGATCACAGTGCAGCTGACGTGCCAAACAAAAATGTTCACCCTGGGAGGACTACACAGACATCAATCTGTAGGAGACAAGCTGGCAACTGGACTTCACCAAACGACATGGCCTGCTGGTGGACACTATGGATTAGCAGCCACTCAACTATTTCAAGCCCTTGTTTTTTTTTACCAGAAAGTGCCTTTCAGCTTATGAGTGATGGGAAAAAACACATATGTAATAAACTTGTGAATATGCCTACTGTAGGCAGAGTGACATTTGGCATAAATAAGTATTTTATGTTGATTTATGCGTGAAGCCACTGCTTTGTGTGCTTTTTAGAAAACTGAGTTTTTTGGGAAAATATTCATCCCTGGGACAAAAGGAAGAAAAAATAACTAGCCGTAAAAGAGTTAACATTAGCAAAATCAAGGAACCAGTTATGGACTTTGACACACCAAAGAGCCTTTATGCCTAGTACTTGAGGGTACAGTACTTGAGGGCAGGCCAGACTTTTTGTTTCTACAAGATGCACTCCTTTAATGTGGATAATGGCATCCTTTCTATATTCTGCAACTCTATGATGGCCAGTTTGATTTTCTTTGATGTAATGTGCCGAGCTGGTAAAATCATTTTAAGAGAGGCCCAAAGAATCAAAAAGCTGATTAAGTAGGCAGGCTCAGTTATGGGATGCACTCTGAAACAGCTGGTGTTAGTAGCAGAGAAGAGATTGAAAACAAAAAAGATGGACATTATGAACAATGCTGCACATCCTCTCTCTCACACATTAGCACGGAGTACCTTTAGCCAAAGAATTATTCAATAGAATTTTATCATGAGGCACTATAGGGGTACCTTCGTACCTATATGGTAACGGGGACTCTATAAAAAAATATTTAATTATTTTAAGGCATTTTGCTGTCCACAGCAAAATTAACCATGTTAAATGAAAAGTATGTCCCTTTTATACTTCTTGTAAGGCAATATAAATCACATAGTCTTTTACCTCCTCCATTAAAATAAACAAAAGATTTCCGTTTTCTATGTAGAGTCCTCTTAACTGCAGGTTATTAGTGCCTGTAAAAACTTTAAAATGACATTCAGATCTATATATACAGTTGATGGCACAAATGGGAATAAGCCTGTAAGTGTGGGAGCAAAGCGGAAACCAAACAGCCTAGTGGATTATGTTTTCAGTGGTTACCTGCAAGTAGAAAACACAGCAAACTATTTTTCTCCAAGATGTTATAAATGCAATGCTGAGAACCACATTTGTTATCTGCCTATGTTTTTCTGTCTGTACACTTAGACAAATTTGTACTACAGCAAATTACAGGCATTTTTCTTGCTCTCTGTCATTATACGCCCTGCAGTATTCTACATTAAACTGAATAATGTGGCACTTGCTTTTACTGCCTGCTGGGTAGCATCAAAATATTGCAGTGGTTGCGTGCTCATGACTGCTCCGTGGTGGAGCTTTTCAAGGGAAAAATCAGGCCTACTAGTGCCTTTAGGGGACAGACTTTGGTGAAAGAAACCACCATTATCACTTACTATTACTTAGATTCAATAGTGTCATTTGTTGGGTGTCCCATATATGCGTTTATTAAAAAAACACAAATATATGGGCGTGTGTTCATAAACCTTATGAAACTGGAAATTAGACTTCATTCTTTGATCATAAATGTCCCCCATTAAGCAAAGGCACAGTGTGCTCTTGAAAACTCTGTGCTGAACTGGTCTGCACCACCGCTTCGATTACTGAATCACTTATCCCTGTGGGACATCCTGAGACTTCACAGGATCCCCTCAAAGTTGCTGGATATCATCATGACCGGCCTGTACACTGGTATTGTGAGTGCTGTGCAGAGTGGAGACAGAACCTCTGCGATTTTCCCAGTTGATTCTGCAGTTTGTCAAGAGTGTGTTCTTGCTCCTACTCTGTTCAGTGCTTGCATAGACTGGGTGATGAACTAGGTTGTAGGGTCCAGTGGCTGTGGGGCATCTGTTGGTGAAGAAAGATTCACTGATTTTGACTTTGCTGATGATGCTGTGATTTTTGCTGAGTCAATGGACTCTGATCGGGACTCTTGAGAGACTGAGTGAGGAGTCTGAGTGTCTGGCCTTGTGAGTGTCATGGATAAAGACCAAGGCCCATGCCTTTAACGCCCTCTTGGGCACAGCCATCAGCAGTTTGTTTGTCTATAGAGAGAGTGTTGACCTTGTCAAGAGACTTACTTACCTCAGCAGCAACATTCATGTCTCTGGTGACTCTTCCTATGAAGTCAGTAGACAGTTTAGGAGAGCATGAGACCACTGGAGAGGGGTGTGTGGTGCTCCTGATATCTATGCAAAATAATGAAGCTCCAAGTCTTTTGAGTCCTGGTGATTCCTGTCTTGTTATATGGTTGCGTGACACGGACGCTATCCAGTGAACTGAGATGAAGACTGGACTACTTTGGTGCTGTATGTTTTCAGGGGCTCCTTGGGTACCACTGGTTTGACTTTGTGTTAAGTGTGTGGTTGCTCACGGAGTCCCGATTGAGGCACATTACCTGCATTGTCATAAGCATCAGTTACGGCACTACGGCCATGTGGTGTGATTTCCTGAGGGTGATCCGGCTCTCCGAATCCTCATTGTTGAGAACCCAAACAGCTGGACCAGGCCAAGAAGATGCCCACATAACATCTAGATGCGGTAGATAGAGGATCATTTCCATAGGGTGGGACTGGACCGCGTGTCTGCCTGGGAGGTTGTCAACCAGGATCCCGAGGTGTTTTGTCGTGTGGTGGGTGTGGCAATGTGCTGTACCATTGCATGTTCCCCAACATGACCTGACCTGATCTAGAATTCATTCTAGCTTCTAATGATCCATCCTTGGAAGACACTACAGCGTAAACTCACGTACTCACACTCACTGACTAGACTGATGTAGAAACTAATTCACCTGAAAGAAGCATTTTGGGATATGAAACCTGGAAAAAATCCACAGAGACACAGAGAAGGAATGTGCAGTCCAGGTCTGGAGCCAAACCCAGGTCCCTAATACTGTGAGTCAGCAGCACCAACCACTGCGCCACTGTTCTACTCCAACCATTACACTGATTTCCGATTTTTGTTTATTAATCAGACATATTTCTAAGGTATTTGAGTATATAATATCTGTGCTTTATTTAGTGAAGGGCTAATTGTTTATGATTACATATAGTGCTGTATACTGGAAACATAATGACAAGTTCCTTTAAAAATTATACATTCAAATCCAATAGAAATATTCAAAATAATCACATGCCAGGTGAATCAATTGTACCGTAAAAACGATGACACCTTCCATCAGTTTGTATGTTGCTGATATTAGGCTCTGCATGAAGTGCACTGCTGAATGGTCATAGTCAGGAGTACTACTTCCTTTAATGACAATGGCTCACAAATTTCTGCTAACTTTTTAAATTTGAATGCACACAAAATTAACCTTGTAGAATCTCTAACTTTTCTACTAAATCTTGATTCCTCACTTGAGTGTTTCCACTAATTTGATCCTATCATCTTCTGTCTTCAACCTTAAAATAATACAGAATAACTCTCTGAATTTCACTTCTTGGCTGTATTCATATCTTGTTTTCAATTACAAATGAAGCATTGTTAGAGTCTGACCAAGCCTATTCACATCTGGTACAGAAATGTACTTTCCAACTACTCTTCTAACATGAAAAGCGAACACAGTAGAGTGCTCTGACACACTCCAACCATACTGGATACTTCAAGTTCTCAAGTGGCTTCATTACAATGCATTACTTCCAGATTTTAAATTATTTGCATACAATATTTGTATTTATTGAGATTTTAAAGGGGCATGTACTTGAATATCTTTAATTAAATAAACAGAGACATTATAATGTATTATAAACTTTGAAACATCAAGTTAATATGTCATCATTTTTATTTTGCTTGGTTTTATTTTATAACCAACTCCTTTGTACCTACAAATGTGATGGTGACTCTAAGGTGTTGTTTGTAAATTTATTTTGCAAAAAACAAAATCCACAAAGGGAGCAAATGAATATTGTATCTTAAAATGTTTTTTTTCTCCTAAGCTTTTGGTTCCTACAAGGAATCATCATCAGAGGGAAATGATTAGATTTACAGGAACCCAATATATAGCAATTAAGGAGGAGAGGATAGGTGGATATTTATGAGGTGGAGTTCAGATGGTGTCTTCTTTATTATTTACATGTTCTTTTTTTCAAGTCTGCATATGCTGGGTTCATGTCGAAATGTCTGTTAATGGCGTTTTAATTGGATAGTCACGTTCCAGTCAGTTCTAACCCCACCAAACCAAATATCCACCTTTCTTTATTTGCTATATACGTGTATTGCCTTGGGTTTCTGTAAGTATAATCATTTTCCACTAATTTATAGCAAAAGTTAGACCTCTTATATTATTGAAAGATCCTGAGAAATTAGTTCACGCTTTTGTTTTCAGTCAACTAGATTACTGTAACGCACTCCTCTCAGGACTACCCAAAAAAGACATAAATCGACTGCAATAAGTGCAGAATGTAGCTGCTAGAATCCTAACTAGGAAAAGAAAATCTGAGCATATTTCTCCAGTTTTGATGTCACTACACTGGTTACCTGTATCATTCAGAATTGACTTTATAATACTGCTTATGGTTTACAAAGCCTTAAATAATCTCGCTCCATCTTATATATCGGAGTGTCTGAAATCTTATTTTCCAAATCGAAACCTTAAATCTTCAAATGAGTGTCTGCTTAGAATTCCAAGAGCTAAACTTAAAAGAAGTGGTGAGGCAGCCTTCTGCTGTTATGCACCTAAAATCTGGAATAGCCTGCCAATAGGAATTCACCAGGCTGATATGATGGAGCACTTTAAAAAACTGCTAAAAACACATTACTTTAACATGGCTTTCTCATAAATTCATTTTAATTTAATCCTGATGCTCTACATATTCAATTAATTATCATTACTATTCATGGTGGCTCCAAAATCCGTACTAACCCCTACTCTCTCTTCTGTTCTTTTTCCGGTTTTCTGTGATGGCGACCTGCACCAACTCCACATAATCAAAGCCCCGTGATGTCCCTACATTGATGGATTAAAGGCCAGAAGTCTGCATGACCATCATCATCAAGTCCTTCCATGAGAACCCTGAATACAATGATGACTGATCATTTACGTTAGGTAGAATGCCTAGAGGGGGCTGGGCGGTCTCGTGGCCTAGAACCCCTGCAGATTTTATTATTTCTCCAGCCGTGTGGAGTTTTTTTTTTTGTTTTTTCTGTCCTCCTTGGCTATCGGACCTTACTTTTATTCTATGATAGTTAGTGTTCTCTTATTTTAATTCTTACTTTGTCTTTTTTCTCTTTCTTCATCATGTAAAGCACTTTGAGCTATATTATTTGTATGGAAATTTGCTATATAAATACATGTTGTTGTTGTTGTAATGATTTCTGGTAAGAAAGAAAAGCTTAGGAGAAAAAAAATATTTTAAGATACATGATTCATTTGCTCCCTTTTTGGATTTCCAGCACAAATATGAAAATCATATCACAGACCTTTGCCTCCATATATATTACCAAGTTAGATTGTAAGAAAAAGATTGAGCAAGTACATCCAGACAGTATACAGAATGCTAATTTAGCA
Source organism: Polypterus bichir lapradei (assembly GCA_026402145.1). NCBI lineage: Eukaryota > Metazoa > Chordata > Cladistia > Polypteriformes > Polypteridae > Polypterus > Polypterus bichir. The sequence goes on along the minus strand of JANRMT010062842.1, from coordinate 3,322,809 downwards.
TGATGTGTAGAATATAAATTAAGGGAAATTATTCCCACGCTATAGTACTCATTAGTGGTACTTAATCTAGAATACTCTATGCAGTTCCAGTCTTTATATTATAAAACAGACAAATTAGAACTAGAAAACGGCCAAAGCAGAACTACAGAAAGTCCAAAGATTAGTGACTAGGCTGATTCTGGGAGTAAGAGTAACGAATGAAGGAGTTGAACCTTTACAATTTAAGCCAACATAAATGAAGATATGACAAGACTGAAGGTTTTTAAAGTTATGAAAGAAATTCTTACAGTGGATCCCAGTTAGTGACATACTGTAGATGGAAACTTGTTAATGATAAACTTTGCACAAATTTTAGAATTTTTTTCTTCAGTACAAGTAGTGGGGTAGAGTGTGGTTCTGTAGGATCTTTCAAAACTCACTGCAACGTTGTTTTGGAAAATGTAGGCAAATAGGATTGGCAAGCTTTGTAGGCCTGATTGGCCTGTTCTTTTTAAAACTGTTGCAATAACCTAATATTTTTAAATCATCTTAGTATATATAGTCTACTGTCTCTGAAAGCAAGAACTTTTCAGCATGAATGCTCAGTCCCTGCTGGGCAATCCCCACTTCTTTTTCAAACTCCAGAGGAAGCATAGCCATTGGAGGATGCAGCACCATGGTCTCTCTGAAGGCAGTGTGCTGGTTCCACTGCTCTTCAACACCTACATCAATGACCTGCCAGTGTACTCATGCTCCAACAACTTCAGTTACTCAGATGACCTGGATGTGGAGAGCATCAGCGACATAGAATCAACTCTTGTGGCAGCCCTAAACAGACTGAAGGACTGCTACAATAATAACCAGCGGCAACTAAGTAACTAAATCCAGCAAAATAATAATCTGTGATAATCCAGTATATATAATACTGGACCGCACACTCAGATTCAAACAACACAATGAAAAACTGCAATGAAAGGTCAGTGTGAGGAACAACATTCTACACAAGCTTGTGAACAGCCAAAAGGATGCAAGTCCACTATCATCAACAGTACTGGTTCTCTGCTAGTCAACAGATGCAAAGAAGATTGATGCAGTCCTGAATGATAGCTGTTGCTGCATCACTGGCTGTCTCAAGCCAACAAACAACAAGTAGGGCTGAAAGGGGAAAACAAGGCATGTCCCAATGAAACATGCTATACAAACACAAACCACCAAGGTAATGTCTGAAATCCCCAAAGAGTTTTCTGACAACAGTTGAACTGCTGGGGCAGTCAGGTGAGGTGAATCATCTTGACATTTGATATGCTAGGCTGCCAATAACAGTGGACACCACCATATAGAGAAATGCAGTTGAAACGGTGGCCGCCGGTTCTGACCTCATCTAGACAACAAGGAAGGCCTTGACTGGATTATGAACTGGGGTTGGTGCGTCATGAGTCAACATGCAAACGTAGGGCCTGTCCAACCAGTCAGAAAAATTTGAATGTGAACATCGTCAAAAATAAAGCGCATACTCTAATGTCCATCATTATAACAACAGTGTAGTGAAGAAGACAGCAGTGGCGTTTGCTCATAGATGGCAGAAAGTGGTGCAACACCACACCAACAAGATTAACCAATTAAGTTTGAAACTGATAAGAGTATGTAGAATATGTATTCTTTAAGGACAGCATAGTACACTCTATATATTGGCCATACACAAGTAAAAATAATAGTGTTTGATAATTTAGAATTAGGGTGCAGATAGGTGGCATTGCGACATGGCAGCCACCATTGTTTCTTCTCGGCTTTTACACATTTATTACATTCTTGAATAGGGAATTTTTCTCTCCAATAAAGACTTTGGATTCTTCCTATAAAAACAAACAGGCAGGCAGGCAGATTGGCAACTCTGAAATGGTTTGGCGTGGATGTGCAAGTAAGTGAACCCTTTAATAGGCTGGCAGACCATCTGCAGCTCTTTTCTTGACTTTTGCGGAGACTTCAGCCTGAAGATACTTATTTTTTATGTAAAACATTGTAGGATGCAGGGGCTGCTTTTAGATGATGATAACCTGCTGTTTTTATTTTTTTTATCAACAAAACTTTCAAGGGGGAGATCAAAAGAAGAAACAGTGGCACAATCCTCATTTATTCCATTCTAAATATGGCACACATTCAAAACAAGTTGTGAACCACAGGATAAAATTCTATAAAAATGCACTGATTCTTTCTGCATTTCTTCAGGAAGAGCAGATAAAGTGTGCGATCGGAACATACATTTTGATAAAGAGCAAGCTGCCTACAAGACCTCAGTTTGTGCTATGTGTTGTGATTTGTGTTACCTCTAACGGACACACTTAGCATCTAAGGTCTCACAGTAGGAATACAGAAAGGTCTGAAAGTTTAATATGAAAACTACATCAGTAGAAAACATTCATCCATTGACTCAGGATCTGAACTTACATATTTAGTATTGGCTTGCAAGAAGGCGGGGCCATAAGGCAATATGACACAAATATGTTCAATTTAAATTAGCAGTGGTTGACTCAAGTCCTGTCATACTTCAATATTAAGTTTGTATCGAAAAAATGTCTGGATGTATCTTTTAGATGGATTGGAACTAAATCCCGGATGAGTTCCCATCTTAAACTTCTTGTTTCATAGTTCTAGCACCCAGTTGAACTGATTAGGATAATGTGCATGGAATGTAAGAAAGCAAAAAAAGGTTTTTGATACTAAACTGTAGTCACATTTTGTTTCATTTCTAAGGGACATATTATATTAATAAATGAGACAGAGTCAAATTTGTAATTTTTTGTCTGGTTATGAAGATAAATACTGTATACAGTTGTGTAATACCCAAAAAAGCTAGAAATGCAATGTGTAGTAAAAGAGCATCTGGGTAACTTTAATTGAGGTTTTCTGTCATTGCAGCAAACCTATTAAGACCTCCCAATAGAAAACAGCACATCTGCTAGAGCATAATAAATTGATGCCACCTGTGCTAAGATTACCACTTTCTGATTTGTAAATGCTATACAACAATTACATCATAATAAATGCCCTTGGTGTGAAATAATGGAGTACGTGAGCAGCAAAACCATGTTTTGGAGTGGAAATGGCTATAAAGAAGTGTTTTAATGTATGATAAGGAACATGCAAACAGCAGCCTGTCTGATCGATCGATCGATCGATTGATCGATCTATCTGCCGGCTTGTCATCACAGCCAATACCCCCAGGCCGCCAGATGGAGCTCTCCCTGCAGCATGGAGGTGCCCCGGATGCCAGCAGGGAATCATGGACTATGGAGTTTTCCCTTACAAACCTGCTGGATACCCCAGGGGCCAACAGAGGATGCTGCAGGGAGGCATAGAGAGTCATTTATGCCCTATAACATGGAAGTGCATCATAGACAGAGCGACAACAGAAGTGACGTGCTTCCGGGATGAAGAAAGGGACTTTTTATCTGACCCGGAAGTGGTAAGGATCACATGACCTGGGGATTGGAATACTTCCGGGTCAGGGACTTTAAAAGGACTGTGATAGCTCCCAGATGGCGAGCTAAGCTGGGTGGAAGGGTGGCAATGCGTCTGGGAGTGGAGGATTGATTTATTGTAGTTATTATTGGTTTGTATGAGTATTGTGGAGGAGAGGGTGCTTTGTGCACTGTACTGTGAGAATAAAGTCAACTATTGGACTTTTTCCTGGTGTCTGGAGTCTTGGACAGGGGTTCAAGGGAGCGATACTGCCCCCTATCTGTCACACTATCTATCCATCGCATGATGTAAAAGAATTGTTAACGCAACTCAACCACAATAGCTACAGAAACAGGATTTGTTACTAAGTGTAGGTGATGAATCCTAGAAAGGACTCATTTGGTACATACTGTAATTTGTTGTGCTGCTAGGTTATGACAAATGAGTTTGGAGATTTTTAGGTAAGGAAGGCAGAAATTTTAAGTAATGGTAGCTATTAAAAGTAAGGAAGACAGAAGGCTTGAGCTAAGGTAGTTACACTGAATAATCATGGTTTCAGAGGGTCGTGATGTATGCTGATTAATATGTTCAAGTAAGAATTTCACTGTATTCTGTTCATGTGACAATAATGATCCTGTAAACCAACAAACATACATGCAATAAAAACTAATTTAAACATCTTTTAAAACACTCAAATTATTAATAGATTTATATTGAAACCATGTTTTTAACAGCACTTGCAACTCATGAAATAGTACTTTAACATTATCCTTTAATTCCTGGCTGCTTCAACAGGTGCAGGCTTTATTGTTGCCATTCTCTTAATCATTGGCTAGTTTGTGGCTTCAATAATTAGCATTGCTTTTTTCCCACATTTGGAATTCTAGACAGAATTCTGAATGATCATATACTTTTTGCTTGTTCTTCTACAGTATGACATGTAGTGTTATGCCAGACATGAGTACAAGCAGCCACTTAGCTTAACTGCAGCGCAAACACTAACTGCCTTTTAATTTTTGGTTGTCCTCTTTGAATAATCTGCTGACAAAATGAGAGAGAGAAATTGTTGGATGTTATTTGCAACTGACCAGGAGATGGGTGCTGGTTTTAAGACAGAAAATGGAACAAATAGACTTCTTAATAGACAGTGTATTGCTTTCAAAAACCAAAGGGTTTAACTGTAAGTTTTTACACAAGAATTACTGTAAGTTTTTAAAAAGAGCAAATAAATTAAATAAGCCCAAATATTAAACAGTAAAGGTGTTTTTGTCCAGAAATGTTTGAATCTACCCAAACAAACCAGACTTTCAGAGAAATCACACCAGAGTTAAAAAAAAACACTTGCCCAAATGACCAAGGTGTGAAAATGCCTTAAGACTGAGAATTGAATCAAGATGTGGAAAGCTATGAGTCATTAATATAAAATCAAAACCTAAAGTACTAAACCAACACACATAAATCATAGCTAAAAACCATAATTTCAGATCAAGGAGTAATGGTGCTGGGTTTATAAGCAAGTCAACATGAAGCAAATCATGGCGGCTCTTACAAAGTGGTCTGTAGCAACCATGAAATCCTTTTTCGTGACCCATTAACTACCAATCAAAATTCTAAAATAGCAGCGGTATACACTTAACAATGAATGCAAAAAGGGAACATAATTCCCAAATAAAGATGATCAAAAAACATGTGAAAATAAAACTTGTTAATTCACCTTTTGAAATATTAAAGTCCCACGAACAATTTATATAAGGCAAAAAAAAAAAAATACTAACAAGAACACAGGGGGTCTTCCAATATTAATTATTTAGGAATTTTTTGTAGTCATGAATTCAGCTCACAAGACTGTATTCCTCAACTCTAATGTGTCTATTATGTCCAATCTGTAAACGTCCAGGTAAATTTCAGTAAACTGATATTATTGTAATCAGGCCTGAAGAGAAGTTGCATATTCATTCCCACTCATTCATGAGCATGTTCAGAAAGAAAGCAAGCTATAGCTCAGAACAATGACATTTGGAAGCTACCCTGAGAACACTGGGTAAAAGGCAGGGTCCTAGTTTGTAAGGACCACTAGTCCACTGTATGGTTTACTCATAAACAAATCAACACAGGGGCAGTTGTTGTTAACTTTTATACTTCTGGTTGATACAAAATTTATAGACTGAGTACAGAAATAGGAGAAACAAATACGCAGATTAACAATTGAGTACAACTATAACCAAGATTAGCTTCTGATTAGTAGATCTCTTAATATGAAAATTTATAAATGGCAAACTTATAAACTGGACAAACCTTTTCTATATACAGTAACTGTTGGACAGCTTTGCATTAAAAGTCACAATAGCTCTTTTTTTCAATATTTGGAGAAAATCAGATAAAATTGTCCTAAGAAAACTCATTAGTATAACTAAAACATTTTGCTTGTATAAAGACGTATTTTGCGCAAATGGGAGAATCCCAAACCACACTCTATAACTCAGTGGGAAAGCAATGTTCTGTATTATCTCAGATTGGAAAAAATCAAATACTCTTTATAACTTGTAAAGAACACATGAATGTAACTCTGAATTAAACTTCCTAGGCCAGTGTTTAACTTTTTTATTTTATTTGCTGTTGTATCCTCACAGGAGAACCGTTTAAGATGAGGCTCTCTAGTTGTAAGGCTATCTTGACCAGGTGAGGGTTAAATACCAAATTTCTTGATTTGCTTTCAAATCATACTGTTGTACTTGCCATGTTGATTGAATTGTGTTCTGTAATAATATGTTAAGAAAAAAACAAAACATACTGCCACAACAGCCATTCTTCGACAAGGTGAGAAGTAAAGCTTTGTGTAGAAGAGTTTACATTCTAAAATATCATTCATAATCCCTTAAATTATTATTTATTTTGGAATGTTAAACTTTAAATAAGATACGTCTAAGTCTAAACAGGTGTGAAATTAGTGTCGTGTTTCATTCCAATAAAACATTATAACACCTTCAGGCTTATTCATAATCTGCAAATTCTAAATACAAACAGCTCTTAAATATTTCCATTCCTATGGGAATGAAGAGTCTTTTGGTTGTCTATACTTGTTGGAATTTATCTACTATACATATGGGTCAGTGCCAGTGCCACGCATCGTGACCATCAATGTGTGTAGCCCATGACCCTCTAACTTTTCTACTCTTCAAGAACTCCTGAACAGACAGAGGTGAACTAGCATTAGTGCACTAGTTGGGTAACAGCCTCTCAAATGTTACCATAAAGCCTAGCTGCAAACTGAGAGAATTTAATTAGTGTATTCACCCAGGGTACGTTGCTCAAAGGGAGGATTTTATGTTTCAGTATTACAATCTAAAGAATGATTATTTTCTTTAAAGAGAATTTTTATTGCTTTATAATACATATAGCACACAACCAAGCAATAAAAATCTATTGATGATAGATATTTTTATATCTAAACAGTCCCCTATACTAAAGTGTTAATAATATTATGTGGCCTTAACATTAGATTAATTTTGCCATATTTTTATGGAGTCAGATGACTTCAATTCATGAATTCAATGAATGAGATAATATTTTTAACTTCTTGGCACTTTGCCTTGGGAGGACAGCTTCTGTATAATGCTGAATTCCCATGGCTATGAGAGTTGGCAGGTTACAGGGCATATCTGGTAGCTCTGTCCCTATCGCCTGGATTAGAAGAAGGAATGTCACTTAGATTTGTGTCAGATATGTCCCTTGAAACATATGTCTAGTCCTGTGATTCTTCATGTACATTTTCTGTAATGAGCTTGTCTGGAATTCTTTTGGGAGAGACTTTATTTAGTTAGATTGGTTGCATAGCAACATCTATGAAGACCCTGTGGCACATTCAGAAGTGTGTAGTCTTAACACTGTATGTTGAGGATTTGTAATGTTGCAGCTCACAGTATTGCTTTATTACCTCAGTTGTTGTGCCCATATTATTGTTCACCATTAATAAAATGTTTACAGATTGTTAATAAGTCCTTTACAATGGAAATCATTCTTTTTAAACCTATGCTAATATTAAGATAAGACATGATAAAAAGATGTTTTTGTCAATGTCATCACTGAGGAGAGCAATCGTTAAGACTATAATGGCATTCCCTAAGTTTTCCTTAAATAATATATATTATAACTAAGCTGAAAGGTGAAACAAAAAAGAAAAAATCTGGTGTAATCCATGTCTAACATTCTAGAATTGGACCCATTCTCTCATTCAGAATATTCCAAAAATGTACTGGTATATTTCCTGGTTGGACATGTGGAGACAAAGTTGAGATCCAACAAATTCCCCAATCAAGATCTGCTATAATTAAGAGCTCCCTGGGTTGGTGTATATGTGAACAAACCCAGAAAAACTATGTGATCAAACATGTAGAACACCACAACAGATAAAATTATGACGAATGAAACCCTATAACTAAGCTAATCACTTCTGGGTTGTGTTCTTTTCTATTGTCTGCTACTTAAAAACAACTGTTAGGAGATTGCAAAAGATATTGTAATGAGGGGACTACTCTCCACTTAATCCAAAAACGAAATTACTGAGCCACCTTACCAGTAAATGCAGCCTGAGCCGATAATTTCAAAGACACTGTTATTCTATTAGCAAATACTACACTTGGGTCACAATGAAGTAACTGTGATATCGGGGTCATACAGCCCTTGTCATGAACAGTACAAATTCAGTAATATGGGCTCATACATACTTGATGCTTCATATTAGCTGTGCTATTTTTCACTTTTCATCCACATTACTGCTTATGTCTTGAATGCTTGTTTGTAATTGGCATACCTACCTAAAAATACACTTATGGAATGAATGTAGCCGCTCAACCATTACTGATAAGGATCTTGATTCCTTATTGGAGAATGTAGGTGTCAACATTATCAACAGTGTCTCCTTGATACAAAGCATGAACATCTATTGTCTTACAGCATTTTTTTTTTTTTTGTATCTTATTCAGCATTTTTCCCAACCAACATGTAAAAGAAGACACATGCAGGACCTGGTAATTTCAAAAGGATTAAAATTGACATGAGGCAGGTAATTAATATATCTCACCATTTCTGAAATGTATTTGGTGAATAAATATTAGTGACTAAAACTAAGCAGCAGACAGCTGTTAAAAGACGTTATTTTGCCACAGCTGCTGTGTCTAGATTTGCTAATATTCCGAATTGTAAGTTTGAAATAAGTGCTTATCTTAATAAAGCCAACAATATCACTGGATATAACTGTAAGGTAGAAATTTTTACTGCAATCATGAGAGATGCAGCTGACATAGCAGCCCCTGAGAAAACTGCTAAGGAACTTTCCACAATTAAAATATCATGGAAAAACTCCAACAGTGTCTAAATTTAACAGAGTGTTGAAATGACTTTGCTAAAATGTAGGAAAAATAAATTAACCATTGATTTATATAACTACATTTTCTAAACTTGTAAGTAGTAATATTGGAAATCTAAGAGCATTATTTTCAACTATTGATTATCTTTCAAAATCCACTCCATCATCAACAGAATGGTTCCTGAAAAATTCAAGGGAAAAATGTGAGGCTTTTGCAGCATTTTTAAAGATAAAATAAACTAAATCAGACGCAATTTAATACATCCCTCAAAAGCAAACCCTGTTTAAAACTCTGTTTAAACTCAGCATGCTCATTAAAGGGAATTAAATTCCTTCACTAAAACTTTACCCAAACTTTGTAGAATAATCAGTTATCCTGTCTACATGTGTTGACTCTCAACTGAGCTCAAAAGAATTTTCAGAAGTGCTAACTGATAGTGTGCAAATTATGCAGTAGTTACCTTTATGTTTTATTTTGGAGTTGTCCTAGGTTCTTAAAGACTGCAGTATTTAAATTGCTACTTAAAAAAATCATCTTGACTTTGCTGTCTGAAAATTTTAGATCCATCTCTAACCTGCCTCTTTGAAATAAAATTCAAGTTTCATTCAGGTTTTCAACCAAATCATTGTATAGAAACTGTGCTTGTTAAAGTAGTGAAGACTTTAGCGTTAGTTCCGACATTAACATATTTATTCTTGTTCTGTTGTACTTGAGTGTAGTACTTGACACCACAGACTACAATATTCTCATTAATTGCCTTAGTCACTGGGTGGGTTTCTCTGGTAGTTTCTTAAACTGGTTTCAGTCTTATATAACAGATTAAAATTGCTTTGTTAGTTGTAATTCAAAGGAACATGATTTCTTATCTGATGTACCTCAAGGATCTATTCTGGACTCGCTATTATATTGTATCTACATGCTTCTGTATCAGCATGCGCTGTTATTTTGAATTTCAAGGTGAACTATGACAACTATGCAGATGACCTACAGCTTCACTTATTTGTAACACTTGGTTACACTCTGATCAAATGTCTTATTAACATTACAGAATGGATGACTAGTAATCTCCTCAAGATGAACAATGGAAACAAGGAAAGTTTTGTTTTTGGAAGAAATGAAAAAGTGAGGGGTTTAGAAATAATCTTGATTACCTGGCATTTCAAATCAACCAAAAGTAAAGAACTTGTTATTATAGATTTAGATCTGACCTTCAAATCACATATTAACTATACTACTAAAATTGCATTTTTTAATTTAACAAGTTTAAAATTCTTATAACATCTCAGAATGCTAAAAAATTAATTCACGATTTTGTTTTTAGCTGATTAAATTACTGAAATGCACTCCTAACCAGATTCTCTAAGGAAGACATCAATCAGTTGCAGTTAGTTCAGAATGCAGCAGCAAGAAATTCAACTAGTTAAAGAAAATCTGAGCACATCTCTCCACTCTTAGCGTCATATTGGATAATCTTGTCCCTTCTTATATTTTGCAGTGCCTGTCGTGTTATGGTTCCAGTCATAATCTTAGATCCTTGAGCTCTGGCTTGATTGTCATTCCAAGAGTCAAGCATAACAAAAGTGTTGAGGTGGCCTTTTGCTGTTATGTGCCAATAGTCCAGAATGCTTTACCAATATAGATACTCCAGGTTAATAAAGTTGAACATTTGAAAAAGATGGCTTTTTCACAGTTGTTTTTTTTCCATGCCAGCTTTAATAGATTATACCAGGTCTGTCCAAAAAGAAACAAAACTTCTTAAATAGAGCGCCAATGAGCCAGCTTAGCAGGCTCACGGCAGTGGTGGTGTATAGTGGTGACCTTACTTTTAAATTCTCTACTTAATTGATCATGCCACGTCAATTAGTTATTGAGTACATGCAGTCTCCTGTGCCTCTTGAGATTTCTTGTTTCGTGTTTCTATAAAACTATGTGTGGAAGTGGCAAAAGCTTTTACAAAGACTTTGGAAAACGTATGGAGAGAACCGATTAAGCCACATACAACAATAAGAATGGTAGTAACATTTCATCGGACAGATGATCCCAAAACTGGATGGTGATGACATTGAAAAAGTACTTACTTTGATATGTAAAAACCTTTGTCAAAGTTGCTAAAGAAGTAGCCATCAGTAAAAGTTCATGTCATACAATTTTGACTGAAAAACTGCATGTGCATCGTGGTGCTGCAAAATGTGTACCACGTCTCTTGACAGATGAGCAAAAAATGAACCTTGTCACAGTCAATCAGAAGTTATTAGGTCATTCAAATGCTGATGAAAACTTTCTGAAACATGTCATAACAGGTTATGAAACGTGGATGTACAGCCTCTGCAGGCTTATTTTTTGTTACTGAAGTTAAAATTCACCCAGAAAGGTGGTCACTTTCAAATGATAGAACAATTGCCATGGGAGCTACGTGACATTCCACAAAACGAGATGCAGGATGTATTCGAGAAATGGAAAAAATGTTAATGTTGGGAGTGGTAAATAAATACAGGAGGGGAATACTTTGAAAGAAACAAGTCTGATAAAGTACTAATACTAATAAGTGTTCTTTTTAAAAAGTGGTTTCTTTTTGACAGACCCCGTAATATGGATTGCAATATCACATACTGAAATCATTATTAACTTTTGCTATTCTCCGATTTCTTTTCAGTTTTCTCCACTGCCATCTGATCAGAGTACACTGTAGCCACATATAATTTTAGAAGGAATGTGAACGCTCCAACTTATGATGAGATTAACTGTGTCAAATCTTATAGGACAGTGCATGAAAACTGTAAAGAACTATGAGGAACTTGTACTTTAGCACATTTCTGTTTACTAGAATGCCCAGTGGGAGCTACGTGTTCATTCAGCCTTGGAACCACTGCAGGTTTAATTTTCCAACATCAAGCCAGCTGGATTTCATATTTCCCTACCTTCACTGGCCATCTGATCAGCCTGACACATGTCTTTGGTGGTAAAAAAAAAGTTATTTTAGTAATTTTACAAGCTATGATGCACTTTATATTCATTATATTTTACTTGTGTGAGCTGCTAGGGCACTGTAAGTCCTGTGTGTGTCTTAAGCATCCCAGAAGGGCGACATGGGGTTAAAGATGCCAAGCTCCTCCAGGATACTAAAGGGTAAGTGACCAACCTACTACCAGCATTGCCAGACTCTCTTTCCAAAATAATATAGCTATTTCATGAGAACATTTGCTGGACCATGATTTCTCTCAAATAGGGCAAGCAATGGTAAATTGCCTTGGAGACTTGGTCCTTTAAAGTCAACGGAAAACTCAGAGATGCAGAGACACAAGGTCCTGGTAGAAGGAGTTCTAACTTGGTATTCATGGTTCAGATGTAACCATATTAATGACCCTGGAAATAATTGCAAGGATAGGATAGGCCTGAAGTGATTACTGTATGGGTCATAATGCCACCTCACCAGCAGAGTTCACTTAAATACAGAATAAGGTAAAGAGAAGTAGAGAGGCAAGAGTAAAAGAGATATGGCAAGAGAGACAGGAGATAATATGATGATACTTTTTGGTACTGAAAAGATGGGTACATGAACACCACACTTGGGTAGGCAAGCTTCTCAGTCTGTTTACTTGTACCATTTGCCCATTTGTTCTCAATGTAGATGTTGCAATTCTGTTAGCCTTTTGCCTCCTTGGTATATGTACACTCACCTAAAGTATTATTAGGAACACCTGTTCAATTTCTCATTAATGCAATTATCTAATCAACCAATCACATGGCAGTTGCTTCAATGCATTTAGGGGTGTGGTCCTGGTCAAGACAATCTCCTGAACTCCAAACTGAATGTCAGAATGGGAAAGAAAGGTGATTTAAGCAATTTTGAGCGTGGCATGGTTGTTGGTGCCAGATGGGCCGGTCTGAGTATTTCACAATCTGCTCAGTTACTGGGATTTTCACGCACAACCATTTCTAGGGTTTACAAAGAATGGTGTGAAAAGGGAAAAACATCCAGTATGCGGCAGTCCTGTGGGCGAAAATGCCTTGTTGATGCTAGAGGTCAGAGGAGAATGGGCCGACTGATTCAAGCTGATAGAAGAGCAACTTTGACTGAAATAACCACTCGTTACAACCGAGGTATGCAGCAAAGCATTTGTGAAGCCACAACACGCACAACCTTGAGGCGGATGGGCTACAACAGCAGAAGACCCCACCGGGACCACTCATCTCCACTACAAATAGGAAAAAGAGGTTACAATTTGCACGAGCTCACCAAAATTGGACAGTTGAAGACTGGAAAAATGTTGCCTGGTCTGATGAGTCTCGATTTCTGTTGAGACATTCAAATGGTAGAGTCAGAATTTGGCGTAAACAGAATGAGAACATGGATCCATCATGCCTTGTTACCACTTTGCAGGCTGGTGGTGGTGGTGTAATGGTGTGGGGGATGTTTTCTTGGCACGCTTTAGGCCCCTTAGTGCCAATTGGGCATCGTTTAAATGCCACAGTCTACCTGAGCATTGTTTTTGGCCATGTCCATCCCTTCATAACCACCATGTACCCATCCTCTGATGGCTACTTCCAACAGGATAATGCACCATGTCACAAAGCTCGGATCATTTCAAATTGGTTTCTTGAACATGACAATGAGTTCACTGTACTAAAATGGCCCCCACAGTCACCAGATCTCAACCCAATAGAGCATCTTTGGGATGTGGTGGAACGGGAGCTTCGTGCCCTGGATGTGCATCCCACAAATCTCCATCAACTGCAAGATGCTATCCTATCAATATGGGCCAACATTTCCAAAGAATGCTTTCAGCACCTTGCTGAATCAGTGCCACGTAGAATTAAGGCAGTTCTGAAGGCGAAAGGGGGTCAAACACCGTATTAGTATGGTGTCCCTAATAATCCTTTAGGTGAGTGTATATCTGTGTGGGTTGCCACAAAACCCCCCCACCATCCTGTCAAAACTGCTTTAAAAATGAATCCCTTGTTTCCAGATGGCAGTACTGGGTGCAAGGCAGAAACCAAGATGAGATGCCAGTGCATGGCTAGTTTAGATTTGCCAATCAATCTAACATCACATCTTTACATTTTATAGATCTGAGAAGGAATTGGACTCCTCACTTATAAATGAGTAATATGTATTTAGACAACAATCAGCACCAGGATCTAAATCCATACCACAGAAGATGAGAGGTAGCAGTGCTAAATAATAAAGTGTGAAAAAAAGGATGACAATAGAAATCTCTTATTTGATTTGTATATAAATTAGGAAAATAATCATTCACATTTATCCCTTAGGGAAAAAACTAATAAAAAAGCATGGGTGGTGGTAAATATAATTTATATATATATATATATATATATATATATAAGATGCAAATAAAGAAGAAATCTGTTAAAATAGCATTGTCATAAATAAATATATTCTCAAGGGGCTTAATGACAGCATACTAAATGTACCATGGCCTCTCCATATTTAAAATCCCATTTATCTCAAATTATTTTAATTTAAAGACTCTTAAAGACTTTCAAAAACAATGCTTCAGTTGCAGCCTGAAAATGCAATAAATTTGAAAGTCATGATTTTTGCCCTGCCCTAGCATAATACTCAGGGGGTAAATAAGATCAGATTTAGCTTTATAAAAATGGCATGATAGAAGGTAATGTATGAACACAATATATTTCCCGTTGTGAGAAAAGAAATCAGTCTCTTTCAAATGACACTGGCAATGCCGTCAACAGACAGCAGGATCTGAATTAGCCATGCACGCACATCTTCCAGGTTAATTTAAACAGTGAAAGAACAATCAGAACACTTTGTTTCTGTTCACTCCATCTATGCCTTCTCAGGCTTGAGTCATTGCTGTTTGGCAGGGATTTTTCTTCTACTTCTTCACTGGTTTTCATGGAAATCACTAGGGATGCCAGATATAGAATGCTTGTGATATTCTGTTTTTGCACATTCATTTGCAAGAAATATATCAGATTTTTCTCAACAGGATTATCACTGTGCTAATGGACTTTACATTTAATGACTTCACAGTATATTCAATGGCTTCTTTCTAAAAGAGTGACAATAAACGCATACAACATATCAGCTTAAGAACTCACTAATGTAATTAAACCAACGGGGTCCCTTCAAAATGATCAAAAGCCTAAAAATGCTCTACTGCCCTTATGTATTTAGAGTGGGCTCTTTAATCCTACTACAGTAGAGATTTATCTATTCATCTATTCAGTCCCACAAATCCAGTTTTCAAATCTTTTTTTTTTTATTTAAAGCTATATCACCATCAGACATTGGGAGCCACAACTGATACACTAGAAGATGAAAAACAATGCCTGTAGGTCAATGGTTATGTAACATTAGCATACCAGAGCAGAGATAAAATAAAAGAGTGACTGTAAATCCGACTACAAACTGACTTTGGTCAGCCCCCAGGCAATCATCCTTACTTCTCTAGAATAACTCTAGCTAAACTTTTCATGTAAAAAAAGAAACAAAGCACCCTTCTGTTATAAAATAAATAATCAATTATATAATGAAATAAAAGAAACTATTAAGACAAAACAAGACATTAAAAATCACAAATTTTTCTGCTGGGCACAAACTTTGCCTAAAACCTGTCTTCCCTAAACATCAGTGGCCATGCCATGTCACATTTGTCACAAAACCAAGATTCCAGAATGAAATAACCCTTAAAAATAAACAAGGCATATTGACAGAATATTTTTGATTATTTCAGCTGTAGTCAAATGCATTTAGGTTTTGATTCTTTACGAATGAATTTCCCCTTGGGATTAATAAAGTATCTATCTATCTATCTATCTCTGTGGCTGATGTTATTAATCACAGGCTAATTCCTATTCGTATTCAGTAAGTCATTTTAAAAGTAATAAATGGAAGGTTAAAGAACTCCAGTTACATATAGTAACCGCTACTACAAGTACAACACTTCTGATAAAATTATATTATGCGGTGTGAGGTTATGTCTTAGTTCTACACTGGAGTCGATCCATGTAGGAAATACTCAGAAGGTGATTGGATATTCACAATTGTAAATCTAAAAGCTAGATGTACAGCTGGAGTTTATATGAAATAAATGTCTTATGTGAATAAAGAGCAGAGACACTACCACCCCTTCAGCGTTAAAAGCATTCAGGTGGAGAGGGTGGACAGTTTCAAATACCTTGGTGTCCACATCACAGTGAACATAAGTTGGTCCAAACACACTGACACCTGGGTAAAGAAGGCACAACACTGTCTATACTGCCCCTGACACCTCAGGGATTTCAGACCACCCTTCCAATTACTAAAAGTGCTTCTACACACACCCAACATTGAAAGTATTCTGACAACAACTAGTACTGTCTGTTTTTGGAACAGCAAGGATATGCAGAGTTTTGTGATCACTGAATATATCACTAGGTGTGCACTCTCAAACTTCCAGGACTTCTACATCAAGTGATGTCAAATCATGAAAAATAAAGAAAATTATCAGTGATACCAGCCATCCCAACAATAGCCTCTTTTTCTGTGCTGCAGTCTAGTAAACGCTACTGCTGCCTAAAGTCCAGTTCCAAGTGATTGACGAGGAGCTTTTTTCCCACAGTCCATCCTCATCTTGAATAAGGAAAGTGTCTAGAAATACGTGATGCTCTATTGTTAACTCTCTTACATTAATGTATTAAGCTGTTTACGTTATTTACTGTAGTTCTTACTTATTATTCATCACATATTTAAAAATTCTGTGAATGATTTTTGATATGGATGGTTGGGAGACAATTCAGAGAGGCGAAATTGTGTTGGTTTGGACATGTGCAGAGGAGAGATGCTAAGTATATTGGGAGAAGGATATTAGAGTTGCCAGGCAAGAGACAAAGAGGAAGGCCTAAGAGAAGGTTTATTGATGTGATAAGAGAGGACATGCAGGTGATGGGTGTAACAGAACAAGATGCAGAGAACAGAAACTAACACCTATTCTGATTTTCCACCTTTCTTAGAGACAGGAGATTCAACGGTTTAATGACTACCTACTGACTCTATATTTCTATTTGAACAGTTCAGTGGTCCAATGAATTAACTTGTTTATTGGAAAGCAACTTGTATAATCCAGTTAAAATGGAAGCAGCCCTCCACCAAGTCAGTGATAAAGAACAGAACCATCCATAAATAGCATTGATGCAGGTCTAATGTTCCCAAAGTGAATAAGCTTTATGTCTTATTATCCTGTACCTGAATATTATACACAGGGCAGGGGATAATTTTGGAAATAACAAATAAGAAATTTGACAGACAAGAGGAATCCATTTAGTACATCAGGCTTGTTTAAAGGTTGTCAAGGTTTCTGCTTCAGCTACATGTCTGCATAGTTTATTTCACGTTCCCACAGGTCTTTGCATAAAGAAGTGCTTTCTGGCTTCAGTCTTAAATGCATTTCCCCTTAACTTTCACTGGTGTCTCTGAGTAAGTGATTCACCCTTGACATACTTCGCATTAGACCCAAGAGTTACTCAAGCTGCAAAAACCATGCTAAAAATGTTAGTTCCAAGTGTCACTAGTGCATCTTGCATAAGTGTTAAAACTTAGAGTCACTCGGGCTGTAAAAGTGCTGTTAGTGCTGCCGTGCTTTGGAGAAATTACGTTTGAGTGTAGGTTTTCACTAATTATAAAATACTTGCACACAATGAAGACTTTGATGAGAATACCCATCCAGCACCCAAAACAAATAAAATTTGGGAGATATACCAGGCCATTGTAGTAAAATTTTGGAGAGTTTACATTCCGGACCGTGATGTCAGCATCAATGAAAGTCTCAAGGCTTGTAAGGGCAGACTGCCATGGATACATTACATTGTGTCAGAAAGAGCAAGATTTGGCATAGAACTTTACAAACTTTGTGAATCTAAAACATGATATATCTGGAATTCGGTTCTGTACACAGGAAAAAGGACAATGTTTGATCCGAAATACAATCAGTATGGCGTTGCTTCGTCATCGGTGTCAACTTTGATAGACGCTTGGCTGGATCAAGGTTACTGTGTAACCATGGACAATTTTTATACTTCACCAGAGCTATTTGACATCTTGCTGCAAAGAAAGACTGACGCATATGAAACAGCGCATCCTAACTGTTATGGCATGCCTGAAGACTTTGGCAGGGCTAAATTATAGCAAGGTGCGCTAGTAGCTTGGCAAAAGGGTAAAGTGCTTGTGCTGAAATGGAAGGACAAGAAAGATGCTTGACTTCTTAACAATGTACATAATGCAGCTACACTCACTGTACAAGCAAAAGGCAACAAGCAGGTTACGAGGCCTTGTGCTGTGGCTGACTATGATAGCACGATGGGCGGTGTAAATCGTGTGGATGGGCAATTGACTTTCTATTCCATTATGCGAAGGAAGCAAAAGAAATATTACAAAAAGATATTTCATCATCTGGTGGAACAGTGCATTTGGAGCACATTCATGTTATACAAACAAAAAGATGGCAAAACTATATCTCCTGCAAACTTTACATGCCAGCTTGTAAAACAAATCATTACTGCACATCCTAATCAGGCTATAGAGACGCAGTCGGCCCAGCACACTGTGGATCAATCCAGAGTGTCTTATTGGTAGACATTTTATTGATTGTATTCCTCCAACAGAAAAAAAAATTCAGAATCCAACTCGTACCTGTGCAGTATGCTGTTCAAAAACTGATAAATCTGGGAAGAAAATCTGAAAAAAAAAACACTCTGTTATTGTCTCGACTGTGTCTTTCACCATGCTTTAAGGTTTACCGCACAAAGGACTCATTTTGAGATTATATACTGTTTTGGCATCATTAATAGTATTATTATTACTGTTACTATTATTTTTGTTATTATTGTTCATTTCATATTATTATTTTTATTCATCTATCCATCCATCCATTACCCAACCTGCTATATCCTAACACAGAGTCCCGGGGGTCTACTGGAGCCAATCCCAGCCAACACAGGGCGCAAGGCAGGAAACAAACACACACCCACGCACCAAGCACACACTAGGGACAATTTAGAATCACCAGTGCACCTAACCTACATGTCTTTGGACTGTGGGAGGAAACCAGAGCACCCGGAGGAAACCCACGCAGACGGGGAGAACATGCAAACTCCACGCAGGTAGGACCCGGGAAGCGAACCCAGGTCTCCTTACTGCGAGGCAGCAATGCTACCACTGCGCCACCGTGATTTTTATTCATCATTACTATTATTATTTGTTTCATTATTATACTTTTGAGATTTAATAAAAATGTAATTTTTCTTGTCAAAAAAAATGCAACACTTTTTACATGTTTTTTTGGAATAAAATGCAAAGGAGGTTGAGCTGAAAGTAGATCTACTTTGTCAAGAAGGCATAAGTCATTAATCTCTAAACTCAAAAATCAAAACCAAAAGACAGGTGCACATTGATCGAATGGAAGAACTTCTTAATAGCGCAAAAAAGAAATTGTAATTGAGTAGATAATATTCGGAAACCTACATTTTTCAGCTATGATTTTTATTTCTTTAATAAGAATGTGTTTTAATTTTTATTTAAAGGTTCAGACAAAGGAAGACCCTCAACTACATGCCTTTAAGTTATAATAGTGTCCATCATGTTACAAAGTTGTTCAGGTGCTTCTGCAGCCTCACAATAAGGACAACAACAACAACATTTATTTATATAGCACATTTTCATACAAAAAATGTAGCTCAAAGTGCTTTACATAATGAAGAATAAAAAAATAAAAGACACAGTAAGAAAATAAAATAAGTCAACATTAATTAACATAGAATAAGAGTAAGGTTCGATGGCCAGGATGGACAGAAAAAAAAAAAAAAAAAAACTCCAGACGGCCGGAGAAAAAAAAATAAAATCTGCAGGGATTCCAGACCATGAGACCGCCCAGTCCCCTCTGGGCAATCTACCTAACATAAATGAACCAGTCCTCTTTGTATTTAGGCGTAAGAAGGCGTCTTCAGAAACCAGTGCAATACTAACACTGCATGACACCATAGAAGGCAGAGCAAAGAAAATGTGGACTTTTTCCAGCTATATCCTTTTTGTAACCTGGGGACCAAGACTGCATACAGTACTCCAGATGAGGCGTCACCAGTGCATTTTAAATCTTGAGCATAACCTACTAGGACTACTACACCCTTCTCATAAGGTGTATTTTTGATTTATAAGGGAACACAACACAGTACTCCTTGACAAAATTACCTTGAACCTCACCCTTGGTATGAAAGACATCTCAAAGACCTCTTATGAGTATCTGTTAATCACTCTTGAACTGTACTAATGAACTGAAATGTCAGACTGGGTAATTGCTTCAAATGTTGTTTATTGTTCCACCAGATTAAATGAGACCATTTTCTATAGTTCTCTATTAATGTAAAAAAAAAACATTAATGGTATCATCTATGGGTTTTCAAAGAGGGTACTTACAGCCCCCCCTATAATTCAATGATAAAGGGTGATGTCAGTGTCACTTTGTTAGTCTTATGCAGAAAAGGCTACTGAGTTGAAAGGGGTGACCTGGTGGAAATGTAAAGGAGCAGAAAGACAAAATCAAAAGATCAGTTCTATTGAACTGGAATACCCAACTCTAAACTTGATAATCGTAGGATGAGAAATCAAATCTTGTAGTTGATTTGAACTGCAGATGCATGATGTGATATATTCGATGCACTGGCTCTTGCAGCAACACATTGATGATGTCAACCACACAAACCACATAACAACCTTTGCTTCACCATGATGATGGTGATGCAATAAGGCATCACACAGAAAAATGGTGATGAAAATATTGCAAAATAATTTTGCTTGACTGAGAGCTATGTTTATGTTAGAAATAAATGCAAGAATCAGATTCAGCTCCTTAAATAAACAATATTGTAAGTAACCATCAATAAAAATGTCGTAAACGTAAAAATATGGCAAAGTACAGAATCATAACATGCTTCTGCTGAAGGCTGCAGATGTATGTTGCTTTTAAATGCTTTATATACATTTCCTTCAGCCATTTAACTAGTTTGACACTGAGAACATGACAGCAAGACATAAAGCAAAGCAACTTTGTTTGTAAGGGAATAACCCGATTCCCTAGTGGAAATCCATATAAAATACGACAAAAGCAGGTCTCACCAACAAGAAACTCCAGCCCAGAACAAGGACCTGGGCTTTGAAAGGCAGGCATCCTACCCAGTTAGTCTTTCCTTAAAACAATAAAGACTATTTTTACTCTGGAAAGAATCAGCAGCGCTTGCATTTGATGAACATTGCACTTTTTAAGCAATCTGGCAGAGAGTTGGAGCTGTATACTGTTGCCAGTTCTTTTTTTATATAGCTTTTAGAATAGGTTTTCGTTTAAAAAAAAAAAGGAGAGATGTTTGACTCAGTGGCAAAGATAATAAATTGCTACAGTAGGTTGCCAGTTAAATTCCAGGCACAAACTGACTATATAATCCTGAGCAAATGTATTAATCAGTTTTTGCTCTACAGATAAAAAAGTAATATAAGACAAATTGAAAGAATCCATACAAAGTAAACTTTCTTTTTTTTTGATAAACAATTTTTACAGTAATATCCTATAAGCAGGTATATTGCAGACTCTAATAACAGAATAGCTAGGAGTCTGCTTTAGCATTTCCCATATTGCTCTGGTTTGTACTTACAGTAAATTATTTAATTTGAGTAATCTGAGATGTTAGTAGATTATTGATTTACTGTTCTTGCGGCAAACAAGATCTATCATTTAGAAATGTGCAGCAGGTAGAACAATATGGTTCTGTGGAGTAGCCACAGGCGTATTTACTTCATGTTGAACTGTAGCTAATGTAATATAATGTTGTGAAAAGGAAATGGAGCATTGTTTATAACTGGAAGCATGGGTGACCCCTGTCAAAGTGGCTTGCAGAATAAAGGTGAAACAAAGCAGGTATTGTGGGTTTTTTTTCAAGAAAACAAAACTAAAAAAGAATTACATAATGACATATTGTGAAATAATGTGTTGTTTCCTGCCTTGCGCCCTGTGTTGGCTGGGATTGGCTCCAGCAGACCCCCATGACCCTGTAGTTAGGATATAGCGGGTTGGATAATGGATGGATGGATGTACAGTATGTAATGCTGATAGAAAATAAGTGAGCTATAGGCATCTCAACTGATCCTTAATATTCTAAATAAGTTGAAGGATAAAGAAAAGAAAGTGGATGAATTTGACATATTTGATTTTAGAGAAGACAACAAGGTGGCCCAGCATGTAGTGTAGAATTGGTCCCAAGCAGCTCCTAAACCCTAGTTTGACTGTTGTCTGTGTGGAATCCCTGCGGATTTCTCCTATGAACAGTTGATTTTCACACATGATGTTTATTACTATTAATATTTGGTATTGTTTAATAAAAGTCAATAATTGCATTTTTATCCACAGGTCATAATTTCATTCAGCAATCACTCAAACTGATGAGGGTTTCTGTATTTGTATTGTTTATATACAGTATATTACATGCATTGTGTGATGGTGCTTTTGCTGTCTTTTGTTGGGTTGTATTTATCTTACTAGCCCAAAAGAGACATGCAAATAAGAAATTCACTGCATTATGTAAACATGATAATAAAGTTGAATTTATGAATTAGTTCTTCGAAAACCTGACTCGTATGAGCTTGGGTGTACTGGTATTAGTGAATTCAAGATGAAGACATGAATGACAATGGGGTATATAAAACAGGGTGTCTCTGGAATTATTTATTTGAAAATAGGAATACTAATAGTATAGAGGTTATTGAAACATTATAACTACTTTATTGGATAAATAAAAATTGAGTTTTAGACAACAAAATCATGCAAAATTTTAACAGGGATGGATCTTGAATTTTAGAGTTTTAAAGAAACACCATTGTGTATTAATTTGTATTTATATTTTGTGCTGATAAAGTCTAATTAAATATAACATAACTGAAGGCTTGTGCATACTTATGCTATCATGCCAGCAGCTGAAGAAAAACCCCATTTATCCTTCATTCGTTTGCCAATGACACCTGCAACATGCCATCAGTTGTGCATAAAAAAAGAATAACATATAAAGCCAACTGGGTTGTGGCTTGTGACAGATTAGGGTTCGCTCGCACCCTTGTACCCTCAGACTACACGTCAGACACCAGGTAAAAGTCCAATAATGATATTTATTATAGTAATAAAGTGCACAAAGCACGCTCCTCTCCACAATTCTCAATAAACAATACAATAATTAATAAACCAATCGTCCACTCCCAGACGCTTAGCCACCCTGCCTCCCAACTCAGCTCGTCCGTCTGGGATTTCCCATAGTCCTTTATACTCCTTGACCCAAAAGTGTTTGTCCCTCAGTCCACGTGACTTTCTATCACTTCCGGGTCAGGTAAAACTTCTCTTTTCTTCAACCTGGAAGTACGTCATTCCTCCCGTTCACGTGACCAGGACGCACTTCCAGGTTATAGGGCACATAGGAGTCTACGAGCCTCGCTATAGCGACTCCTTGTGTTCCCCAAGGTATCCAGCAGGGCTGTGTATAAAAACTACAAAGTCCATGAGGCCCTGCTGGAACTCGGGGCATGTCCATGCTGTTGGGAGAGCTCCTCCTGGTGGCCTGGGGGTGAGGGCCGGCAACTCTTGCCGGACATCCATCACAGGCTTTATATTTATCTCCAGCATTACAGAAAGGAAACCATAGACAATGGAGTTGGTAAGTATGTACAGGAGTATGCTGTCACACGCCTGTGCATAGGGGATAGCCTAAGTACTCTGGTGATTGTAATTCCATGCCACTCCAGGGATTGTCGCTGTGTGCTAATGCCTTTTCTCTTCCTTCCTCTACAGATTGTCAGACTGATGGCTATACCACCACTGACGTCATTTCTGCTGTCAATCTGTTTGAACCCTCCTCTTCCTGCTGAAAAGGACTTAAGACTAGACGATTTACCATCATGAATCAGTTCAATTGGGAACTCGCATCTGAGAAGACACCTCTGCAATTATTGCATGTTTTTCTTTGTTTTTCAAACCTTCAATTATACAGGAACATCAAGATGGTGCCCCAAATCTTTATCGTGGTCTGTTTGATCTCTATGTAGAGTAAGTATTTCTCCTTACCTCTGCATAGGTTTGTCTGCTAGTGCAGTGTTTTCCTTTTCTTTCCACATCCCCTAAGATATGTGTTTTAGGTTAGTTGGCAATTCTAAATTGGCTTCAGTGTTAGTGTGCACATGAGTGGGTTCTGTGATGGACTAACACCACTCATCCAGAGATGGATCCTGCCTAGCACCTGATGTTACAGGGAAAGAGTCTGATTTCTGATGAATCTGTATTGGATCAAGTGGATTTGAGAATGTTCTCCTAAAAGGAACACTGTTCTTAGGAAAAAAACAGAGAAGGGCAAATCTTTTGATTCAAGGCCTAGGACAACATGTCACCACGTGACCCAGCCATTCAATTCTGATTTCTGTCTGTCCACCAATAAAATTATCTATATACACTCAGAAATTTGATCCAAGAGGAAAACGGTATGCCTCAAGAAAGTGAGAGAGATACAGAGACGACCAACATGACATTCATTTCATTAAGTGTTGCACAAATCAACTGACACCCACTGCAGTACTGCAGTCTTACAGATTGTTTTTCATCTTTTACTCACCTGCTGTCAAGAAAAACAATTAGTCCAGATATTAGGTTTCCTAATATTTTACCTGTTTATTGCCAAGTTAGTTAGTATTGTATGTAGACAGCGGCATTGAAACATAACTGAAGAAAGTGACATTAGTGACACCAGTTTAAACCCTTATAGAGCAGTAGTCTTTGCTTTCCACTCCAAAACCTCATTTTTGTCTGTATTTAGAGTGTCAAAATGGTATGCCAAATGAAATTTAGTTGTTTTCTTCATCATTAATGACAACCTTTCCTGTCTCAGTGACCCACAATCCTAAAATACAGTAGAACCTTTGGTTGTCAAACATAATTTGTTCCTAATGGGTGCTTGGAAACTGATTTGTTTAAAAACTAAAACCATTTTTCCATAAATACTCATGTTAAATGGAATTATCCATTCCCAAACCCCAGATGATTGCTTATTAATACCGTACCTTTGTAACAGTACTTCATGCATACAATCATATACGAAAACAATGAAAATGCATAAAATCTTACACAAAAAGAATAAACACAATAAATAGATAGAAAATAGATGAAAATTTAACTTCACTATACCTGTGCAGTTTCACAAATTATAGCCTCAGAAACACTATTACCAGCTAATTGTTTCTAATTTATCCACATCAACAACAGTTTTTCTACTTCTTCAATCGTCTATGATCTTTGTTTAGTAAAAACTTTCACGCCTTTTGCAACATCAGTTTCCTTGATTGCCTGTACATTTTTGAGTATAGTACAAATCGTTGATTCACCATGCCGAACTGCACAGCAAGATCCAAGACATGAACGCCATTTTCAAGTTTGCATATGATTTCTTTTTTCACTTCTATTGTGGTCCTAACAAATTTTCTTTTTGCTTTGCTGCTGTCACTATCATTCTTCAGCTGCATGGTGGCTTATTAATAATAACTTCACCCAAAATCAAGAAAAGGCACTGCAAACTCGAGCAGTCTACAATGAGCGGAAACTGTGGCGTAACTGATGCTCTCCCACCATACATCTCAGCCCAGGGAGCACGTAATTGCTGGTTTGCTTGTTTGGGAACCAAGATTCTGTTTAGAACTGGCGCATTTTTTGTTTGGAAATTATGTTAGAGAAATTATTTATTCAGGATGAGAGTCGATTGACAACCGACAACCGAGTAGCTACTGAGCTACTCACACCATTGCTTTTATGGCCTGTAAATGGTATAAAAAGCAAGACTTATCAAGGCAGGTCATTCAATTTTGAGATTTCTTGACATCTTTACTAAAAAAATCTAATCAAAGGATCAGGGAAATAAGTGATAACAGAAATTAATGTTTTGTAGAGATAGTATGTTTTTGTCTTGTTGAGATTTTTAAAAATTCTCTGGATAACTAGATTGCTCATCTGTGGCTAGGGAAGTATATTAGGGAAACATTAACTGCTAAAAATACTGTGTTTTGGCATCCACCATCACAGAAATCTGACTGTATTCATTTAAGCTCCAGCCTATATGTGTCTGCAAGATTATTAAGGATTATTGATTTGTGTATCCATTTTGCGATGTCACTATTTGACTCCGGGGAAACTCACCTCAGAAATCATTAAGGTTTGTTGGACTACATTAGATTAAATATATAGCGTTCTCAAAGGAAAATAAACATGTTGCCTGTTATCTACTGACCATTAAAATGTTATATATAGGGTGGTCCAGATCTAATTAGGCAATTTTCATTACGCTATAACAACGTGCAATGCAGGATGTTGGAAGAATTTGGACCGCATGCAGTGCATAGGAACATGATCTCCCAAATCAACAAAATGTTTGACCGGACTGGTAGCGTCAATCACCCAAAATTGTATTGTTTTCCTGCATTGCATTAAGAGTTGCATAATTAGATCTGGGCCACCCTGTATATATATATACAGTGTATATATGTGTGTGTGTGTGTGTGTGTGTGTGTGTACATTTTGGCTTTGTAATCTTGTCTTGTAACTTCCAGAATTTTAGTCATTTTGGTTTATTCAGTATTTGTCTTTGTATTTCATGCACTGAGAACTGGAAGCTTGTGGTGTTGATAAATTTGTTAGAGTAAGATGATACAGCTGTCAGTTCCGGTAGCTGGGTGGCCATTAAATGGCCCCTGGGTGTGCTGGTTTACCCAATCAATGTACTGAGCTCTAACACTCAGGTTTTATCTTACTTCAGGATGCAATTAACCCTAGGCATTTGATACATTGCCACTACCATATGAGATAAAACTTCACCCATTGCAGACTATTATCTATTTAATGTCTCAGTAATGCTCTTCTGTAGGAGATGACTTTTGGTCTTTTATCTGTAATAGGTCCACTCATCCACTGATCTTTTATCACAGTGTATTTATTACTGAGTATGTCCGGAGAACTGAAAGAAGATTTTGAAGATCTTGTGATTATTATAAATTTTATGTTTTTGTGAGAAAGAAGATTTTAAGCATCCATGCAACATATTTACTAGTAAGCATTTATAAATGTGTGCCAATCAACTGATAAACTGTTAAGTGGCTGGCTCTACAAAAATAAACAACTAAAGATAAGTAAAATTAAAAATAATGTCACTACTCATAGAGTCATGACCTTGAAATTATGTTGGGAATTGTGTGGCCCAGGAATCTCCTATTAAGTGCTATCTTTACCAGATTTTGTAACTGGAACAGCCATAACAAAAGTAATATAAAATTTAGCCTCAATTCCAGTACATTGACAATTGGATTTATCTCAGTCAGACCATGGAGTCACAGAAAAACACTTCATTAAAAGCACTAAATATCACGTTGACTTTAAGACTGCTGAGCTGGGTTTGTTGGATGTAACTGAGACTAGTAAAAAACATTGCCTTCATTGTCTAGTGTAAGGAAGTTTATTCAATTTATGACAAAGTTAAAGTTGTAGGCACACAACCTTTACAGTAAATTATCTGTTGGTAAGTGCACAATCATACAAAATTCACCAGTTTTCACAATTTTTCAAATTATATTTATGGAGTGTTAGGGAAAACGTTCTGTATGAGTGTGTATTTTTTGTACCATTTTTTGCCAGCACATTCACCATGGAAATGATGAGATCATATTACATTTTAGCAGTAGTAGTATACATATGAGGTTCCTATTTGACATTAAGAAGTTTCCTATAGACTTTAATCTATCTAATTAATTTGGGACCTTTAAATTTAATAGGCTGTAGGGCATGTAATGGATTATATAATCTGTCTTTATGCTGATTGGTAAAAATAAATGTTTGCAGACTTTTCTGACTTTATGAACTGATTATTCTCCAATATTTGTCAGTCTGTATAGGTAACTCAGCTGTTAATATACCGAATCTACTGGAACCAATGTTATAAAACTAGAAGTCCATGTTAGCTCCTCAACTGTTATCACATTACTACCTCAGTGAGATCTGCAAAGTCATAACTAGAATCAAGACTATCCACAATTCTGCTATTATGATGGTTCTTATTTAAACTAAATGAAACTTAAATACTAATGTATATTTGAACTGCCCACTGAGCCAGGCCTGGGTATAATGTTTGCTGGTGACTCCTTGGTGGACAGCAGACATGAAGAGGCTGGTCAGACTTTTGTTTTTCTATTTGCTTTTTATTTCATCTCATTTCTCACAAGGGATTTGCCAGGGTCAAGTGTTTTTGCTCCATTTAATATGATTTATCCTATGTGTACCTGGTAATAAAGCCCTAGTTCAACTTTGTAGGTGTACTGTTTGATTTGAGGCCATGTGTTGTGAACAATAAGGCACAGACTGACACAGAACTGTCAAATGATCCCAACTTGGTGGAATGTGCCAGACATTTTCTGGAGTTGCTTTGGAAACCCAGAATGGTGGGAATGGTGTGATGATGATTCCTAGTGGATGCCACATAAAACAGTGAGTTTAAAAATAACTTCCAGACTAGCTTCTTGTTGTCTGTGGAGAATTTACAAACATGGGCACTATAAAAAATCCTGTTTAAAGTTAGAAGGAGTTGTCCAAAAGATGGGTGGTGCTTATAATGGGGGCAACCCTAGAACCAGTTGGAGATCATCGTTATATCTGTTTCATTAAAGAAAACATCCTTTTGTGCAACAGTGGACTGACAGTTACAAAGGCAGCTGTCTCTGTGGCTAAACTGATCACTTAAGTATGAGAACAGTTTGGTGATACCAGAAGAAAAGACTTTCAGGTCAATGACAAGAGATTCTGGTAAGCCATTAGAAAACTAGAATGTTACCAAGGCTGCAGCAAACATCAGGAAACAACCATAACTACAAACTTCTTTGGTATGTTGAAGGGACACTTTGAAGGATTTTTGAATATGCCCTCCTCATATACAGTAAGGTAGAGCCACATTGGATGGCGTCCATTTATTTGCCTGTGGCTACTGACATTGTTTAGAAAATTCACAGTCGGGCCAGAAACCTTGATAGTGCTGTTGTTTTGTTTTGGTTAAAATTCTTCTTTAAAACTGAATGGAAGACAGGGTAAATATTTTACTCTACTTCTCTGGGGATGAATCAGTGGAAAAGAAGCTTATAAAAATGCCTGAACATCAAATGTAGGATGAATAATTATTATGACTGGCTTTATGTGAGTTGACTAATTTTGGGGAAGCAGATAGTGACCATTGCTAGACACTGGTACAATAACACGGGTATGAGAGTGAAACAACATGAAAGAAAAACTGATTTTTTTTTCAGTGTTGAAATTTAATTTTGCACAGACAAACAAAAACTATCTTTAACTGAAGCAAACTATTGCCTTCAATGCATCTCACGGAGAGCATCTGAAACAAACACCCTGGTTGACATTCTCATAACTCAGAAACCAATGCTCCAAACTTTAAGTCCGGGTCCAAAATAAAAGTTTACAGAACAAATGAGGAAATCTTAAAGAGTGGGAAAATGCTGAATTTAAGTCCTGGAGAACAAGGTCAAAACAAATGGTGGAGATTGTTATTAAGGCTGTCTGCTTGAAACAAACACCTTGATTAGTATTCTCTCAAGAGTACAACTCAAGAAGTAGTTATAACCAATAAATCCAAAAGTCAAAGATCATGCTCAAAACTTTTAGTCAGGGGCAAAAACAGACGTTTACAGAACAAATCAGGGAGATATTGGAGATCATTAGTAAGGCTGTCTGCCAAAAACAGATGGCTGAAGAGACAGACTAGTGCCACTTAGAGAGCAGTTACAGAAGTAGAATCAGAAATGAAACAGCCACTGTCTAGATGAGTTGTGCAGGGAATACAGAAATAAGACAGTCACCTGCTTTAGCCAGACTTGCAAATGAGATGGAAAATGGAAAGCTGAAAAGAATCAAGACATCCCTGAACCAGTATGATATACCCATTAGGGCATCAACAAGAGACTTAATCTTATTTTTTCCTGATTGTACCTCTCAGTCCAGAACTGCAGGATGCTAAGAAAACAAAACAAACAAACAAACAAAAAAACCCAAACAAAGTCAAATAAATCAAAAGCCACTGTTCTCCTTTCTCCCCTCTCTAGTCATAACTCATGTAACAATGCTGACTCTGCCACATGTACTTATTGTAATGACACCTGTGACTTCACCAGGTCAAAGTATGCTGTTATTATATACAAAACATGCAATGCATCATAATTCATGAAACATTATAGAAGACATAATTGACAGGAGTGTGACTGATACGGGTCACATTAAAGATAATCAATATTAAGTACAAAGTATAATTTCTCCAGAAACAAAATGGCAAAATTCTGGAAAGAGTAAGCTTTGTCTACAGGAGTATGTTTCATTTTTGAATGTTGACCCTTCATTACTTTAAGATTCACATTATAATGCATAGCACTTTATCTGTCATAACCAAATACTATGTAGTAATTCACCACAATGAAGTTGTAATCAAAACACACTTCAACACACTTTCCTCAGTTTTTTTTTAAACAATAATGCAGCCTTTTAAATATGCAACTGTTCATTAATTCTCCACTCAGTGAGGAAAAGAAGTCCTTGCAACAAATTACGGGGTTTATTCAATGTCTGTATTATGGATTCATGTAAAGCACACACTGAAAAGAGATTTTCCTATAAAGCAAATTATCTGTTCAAATCTAAAGCACTCAAAAAAATCAGTAAAATGAAAAGAGTAGATGCATGAATTCTGTAGAATGTAAAGCAGCCGTTCTCTCTCTCTCTCCCTTTCTCATATTGTGAATGCAACATTCTTCATTACAGATCACTTTTTGGTTTTACAAGGACAGGCTTGCTAACAAGGGCGTTTTCCTTTTGGCACATTTCCATTTCAGTTTTTTCTAAATAAATATGCAAGGAGATAGAGAGATACTTGTAATGAAAGTATTTTTATGTTTACTTGAGTCTACTGGCTAAAAAAAAAAAAATTTACTAATTAGAATATCTCTCAAATCTTAGTGACAAGGTCAGCCATGCTGTTAGCAAGGTCTTCCAATTTTCTTACATCATGCTGCATGCCTGTATTTTTTAAATAATGTTAATTTGTACTAAGGTGATTAATATTAGTAGTTTTTAAACATAAAAAAATGAGTATATCACAAGGGTAGACAATGATAATAAAGATAACAAAACACTGCAGGAATGCTTTATGTTCACCTTAACAAAAGGATTTCTAATTTCAAAATATAACAAGCAGAAGACACAGCTGCCATAATACCTATAATAATAATAATAATAATAATTACTTACGTTTATATCTCACTCTTCTCACTACTCAAAGTTCTTAGACAAAGAGGAACCACTTTAACCACCAAGGTGTAGCAACCACCTGGATGGTGCGATGGCAGCCATTATTGCACCAGTACCCTCACCACACATTAGCTATTAGGTGGTGAAGTGTTGAGGAAGAGATAGCCAATTAGAGACAGGGGATGATTGGGGGGGGGGGGGGGGCCAGAATGACTAGGCCATGAAGGTAAACCCTACTCTTTTCGATATTTAAAGTCTGTGTTCTTTGATGACCACAGACAGTCAGGACTTTGGCTTTACATCTCATCCAATGGACGGCACCATATTTACAATCCAGTGTCCCTGCACTGGGGCATTGGGATCCCCATACAGACCAGAAGGAAAGTACCCCCTGTCGGTCTCACCAACACCTCTTCCAGGAGCAACCCGAGCTTTTTCCAGGTACTGGCTGGGAACTGGGCATATAGCCTGTATTGGAATGCAATTATTAAAGCTCAAATAACGTACTTTTAAGGTAAGAAATTAACTCCCAACAAAGTTTATTTCAGTATACTGTGCTGTAACAATCATATTAAGTAGTTATATAATAATGTATATATATAATGTATATCCTAAAAGTCACAATAAAAACCTGCAACTGATCAACTAAAAGCCATCGATCTTTTTAGCACCATTTCAGTAACACCTGTAATAAAATAAGACTGATGGTAAAAAATCCAGGTTTTTCTCCATTATAATAAAGAACTGTAAAGAAAATGTTATTTCTACATTGATTACCTCAATAGTGCTTCTTTACAAATGAAGATATGTTGAACACTGTTAGTTAAGTTTTTGCACTTCACCAACATTCCAGGGATCACATTTATTAAAGTGATTTGAGCATCAAAGTACGTGTATGCCAAAAATGAGGAAGATGTATGCACCAAAAATAATTAGATTTCTAAAACCTGATGTATACACATTTGTACACAATTTACACTTTAAATATCACAATCACCTTGAAAACGTGCATATGTGAATGCAAAATAAACTCGCCCTCAAAAACATATGGCCCATGCTAATCAGCCTTATACATGTGCAATCATAATGCTGCAGACCTTCGTTGACGACTTGACACATCTAGACTCTGTTACCTGAATTTAAGAAGTCCTATGGTGCACTCCACAACTGAGCATGCAAGATCATGCACTGCATTATAGCCCCTCTCCTCTGTGCGGTGGGGGTTGGGGAAAAGCATAAGGAGCCAGCAGCAACTATCACTTGACATATGTAATGACACCAATGTTATTACAATTAATAGTTCAGCCCATATCAAAAACTGTGGGTTCAGCAAGTTGTCATACCAACAAGTGAGCAATAAGGTACAGCGATATCAGCCACTTGGCTGACAATGCTACTCTGCCTCAAAACAAAGGAATCATGGGTTGATCCAGGCCACTAAGTCACAACATTTGTCAGTCTCATCTTGGCATCACAGATGACTTGTGTGTAAATGGAATGTAACTACTTACATTTAACAAAAGCAGCTTCATAGTCACTAGGACCCTTTATTGTAATGTGAGTACAGTCAATTGCCCTGATTATGTTAGGAAAACAAGAAGGTGCCTGTTGCCAGAAAGCCAACTCCTATTAAAACCTAGACATGAACAGGTGTAGCCTGATTTCTGACAGTCTGTCTTTCTAATGTTGGGGACAACTAAGCACATAGTTCCAAAAGAGTGGCACTTGGGAGCCTAAATCATCTCATAAACCAGCCACCATCATGAGCAAAAAAAGCATGTTCCATTAAAGTTTGACCATCTGCCTAGACTTCAAGCAACACCAAACAAGCCTTGTTGTGTCAGGTCTTGGCTATGAAAAGGCTATATGGCATGCTATTTATAGCTTTCTGTATGTAAGAAGTGAGTCACACCTGTGTTTTCAGCCATTGCAATTATTGACAACAAGTGATCATATTGGTTTCTAAATCTCAGAAGTGACAGCAGGAAGACAATATAAACTGATGAAAAACCAATAATGTTCTTCAGTGAAAATACGCTGCATTGGCCCTCTTAAAAGGGAACTACAATAGAATACATACATCATTTTCATCACTTTTGAGGTTTAATGTTTGTCCTGTCAACACACATTATAATAATAGCTCAGTGGTATGAATTATTTTACGGTTTTACTTCATTTACCTACTTTATCAAGGACATCCTTGTTTCCCACTTTCTCCAAAATGTTGTGGCGTATACGTCAGAGTTGCCATAAATTACGCAAGTTGCATACACACACTTCAGGCCTCTTTTTTTTGTTCGTGCACAAGTTTTATAAATTTGACCCCAAGACATTTTATTTTCTAATTTTTTGTAAAAATTAAGTTTTGAATAAAACAAAAGAAATATTTAAAAATGGAACAACCAGTAGTAATGCATAAGGACAATCTCCTCATTTGTATCATAATACAAGTTGAAACCAATTGGTTGCAGCTAGAGAACCACAGGCTAGGTAGCACAATCTCAGGTAAGAATAGATTTCACATATAGAGCAGAAACCATTCATTCTAGCTCTGGTTATGGGAAATTTTGGAGAAAATACTTAGCAGAAGAAAAACAAAATTCTGGGTGCTCTGATACACATGAAGAATTGGCAGGCCACATGAACAAACAAGTTGTGAACATGACTCAAAGATAAAAGGCTAAATGTACAGTATACTTGAAGCCTTGCCAAGGATGATCCTGTAAATATTTCCTCAGTATGGAAGATGGTGTTCACCTTGTAGCAAGAGAATTTATGTCACCTGGTTTGGCCCAGTCTGAAGAAGTCTCATGCCATGTCAGCTCATCTTTAATTATTTAGTATATTAAAGATGAGCCGACATGGCAGTGTAGATTAATGTATTAAAACTACCTTAACACTCTTAAGTGTCTGTTATTGACATTTGGATGCATATCTTGATAAAATCTTAAAATTAAGTACTATGTACTTTATAAATAAATAAATATTTTTTATTGCTATCAGTTTTGAATGTCCTATATAACATACAAAAACATACATTTTTAATTCAGAAAGAGTTCAATGATAAGACTAATTACCAAAGGTGGTAATTCAGGTCTAGAAAATAAATAGACAGCCAGTCTCAAGATTTTCTGAATTTGTGGCATTTCAAAAAATAAGAATGATGGCTGCCATGAATTTACTTTTATTGAATACTAACCCAGATTAGATGATTGAGTTTTTGTTTTTCCCTCATCTGTGCAGTGCATTTGTTTGGTGTTTATCCCTCTCAATCTGCATGGCAGCACAACATGTTTAATAATGAAGGACACTTTTGACTTTTATCCAGTGTCTGGTCTGATCTGATTTGTGTAGGTGAGCCACCACTGCCAGGGGGCAACCTATCATAGTTCATAGACTCTCATCTCCTTACATAAACAAGTGAGTTAAATGCTCAATTAAGCAATTGGCCTGAGTACATACTCACCAGTTCCAGCTTGTAGATCAGCAGCAGTGGATTGGGCCAAACAGTCAAATCTTACAACAAGCCTTGTCATTTGCCACATGGTTTAATGTACAAGTACAGTATAAGGTAAACTTATTGCTGTTTACCCTATTATGTAACATGATTACTTTATTAGACAGATATTAACCCAGGTCTTTTGATCATTTTCAGTATCTTCACTGCCTATAGCAATTTAGTGTATACATCAGATGCATACTGACTGTGTCTGAATTTTTGCATGACATGTATTATAACTGACCATGGACCCCCAGAAGTTTTTTTTGTTTCCTCCAGGAATGCTGCTGACTGGAGGTTTTAATGATAACAATAATAATAATAATAATAATAATAATAATAATAATAATAGATTTTATTTTGTTTTCGTCTCCTCCCTTTTCAGCATTCAATACCATCCATCTTACAAACAGATTAAGAAATTGAACAGTATGAATGTTAACCCATATATTACATTATGATTCTAGGACTTTCTTTTAGGTCTTCTGCACTGTTCTGTCTCCATTGTTATTTACACTCTTTATACTAGTGATCTCAGACAGAACAATGACAATCATTTCATTATAAAATATATTGAAGACACTATAGTGTTTGTGAACATATCTGGGGGGCTGAGGGTGGTGAAAGCTACTACTTCAACCACTCTCTTAAAAATAATGATTCTTTAATGGATTTTTTACTGCAGTGGGCTGGCGCCCTGCCCAGGGTTTGTTTCCTGCCGTGTGCCCTGTGTTGGCTAGGATTGGCTCCAGCAGATCCCTGTGACCCTGTAGTTAGGATATAGCAGGTTGGATAATGGATGGATGGATGGATGGATGGATGGATTTTTTAATGGTTCTTTACTGGGCTGTGTGGTTCCACATAGAGCAATTGCTTGACAAAGCATTTCATTCTGGGATGTGTTCTTTACATATGTAGTTGCTTCTTTGTGCTTTGCAAACTTCCTAATATGTAGAAAAACCCTGAAATTTTAATGTACGGTTGGCTACTTAGCAAGAAACCAACAGGTTGAGAAAACCTGGACTTAGCTTGTTTTATTGTATGCAGCAAGAGTCCTTGTAAAATGAGCCATTGGTATTTCACAGATCTATTATCATCTACTCATGGTTGTTTACAGATCTTAATAAATAAAGTTTCTTTCTGGAACCTTCATGCAGATGGGTCTTTTGGGAACCAAAGATAGTTCCCCTACGGCACTGCATTGTAGAAGCACTCTGGCAGTGGACTGTTTAGTTAAGTGGTGCCATAAGAACTATCTTAATCTGAATGTTAAAAGACTAAATAATGATATTTGATTTTAAGAGTTAAAAATCTGCATGTTCACTACTTCTTCTCGGGAGCAGGTTGAACTAGTGACTGAATATAAATACTTAGGAACTTTTCTACATAAAAACCTGAATTGTGATATTAACACAAAAAATATCTATTCTATACAGTAAGCACATACTGTATTTCTACTCTGTAAACTCAGACTGTCTAAAGTGGACAACAACATCATGTTCTTCTTTTATGGCAATGCGATCCAGCCTGTCATCACATTCAAATTCACTTTCTGGTTTAGTTCTCTGACAAATCAAAATAAAAAAAAAGAACTCCAACAAGCATGATGACAAAATTTATCAGAACTAAGGTAGATGGTTTGGTAGGTGTGTGTCACAAGTCAATGTTGAAGACACTGGAAAGATAACAGACACCCTTTTTAGCTTTTAGAAGATTGTTGTTATAAAGACTCACAGAAACCAGTCCAGAAATTCTTTTCTACCTGGTGGCATATTGCTTTTAATAAGGAATATCAAAGATTATCAAAGATAAAAAAAATTCTGGAAATGTAAAATTCTGGAGCTTTTCATATGTATTGTGGAACTGTTTTAGATAAATGCTTATTGTCAAATTCTTAGGGTCAGTTCACAAAGTGCTATTTTTATTTTCAAATGAAGTAAATGTTTCAGAACATTTGTATAACTTTTAACCTGCTTGTCTCTATTTTTTTTTGGTCTGTTATTGAATGCAGCATAGAAAGCAAATTAAATGTTTTCTTATGTAAACATGACTAAATAAAAAACTCTTGAACCTTTTCAACTGGACATATCTCAACAATATTATTTACTAGCTGGGCACCATTAACATTTCATTACAAAATTATGCCTCTGATCAAAACTTGGAGGGGATAGGTTCAGCTTTTAATTACTGCACAAACTCAAGCAGGGTTCCCCGGTACTGCCTGGGATATGGATACTGATTACATTTTAGAACAAAACTTAGCCAACGGTGTCCCCCTATACAAGTGGGGAACCTGTACAAAATTTTACAGTAATAGTTTCAATGCTGTGTATTTGGATACTGGGCACACAGAAACACGGGTTCAGCTTTATATATTAGATTGGCCCAATATTGTCAGTAACTATTTATGTTATTCAGTTTGAAATTGCTCTCTTTTACTAGTACTACTTCTACTAATAATAATAATAATGCTATTTATTTTTATACCACCTTTCCCATGCTCAAAACACTTTGCTAGTATTGTAAATGGTACAAAAAAATAAAGGTACAGAAAAAGACAGAATAAATAACAGTGGATACAAACTAATGTCAAGCATTTAATACCAAATAATAGATTAATACATCAAACACAAATTTCTGAATTAGAATAAAAAAACAAGCAAGAATAATGCAGAAAAAAAGTGCTAGATGGAAGCCATAAACAAATAACATAATTTGTGTAAGTTAATATGTAACAATATCAAAGTAGATAATAAATCACACATAACATTTTTTGTAGAAAAACAGTCATATAGTCAGATCGCTTTAAAAATAACCATTGTATTTTGCATGTTTAACCTAATTTATACATGTGTACATCAAGTAAGGTGTAAAATACACTATAAAAAATTATATTGAAAGTAAAGATCAGTATATTACAGTACAACCTAAAATCACTATTATTGTACTGATAATTGCACTATAAAGAGGAACATAACTTAGGACATTTTTATAATGCAACAAAAAGGAAAATAATTACTTTATTTGCAGTGCAAAATATTAACACTCTCACTTTGAAGTTCTAAGTCTTCTTTAATTGGACAATAATTTGTGTATCCCAGGATGAAAAACTAAACTACCCAAGTGCCTGAGGGAGCCCCTCATGGAAAACACTTCATAGGAATAACTGCTCTATTTTCTAGAAGCTTATTCAGCAGTATTCTTTTTTATTTTATTTTTTAGAAACTTTAAAGATAAGACTGCACAGTGTCCAAGATTGATGCAGCTAAAAGCTCTCTGCAGAGGTTGAACTAGTTGTGTTGGCAGGCTGATGAAGAAGGTGTCCTGACCTTGCTGTACCTAACCTTGACAGCACTATTTTCAGTTAGAAAAGAGCTGTATGGTGCAGAATATTAAAAGCAATGCTCAAAAGAAGCAGACTGCTAAAGACTGGTGAGTTACTATGGATAACGACTTGCCAATCAGTACAACTATGATGGCAGTGAACTGTAGAAGAAAGATAGAAAGAAAGAAAGAAAGAAAGAAAGAAAGAAAGAAAGAAAGAAAGA
>JANRMT010062842.1:3237808-3284578 GCA_026402145.1 Polypterus bichir lapradei | reverse complement strand
AGAAAGAAAGAAAGAAAGAAAGAAAGAAAGAAAGAAAGAAAGAAAGAAAGAAAGAAAGAAAGAATTTTACCATGCAGCAAAGTAGGCGGACACCCTTCCAAATTGTTGAGTTCAGGAGCCACACCCATTGTTAAGAGGTGCATAAAACCAATCACATAGCAATTGCAGTCTCCACTGGCAAACAATGACAATAGAATGGGTCTATATTGAAGAGCCAAGTGACTTTAAATTTGGCACAGGCATAGGATTCCACGCTCAATGTGGTGTAGTGGTTAAGGCTTTGAACCTTAAACCCTGAGGTGGTGTCTTCAAATCCCGCTACTGACACTGTGTGACCATGACCAAGTTACTTCAGGTGCCTATGTTTCAATTGGAAAAATAAAAGAAATGCAACCAAATGTAGCTCAAATGTTGTAGGATGCTATAGATAAAGGTGTCAGACAAATATGGTAATAGTAATGATAATAATAGCCCCGATCAACTACAAGTGCTAATATTGTGAAGTGGAAGGAACTAGGAATAACAACAGCTCAGCCACAAAGTAGTACACTATGCAAATGCACAGATAGGAGCTGCTGAATGCTAAAGAACACAGCACATAAAAATTGTCTATCCTCTGTTGCATCACTAACAACAGAGTTTCAAACTGCCTTGGAAGGAAGCAAAATCTGCGCAAGAACTGTGCATTGTGAACTACGTGAAGTGGTTTTTCATGGCCGAGCAGCTGGACACAAGCCTAAGATCACTAGGCCCAATGCCAAGCATGGCTGGAGTGGTGTAAGTCACATTATCATTGAAGTCTGGAGCAGTGGAAATGGGTTATCTGGAGCGATGAATCATGCATGATAGATTAGTCTGGGATTGGAGGATGCCAGGAGAACTCCAACTTCTGGACTGCATAGTGCCTACAGTAAAGTTTGATGGAGAAGGGATAATGGTCTTGGGCTGTTTTTCAGGGTTTAGAATGGGCTCCTTGGCTCCAGTGATGGGTACTGTTAATGTTACAGCATACAAAGACATTTTAAACAATTGTGCAATTCCAACTTTGTGGTAACAGTTTGGGGAAACATCAAAGCTAGGTCCATCAAGACATGGTTTGATGAGTTTAGTGTGACGGAACTCAAGTAGCCTGACCTAAACCTTACTGAATACCTTTGGGAAGTCTTATAGCTGCAAAAGTGGAGGAGGCAACTCCATATTAATGCCCATGGTTTTGGAATGTAATGCCCAACAACCTTATATACAGTAGGTGCAATGGTTAGGTGTCCATATAGCGTATGTTTGATGCCTATTTATTGAAAGTCATTATTCTAAAAGGAAACTATCAGATCTACTGCTGTATATTGTGGAAAATAAAGCAGATCTTTCTTTATTATTTCCTGCAAATTATTAGCCTATTGACCATCTACCTTAAATCAGCTACCTATGGAACACTCCAAGCATTTAACTTTGAATAAAGTTAAAATTGAACGTTTGAAGCCTTGCATTCACTGTGATTAAAGGCATGCATACATTTATATTATTAGCTGTGTTTTCCAAAATTCTTTGGAAAAAAATAGCTGAAACTTAATATTTCACCTGAAAATTTTCTGTCTATTCAAAGACAGTGAAAAAGTAAACACAGTGGAAATGGGTTTGCCACCTTGGTATCTCTGTAGGATCATTCATACTGCAGCTAATATGCAGTGTATTGAGAAACATTTCTTTTACATGATGGTGCTGCATGCAGGGTTGATTCCAACTTTGTGCCAGATCAATTCCTGCCAACTGAAATTCAGATTTACTGGGTTCAGAAAATACATGGATGAATGCATTTATACTTTTGGATGATACTCTGTAACAGAATTAATTCAGTGAAATAAAAAAAAAACAAACTTACTATTCCTCAGTCCTTGGTAAGATTACTTTTCAAATGATGTGACTGTTTTATAAAAATAGCAACTTTTTACTTATAACTGTGTTCATATAGATCTTGGGGAACAAACATCCCATGTACTCTTTCTCAATAGCAACTGTATATTGCTTAATGGTATCAACAAATCTTTATCCAGTCATCTTTCTATTAGCTTATTTACTTACAATGGTGAATTGGAAGTGTTAGCTTCTATGATTAAGTACGGTACACAAACATGATTAAACTGAAAAAATAAACTGTTGGCAAATATTTCATCATTTTCTTTAGGGACAAGTATAGAGTAAGAAAGGTAATTAGGATCTGACAGAGAAATGTTCTTTTGGATTTCTTTGTACTTAGCATTTCAAATATTCATACATATAAAAAAAAATAACAGGAAAGGCAACAAACGCTAAGCCATTTAAGGGCCTGATTATACAATGAAGTTCTTCAACTGCCTGCCTTCCTGCTCCTCTCACCTATAATGTGACCTCTTTCACCACCTTATCAAATGAGCCCTTACCTCTTCTCCACTCCTGATCTCCAAGACTCTACGATCACCTGCCAGGGGGACAGGATGTCTTTTTAAGGGACAACAAAGTTATACTTCCACTGCTTGACTCACCCTTCCGCGAAGTACTCTTGGGTCATCCAAATACTCCATGACCCAAAGTCTTATTTTTTTCACCCACCTGCCCCACCATCTTAAAACGACAAGCCCTGTTGAGGAACCCCTGAACATTATCACAAGTCCCCATTACTTCCCTGTCTTTCTTCACAGGACTGAAGCTACATTACTTCTCCCCTGAAAAACCTAACAGTTTTTAGATCAGTGATTCCAGCTCTATCTGTAGATGTTGCACATCCCATTACCAGCAACTCAAAGGTATATGTGAGTTCAAATGTAACATGAATGAGCAATTCATCTCTACCATTTACCACACAGCCCAGATGAACAGTACCAACAGCACTTATCAAAGACCTCAGACATGACCAACACACCTTTCATAAATATTAGGCACAGATCTGAAAGTAAAACTATAAAAATAAACTTACACCAAAATGGTACACTTAATTCTGGTAAATAATACTGAGTAAGAGAGACAGAGAGAGGAGAGATCTTAAAATAGAAAATAGAAAAAAAAAAGCCAACTAGTCTTGCTGTGTCTGTATTGTGTGTGTATGTGAGACAGGCAGTTGACACAAATTACAGGAATAGAAAGTGTTAACAGAGGAGAAACAAAGAAGCCATTGCAGTTTAAATAGTATACTTATGTAGACAGGTACAGACATATGCAACAAAAAAAGCTCAGCCGCAAAGGTTAAATGGACAAAGCCAAACATTGCAGGAAATAAATTGTCTGTTGAAGGATGCAATCAAGAATTTTTTGGTGCAGGGGTTCAAGCATTGTCATAGAGAAACTCCATTACCTCTATTTCCCATTCCTGACCAAAAATGAAAAATGAGGCATGTATCAAACAAGATTCACACTTATTCCTTTAGATTAAAAATGATAAAATCCTTGCAGATAAATAGCTCAGTCTTTTACACGAGCTGCTGAAAAAGCTAAAAGGTTTAGTGTAATGACAATTAAGCTTCTGTTGCTCTCACTCTTATATGTCTAATCAGCCATACTAAAATTATGTCCAGTACACTGGTTCCTTATTTTAGCAAAGCTCTTCCACACTTCAAACAGCTTACAAAAAGGAAGTCTGCTATTTGATCACAGAATAAAAAAGAATAATAAAAATGGCATGTCTTTACAGTTGATGATTTATTTAAAGCTTACAGCTGCCTCGAGAATTCAACTTACGCCAGCCAATCATACTTAAATATGAGGCAACCTCTATGAATTTCCAAACTTTCCAGATTTTCTAGACCATACTGAATGATTGGGTGAACCTATTGATGGATGGATGAATATTGATAATCAGATTTATTATTAAAATAAAATCTGAATTCTTTCAGCAGTGGGTTTCTAACTCTATACCACAACCTCAACATGGATGACTGCACATCGGCACACTACAGTATTACAGGATTAAACAGGATGTTAGAAACTG
The DNA here is from genome assembly GCA_026402145.1 of Polypterus bichir lapradei. Classification (NCBI taxonomy): domain Eukaryota; kingdom Metazoa; phylum Chordata; class Cladistia; order Polypteriformes; family Polypteridae; genus Polypterus; species Polypterus bichir. Next base: position 3,280,620 of record JANRMT010062842.1, on the reverse strand, counting down.
GTATGGTTCTTAATAGTTCATTTCAAAGGCAATTCCTCTTACTGTTATAAAGGGGTTATGTTTCATAACCCTAGTGTAAAGAAACTTCTAGGCTTCTATGTGTTTTAAGCTTTCTTCGTTTTTTTTTTTATAAGCCTCCATTTTTTTAATAGTGAGAACTTTTGTTTTGTTATTAAGTTTTCATGTCAATGTATTAAATTCCGGTTTAATGGGAGACTCCATTTTGGTGATTTTTGACATTAGTAATGAGTCTTGACCCCCATTACTAACTTGTATAGACTAGAAGTTGCAGTGTCAGTGGGTCATGCTGTTTTAGTCTTTGGCAGATTTCAAGATCGGCAGTCAGTATTCAAGTTTTTGCATAACAAAAATGTAAAATACCCGGCCCATTTAGTTTAATTCTGAAGATTTAGGGTTTGAAGTTTGGCTTCTTTAACTAGCGTGTTTGCTGTTAGCATTTTTGACCTTGGCATTTTAGTTATTTTGTATTCTTTGGTTTTAACCTCTGCCCTTACTCAGACTCTACATCTCCTTGTTCAATTAAATAACTTAAAATGTTTCAGCCCTTGTGCCTACCATAGTGGCAATGAGATCTGCTGAATTACTGTTTATGTCTTGAACTACACTCACATTCTTGTCCTTATCTGCTGTATTCTTCAGTCCTACAGATCAATTCTGACATATATTTTAACTTACATAATATTAATTTTGATGTAGCTAATTTTTTTAAATTACTTTAAATCCATGGTCTTGGCATTTTGCATACTTCTGTGAATAGCATCATAGCGTACTGTTTAACTGTTAACTGTTTGAATTCATGTACAGCAAGTATTTTGTCTCACAAATCTTTTTATTATTATGAAGGTCTTCCAGCAGGTAATAATGCTTCCCTGCAGCGCTTTGGCCCTAGGTTAAGAGTTGGGATTGAGTGCCTCCCTTATGGAGCTTTCATGTACTCTCCGTGATTACACAGAATTCCTCTGCGGACTCCAGTTTTTTGCCCACAGATTAAATAGGCGATGTCAGCTTGATTGGCATTTCTAAATCATCATGCCATGTGTGATTGTGTTTGTGTGAATTCAGTAGTTAAACTGCCTCTAAAAAGCCTGGAATATTAGGACTGTAGGTAAGAGAAGTCGTTGTGAATCGGATTCTGGACTCATGCATTTAATCACGCAGTTGATAGCATTGCCTTTCTGCAGTCCAAGTCCCCAGTCATTTTGAAGTGAAATATCAGATATGGGTAACATGTTATGGAATAACCCTTCACCTCTGGTATGTAAGGTTGGGCCAATCACCAATACTAGGCACACAAAATTTGATGCGAAAATATTGACAGAAACCATAAAACAATTAGTTCCACTATACACTGAAACAGTGATTTCCACTTCAACATTCTGTAGTGAATGACCTCCTCACAGGAACCAGTGCTTACTTTTGCCCTTTTTCTCCAGGACAGGTACTCTTTCATTGTGACTATCAGTTTATAAAGTTAAGCTTGGACAAGTTCGTTTTATGAATTTTATAAAGTTCATTTCAAATGAGTCTTTGTTTCCTTATGAAAAAACACAGTTTCGTGTCCACATGCAGCTGTGTGTAAGATGATTAGGTAATAACCGATGCAGCATTTTTGTGATCATGGTATTTCTTCATAGCGAAGGGAAATTGGAGAACTAATCATGTTGGAAAGGTAACACCTGGAAATGATACTTTAGTGTTATGAGGGTGTATGTTCCAGCAAGTTAGTAAATTTACAACTGATGTCATGAGTGTAGATAATGGGTTAGAAATAAAGTGAAGGATACTGTAAATGGCATGTCAGTTTAGGACGTTTTGAAGTGAATGTTCTGGATGTTTATTTGAAGATTAACTGATAGTTTGAGGAACTGTGAAAAAGATTTTTAATGTGTGAAAGAATTAAAAGAGTTGTCAAAATGAGAAAAACAAACACATGTATTTGGGTGATTGACTTTCTACTAAACAGCAGTTTTCAGTCATGAATAGTCAGTGAAGAGACTTGAATCAGGAAAAGGCAGGTGATGGATAGAGACGATCCTGTCATGGCAGCAGCATACACATAAATGGAAGCACTAAAAGCAGGCTGGTGAGCGTGGCAGGGAAGCAGAGTTAAAAGACAACTCATACTACTGTACTACAGGAAGAACATTTCAATATAATTCAGAAGGTGCAAAAGTTTTGGGTTAACCATGAAACCCAAATATGATTGTGCCACCGATTCAACAGCAGAAAATCTTGCAGTAGTTTGTGTAGAGCACCACGCTCTGGATGAAACAAGTCTTTTATTAAAGGTTCATTATTGTTTTTAATTAAACGACTCCTCTTATGGTCCCAGTGTTGCCAGGATAGGCTCTAGCCACTGAAGTACTGCATTGGATAAGCTGATATATAAAAAAGATAGATATTAGTCTGAGCTTTTACATTTCTGGTTATGCAATGAAGTTCAAATTAACCAGAGTTATAAAAATAAGCATTCATTGATGCCACAAGGCCCTGCGGTGGGCTGGCGTCCTGCCCAGGGTTTGTTTCCTGCCTTGCGCCCTGTGTTGGCTGTGATTGGCTCCAGCAGACCCCCATGACCCTGTAGTTAGGATATAGTGGGTTGGATAATGGATGGATGGATGTTGCCACAAGCTCAAGTTCACTAATATTCTAATTGGTATCTTTCAATTTTTGATTTTGTGTTCATTAGAATTACATATGATTGTTTTGAAATCGCTTCAGTTTTTTCTTTGTCTGGTGCCTACTGACTCAATGGTGCAATAAAATCCCCACAAATAATAATACTGTTTGACTTGTCTTCATGTCTAATCGAAATTTTGGTAGTTCCTTCCTATTTATGGCCTTCTAAACCTGAAAGATCTAATGTTTTAGGCCATGTTTGGACCATATTTTGACCAGGAAATTATATATTTATGATAAAGATTAAACCAATAGGTATCTTCAGAAAAACTGACCCCAGGGGTTCAACCCATAATGAAATCTGAGGGGTCAAAGTTACTCCTTTACACACAAAAAATGGGGATTAGTAATATAAGCATATGGGGTGTGTTTTATGATGTTCTGAATTTGCTGATCATGAATATAATACTGTTGATATTTGATTCTTTACCAGTGGTCATAGCCCTCTACGACCCACTCTCAGGAGGTTAAAATTACAAATTTCAAACATAAGTGTGTGGGGTATTGTCTTAGACTACTTCATGGTCAGTGATTGTGAATATGATGTTATTTTTGATTTGTGATCCTTTACTAGGGATTTAGGCATCTATGGACAGCTATCAGAGGGTGACAAATGACAAGATTCTATTACAACTGAGAATATTTAGAACTAAGACAACTAAATTAAAGAACACATTTTACTATTTGAAATACTGTATCTGATGCAACATCTTTTGTTTATTATGTAATCCTATGTCATGAAGTAAATTATTACATTCCTTATGAATACCCTGAATTAGGGTGACTTACACTAAGTCAGACTTTTTCTAAACTGCAAACATGACACATTGACTTAGGCAATGGATATTCCTCTCCTCTGCAGGGTTTATTACGTGTCAAAATATTGGATTTCTAAAAATGAACTTTATCATTTTAAATTTGCTTAGGCAGGGAGTATATAAAGAGGCAAATCAAACAGGCAGAATACAGTCCAGCGAGCTACAAATATGGGCTAGAACTAAATATCTAAGAAAAATGAGGTTCAACTTCAATCAGAACAAGTCAAGTCAAGTTGGGGAGCATGCACTGGTACAGTGCGTTGCCGCACCCACTACACGGCGAAACAACTCAGGATCCCAGTTTGCAACCCCCCAGGCAGACATGCCACCCAGTCCTGCCCTTCGGAAATGACCCTCTATCTGCCGCAGCCAGGTGTTACGTGGGTGACCCCTTGGCCTGGTCCAGCCACTCGGGTCCTCAACAATGAGGATCTTACGAGCTGGATCACCCTCGGGGAAATGCGGCACATGGCCATAGAGCCGTAACTGACATTCCCTCAAAATGCAGGTAATGTGCCTCATTCGGGACTCCATGAGGAACTGCTCATTTGACACAAAGTCAAACCAACGGTACCCAAGGATTTTCCAGAGAGACATAGTACCAAAGGAGTCCAGTCTTCGTCTCAAGTCACTGGATAGTGTCCATGTCTTGCAACCATATAGCAAGACAGGAAGCACCAGGACTCTAAAGACTTGGACCTTCGTCCTTTTGCATAGATATCAGGAGCGCCACACACCCCTTTCCAGCGACCTCATGACCCCCCATGCTCTCCCAATCCATCTACTGACTTCACAGGAAATGTCACCAGAGACATGATTATCACTGCCAAGGTAAGTAAACCTCTCAAAAAGCTCAACACTCTCTCCGTGAACAGACACACTGCTGATGGCTGTGCCCAAGAGGTCATTAAAGGCCTGGATCTTGGTTTTTATCCAGGACACTTGCAAGCCCAGACACTCAGACTCCTCAGTCTCTGATCAGAGCCTCCATTGACTCCACGAAGATCACAGCATCATCAGCAAAGTCAAGATCTGTGAATCTTTCTTTACTAACAGATGCCCCACAGCCGCTTGACCCCACGACCTTGCCCAACACCCAGTCCATACAAGCATTGAACAGAGTAGGAGCAAGAACACACCCCTGACGAACCCCAGAATCAACTGGGAAAAATGCAGACATCCTGCCTCCACTCTGCACAGCACTCACAGTACCAGTGTACAGGCCAGCCATGATATCCTGCAACCTCGAGGGGATCCCGCGAACCCTCAGGATGTTCGATAGGGCAGCTCAATCAGAACCCTAAGTAAAAATAGAATGTGAGGAGGAAGATTAGAAATGAAACAGAAATAGAATGTATAAAAATGAATAATACAGGTATATGATGGTTGCCCAGGCAGCATTCCAGCACATTTTTTATTGCTAGTAATTTATTATTGAGAGAGTGAAACACATTGTAATAAGTTTATATGTTTAATATATCACTGTGCTCTGTACAAATATTTTAAATCTGCTTTTCTTTTCTTTCTACATGCACAAATGAGCCAGATTTAGTACAAAGGGGCTCAGCATTTAGAACTGCTAGTCCAAGCATAGGATAAGATAGACAAATGGGCAATGTGCACTATTTCTGTGTGTTAGAGTCAGCATGCCTCTCTTTGCCTTGTTTGGAATGGCATGATTTACCTAAGTAAGGGCCTGCACATGGAGAAAGAGGATAAAGCCTTGGAACATTGCCCAGCACACCTTTGAAGCTGACTGACAGCTGGGAGATAACATTATCCGATCGTGAAAGTCCTTCCAGTGCAGCGACGAAAATGGCAGACTATATACATCGAGATTCCACTTTGATAATAGTCTTGCTATGGCTTCCTCGTCTGTTATGCCGCGGAAATCGTCATTAAAGAAAGCTAAGTTATTTTCTCTTATGTGATTTCTTACCGCCGTATCACTAAGGGAGGGGTATCGCCTCTTAATATTATATCTATATAGTTTTGGGTTACTTAAGACGGCGCAATTAAAAAAGAACTTATTCCAACCAGGGAACTAGCGCTAGACACATTGACCCACAGTCCAAAGATAAAATACTACAAAAGGTTAGATGTAAACAACAGTATAGTCCAGGGGTGTCCAGCTCCAGTCCTGGTGGGCCGCAGTGACTGCAGGTTTTCATTCGAACCCTTTTTCTAATCAGTGATCAGTTTTCCCTGCTAATTAACTCCTTTTGCCTTCATTTTAATAACTGTTTTTAAGGATTCAGATCTCTGAATTGATTTGTTTCTTCATTAAATGGCAGCCAAACAGAAATGAGATGTGAAACAAGCCAGCTGATGACCAACTAAATTGGGGCTTTAAAGTCCAATCAATTTCACTCCAACCAGTTTCTTAATGAGAAGCTAATTCTTAATTATTAATTAAATCCGTTATTGAATATCATGACTTGTTGCTACTCTCATTCTGCCACAGCAGACTGTTGATTTTCTGTTTATTCTTTAAGACCACCGTCAAGATGTTTTAGGTGACCTGAGCAGGCCAATATGACCGAGACCTTCACTTTTCTTTATTTTCAGGTTAGCTGGTCATGTGGCGGCTTATTTTGTGTCTCATTGTTGTTTGGCTGTTGATTAAGGAAAAAGAAACAACTAAGGGGTCTGAGTCACATTAGTTAAAATGAAGGCAAAACAAGTTAATCAGCAGCAAAAATGGCTCACTAATTAAGAAGATGGTTAGAATGAAAACCTGCAGCCACTGTGGCCCACCAGGACTGGAGTTGGACACCCCTGGTATAGTCTATATAAGAACTCACACTTGATTATCAATTCCGAACATGTACAGTATGGGCTTATGAAAGCCATGTTTTAATCACAATAAACTCATCTGCCCATCAGATGTTAAGTGCCCACCAGTTTGCTGCTATCTAAAATTTTTACATTGAATTTCCAGGGCATGTCAGCTCAGACCAAGATCAAGAGTCTAGCCCCATTAGTTTGAGTAATCGTGTGATAGAGTGACAGACACTAGTATTAGATTGTTTAAACACAATCACAGGATAACTACACATATTTGCTACAATCTTCATTTCTGAACATAACTTTTGTCAACTTTAACAGCCTTATGCCAACAACAAACAAGACCATATATGCCCTTCTTGTACTAGTCTACAGTATATTGTGCACTCACAGCAAGTTTTTCCATAATTTAGTCATCACTACAAAACCCTTCACTTTCTCGAAACCCACTACAGGTATTGGTTAAGACCAACAACTAGCCTTATTATTAACAACAGTATCTTCTCTGTACAGATTTTTTAACTGTCTGTTAATATTTGAAACTGATTCCATCGTCACCACAAAAATATAAAAATAATCTGTTTTTAAAACACACATCGCCAACATGGGAATTGGAGGGTCAACATCACATGGAAATAAATTTTCTTTGGCATTGCAGTAGCAAATAGAACATGTCAAATGCACCACAGGAAAAGCTGCAGATATCTCCTGTTAATGTCGACTGAATATATAAAACATTGCACAGCTTTTAAGAAATTATTCTAGAAAGTGTGATACAAACACAGAAGAAGGTTGTAATGTCACAAAATGTATGACATGCATTAAAAAGTGTTGACAGCTTCAAAGCAACAAAATTGCTTTCTTCATTTTGTCTTCTTTAAAAAATAATGATTTAGACATAAATGGTGAATGTACCATTTAAAAGAGGTAATAAGTAAAACAAAATACATACAGATATTAATAACTTTAAAATCCTGCAGTCCATTAGCCTCATCTTGACTTCCTGAAACCTTTGTTGTATTTTAGTGTGGAGTTCAGCCAGGCACGTTACAGAAGCAATAAGTATCTTTTTTCAGTGAGGAGATTTTGATAATATTGATAGTCTTCCCAGTGGTTAGCTTAGGTTTGCTCGACTGAAGCAGTCATTTGTCTACATGCTGATAAATTTCACTAGATAGACTTGTGCTGGGTAGGGATAAGGATTATGAGATAAGTAATTAAGGATTTATCAGTGAAATCTCAATGATCTCTATTGAGTAATTTTTAATATTCATTTCAAATTGGAAACAGACAAATATATAGAGTTATGGTTAGCTACTCTAGAAGTGAGGTATCCATCATTTGTTTAATAAGCATTTTATCTCACTTTCTTTCATCATCCCTGCATGTTTAATGTATTTATAGCTTAAATTACATTGTACACAGGAATTATTATGGGTATCATTACTGCCTTACAGTACCAAAGACATGGGTTCAAGTGCCAGCCTGCTCATTTTGTGTGCAGGTTTCACATTCTTTCCATATGTATGAAGGACTTTTTTGGGTTCAGCAGATGCTTTCCACATCTCAAAAAAAATTCAAACATGACCCATAATGTTGTTGCATCCAGAGACAGGCACCTAGTAGCCATGAAATCAAAACGTAAGCATGGAAAAATATATGAATAGATGCAACAATGATGAAGTAATATTTAAGAAAATAATTATAACTGTATTCAAAATATACCTTTTGGCTGTTTCAGGTACAGATATTTTTGAATTACTTTAAATTTGGAAACAGTAAGTAACTGCTATAAGATCCTGATATTTTTTTTTTCAACTAATCACTCACAGCTAAGTCCTCACCTCGAGCTCAGTGCTCTCACTCTTGTACACCCACGCATCTCATGCTGCCAGTACTCAGCCACTGGATCATTATTCTGGCAAAGCTTTCCTGTACTAGCGACTTTCACACTTCAAACAGCTTACAAAATGCAGGCTTCCTATTTGATCATCATTTATAAAAAGAGATGCAAAACAGGCACATCTTTAACATTGAATATGCAGTTGATGTGAGTCTTGAAGCCATGCTAGTTCATCATAATTAAAAACATGGGGTAAATTCTGTAATCTTCCCTTAAACATATCAAAAAATACAATGAGTGTGCAACTTGAACATAGAGCACCAGATTTGGAAGGCCATATTGGATTGATAGATGTATTGGTGCATTGATCAATGATTTGATGGATGGATATTTTTTAATCATTTATTTGGTCAAAACCTTTAAAACTTAAATCTATTACATAGTGATTTTCCACTTCACCTCAGAATGCCTTACACAACTAGAAGCTAAATTAGGTTGGCACAGTGGTAGCGCTACTGCCTTGTGGGGTTGGCATGTTGTTCATATGGGTTTCCTCTGACTGCTCCAGTTTCCTCCCACATGTAAGTTAGGTGGATTGCTAAATTGGCCCTGGGGTGTATGTGAGGATGTGTGTGTGTTCACCCTGTGATGGGCTGGTGCCCTGTCCAGTGATTGTTCCTTTGTTGAGCCCAATGATTGCAGGGATAGCATCCAACTACCCTATGACCCTGCCCTGGATATCCAGCTTATGAAGATGGATCAGGGATAGATATACCCTCAAAGCGATTTGGGCATGTACCCAGGGGCCTGTGATGGCAAGGGACCTTTTCACCATTCCCTACCGAAATGAACAAGCAGGACCCATAATAACCACTCCATGATGACATGATCCAGTTTCCGTGTGCCGAAACAAACAATAGGAAACACTGCGCTGCATTAAAGTATAACAGAACTTGGATAGAGAAGGGAAAAGAGTTTAAAGTTATGACCTAGAGGAGAATTCAAAATTTGGCATAGGCCACTTGGATTGCACTTCCCCGGGAACAGAATGAAGATGCTGCAAGTTAATTTTGAGCAAAGACAAAAAGTGTGAGACAGCTCATTTTCTTTTTGGAAAAATTTTTCTTGACTTCTTTGGAAGTCAAAGCTGAGGGGCTGTCAAAAACAGGGCCTGTTATTGCTGTTTCCATGTCGTTTACCACTGTGTAATTGTTTGACTGTCATTCATTTAATGGCATCCATTGTTAGGAAACTTACATACATTATTCATTACTTACAAAAAATTAACTAAACATGTTACTTTGTTACTTATTATAAAATGTGACGAGTTACAAACAGTTACAAACTTTTGCGTTACTCTTTCTTCTTTTGTATTAAAAACTAAACATTTCACTTGGCAGCATTTGCTGAATCCTCAACCTGACAACCTTCCTGGAAGTGACCAGAAATACAGTTACATTTTCTTCAATGCTCCGCACTTCACAAAGATTTTGGGGGGATGTCACAACATTTTCGCTCTGTATAGGCTCATCCTAGATGAAAGATGCACTCAGGGCACTCTGGATCAGTTGTTGCGCAGTGCAATCGACACTCAACCTCAATCTTCTGCTACTGATGAGAATCAAGTGTCAACACCTCCAAAACCTTTAACATCTTCAAAGTAACCTCCTTCTCCTCCAACTTCTATGTCATCCCCAGTGAGCAACAGCAACACCACTCATGTAAATATTTTATTTCGCAATTTTTTTTGTTTTTTTCTTTAATTTAGGATTAATAAACTTTATACATAAAAGGAAAATGCCTTTTTGGTGTTTATAGGGGGTCTAAATAGTTTTTATGGGGTTTTTCGTGTTAAGTCATTTTTCATTTGAGTCGTGCCTTTTGGAACTAATAACTGATGTAGGGTGAGGTATTACTGTATTGGCAATTAAACACTGCTTAAACATAAATATATATAATATATATTACTGTTGAATTTTTTAAATTTGTTGTGCAAGACTGATTTAAAAAGCTATGGTAAAGTAAATGAGTGTGAGTCTGAATTGGATATTCAAGTTTATAGATGGATGGGTGAAAGATTAGTTAAAAGTCTATTCTTAATGCTAGGGAAGAACACATTTGAGGACTTCACTGCGGTTGCATAATCTCCAGAATTTGTTACCTCATTCATCTAATGTGGCTCTTAACTGGCTACTTACTTAGCTTCTTTAGTGGGAAACCGATGTGTTATATTATTTGAAGTTGGAAAAAATCAAATACTCAGTTAGAGGATCTGTACAGACTTTTTTCAAAACATGGCAGGATCTAATCAGTATTATTTTAAAATAAGTTCATAAGGCACAGAGAATTTATTAATTTAGGTATGTTTACAAGCCTTAAATTTAACGCCGTTTGGCTTGCTCTCTCTCTCAGGGGTGGGGATCGATCTGTTCTTAATTTTTCTCTTTGTAAAAACTTGATTGCTTTGTATGGATTGTAATAAAATTAATAAAAAAAAAAAAAAAAAAAAGCTTCTTTAGGCTGTAAAGAATGGGTATTAAGATTTGAGAAATGAATCACAACGGGTGCTTAATGGATAAGGTGACAAAAGAGATTTTATAATGTACTATAAGACATCCTTACCATGCCTTCTCAATCGTGGTCCAAAAGTGAACCAAACTGCGACTGCACTGATGAACTCCAAGAAAGAAAATAAAATGAGCACCTCAGCCTACTAAGTGAACCAATGAGTACAGATTTGGAAAGGGCAGTCGATCTGTGGTGACATAATCACACTCCTCAATACCCAAGGCTCATTTCTTGAAATTGTTACAGTATAAATTGGATCAACCATACTTTTTAAGAACTACATTCTACATCAATTATACAGAATTTCACAAGCAAATCTAATATGGTCCAACTGGCAATCAAAATCTGTACAATTTGAAAAGTGTCCTCGGATGTGCTCAGAGTCAAGATTGCGCATTGCTTACCATGTCCGCCACTTACTAGGAACATCTGTGACCGGCCTGCTATTTTCATGGCAGTCATGCTTGTAGAAGCAAATTAATTTCCTTTTTAACTGTAACAGCTTTCAGAATCACAAGATGTTCATTCGTGCTACAGAGTAAGCTGGTGCAATACTAGCAAGAGGTTTGGCTTCTGCTTATTCTGGAGAAAACGGGTTATTTTTCTGTATAGGTCTTTGCTTAAAAAGGAAGTTCCTTTTTTCTAAAATATAATATGATTTATGCTACTGTATAAAAACAACAAATTGTGCTTGGCTGGCATATACGTATGTTGTTTGGCAGTAATGTTAGAATTGCTAAAGGTTGGAAATAAAAATCTGCAGTTCAGCAAAAACATCCAACAAAGTGTGAGAATGTTTTTCATATTTCATGAAAATAAAATTGAAAATTGTATGGGATCCTTGAGCTATATTACTAGTGCTTCCTTCGCTTTTAGCCTTTACTGGAGGCCATCCTCTTCAGAATGAAATAAATACCTGCTAGTGGCATCTACAAAATTTTTTTTAGAAGAACTTGCTGATAAAGAGCCCATTTATACTGCAGATTATAGTGCAGATTTTTACCAGCTAGTGTACTCTGAGCCTTATTGTGTTTATTAGGCAGTAGAATTTCCAACTGACTACAAAAATCCACAAGTAATGTTCAACAGCCCCCTCTCCAGAGGTGTCAGTGAATTGATGGGTGACAATATACTGCCTCTGATGTTAATCCTTTCAGCATTCAAACATGAAAAGACACCTATCTGCCCAAGACCTCATCCTGATATCTAGCCTGGCTCCTCTCTGTTGCATACTCAGCATTAATTAATGAGAACACTTTTTGATCAGTCTTTGTCCTAAACATCTTGTATGCTCTATTAAAAAAAAATTAAGCACATGCATATGGGTTGGTGTTCCCTTTTATTAAACATTTGTATTTTAGGCTCCTTTAATACTCCAAAAACAAAGGGAAAATGGACTAGAAAAGAATGAGGACTAAACTGGGAGCAGCCATATGATTGTTTCAGTTCAATTTATAAGCAATACATGCAGAAGCTGTGAGCAAGAGGGAATATGACTTAAAGCCTGGAGAGCAATTCCAAATGTAGGTCACAGTAAGAAACAAGCATAAAGCACCGTGTTAGATTTTAACACCAAGTTGCTTTTTGGAACGGTGGTGAAGTACAGGATAGTGCAGTTAAAATGAAAATGTGTTGACAATGACAGGTCTGACTGCCGGTAAGCCTTAATAAGCAAATACCAAGAAGTAGGTGACATATTTTGCTCCACTGTAGGTCATCTGAAGGTTAAACTGTAATTCCATTAATCATGTTCCAAATACTGTGATGTTAATTGCATTACTTGAACAGAATCTGCAGCAAAGGAAGGTGTTCATCTTTCTCTATTTATCATTGCAGACCAGCAAGGACAATCATGCATAGCACAACAAGACAATAAATCACTGTGCAAATATTACATATGTGTGAAATTAATAATATCGCAAGCTTCAGGCAGGATCATTATACAAAAGAAAAATGGAAAGTCTATTAAATGCATCATGTAAAACATAACATGGCAATTGCTGTGGTCGAGATGCATCACAGTAACACTGAAAACTGTTATTGCGGTGTCAGATAAATTTAGTTTTGGTGATGTTTTTTTTTCCAAATTGTGTTTCCTATTAGCATTTAGTTCCTTTTTAACTCACACATTCCAATATAGAGTTGTAGCACAGGACAGAATTTCAGTTTATATAAGTACACACACACATGTATGTGCCTCAATCCTTACTCATACTGGGACAGTTGTCAATCTGCTCATTCTGTATGTCTTTTAGATGTGTTAGGAAACTGGGGTATGTGGGAAAACTCACTCAAAACAGGAAAAAACATGCAAACTCCACACAGACAGAGACCAGGCTTCTGAACCTCTGCATCACTCTGTTGTCTATTTAAAGTAGTAAAAATAATTCCCTTTTCCCTTCTTTCATGTATGTAAGCACTTGTGAACATACACTTACACATTTGCACATATAAAAGAGGATCTTGGTCTGAAAACAAATCAGAATGACTAGAAATCCAGAATATGAAAAAAAGAAAACTTCTGACTTGGCTGTCACAGTCCTAGTGTGCCATTATTTCAGCGTATTGCTGTTGGTTTTCTGACACACTTCTGCTGAATAATTCATTGGCTGAAAGTCCTCAGTGTTAGTGTGTCAGAGAGAGGATGTGCTGCATTGTTCATAATGGCACTCAGTTTTGATTTAACTCATTTGTTTGGTACTACCTTAAGGGGGTCCAGAGTGTATTCCATAACAGAGTTTGCCCTTTTAATTACTTAATTGTAATGTCAACATCAAACCTATATTACAACCATCATCATCATCATTTTTTTTCCACTTTTCTAGATGAGTGTCACCGTTGCTACACAATATGCAGGAAGGACCAGGCCTCCTTATGCCCAGCCATCTTCTTCAGACCTCTCTGGCAATACCTAAATGCTCCAAGGGCAACCATAAAATATAATCCCTCCAATGTCTCCTGAACTGCTCCCCTCAGTCTTCTATGAATGAATTGTACCTTTACATGTCCCTAGGTAAGCACTCAGATGGGATCCTAACTACATGCAGAACCTACTTCAACTGGCTCCTCTAGATTCTGAGAAGGGATAATAGCAGTTAAACTCTAAGCAACCCTGTGCAGCATCTTTATATTGGTCACTTGTAGTTGCGATCTCATCCCTACAGCAACTACTAAGGGATTACAGCTACAAACAAAGGTGAGGATATGGACTAACCAGTAAATCAACAACTTTGTCTGTGCACAAAACTCCAGCTTCACTATCATGGTCTGTTCAAACTTTCACAAACCTTCTGCCTTTGCATTAATTTGTCAGTTAATCTCACAATCACTTTTCTATCACCCATTAACCAGTCCCCAAAATAATAAAAGTCCTTTGCTTGGGACAGCTGTTCACCTCTTATCTGCAGAGATCATGGTACTCTTTTCTAGGGTGCACCATGATCTTAGATTTATGGATGAAATCCTCATTTCAACTACGTCACAACATTCCATTGTGTAGTGGACACCACAGTCTGCTACATCATCTGCAAAATGCCAAGATACTGTATATCGCCTTTCCAAATTGATACTTTACCTGTGAAAATTATGAGCAAAAAGAAGGCAACTTGTGTCCTGTGTGGATTCCAGCACTTACACTGAATGGTCATGACATCAAGTATGCAAACACAACTTTTGCTTCACAAATTTAGGAAATGGCAAGCCCCAAAACCCCTACTTTTGCAGTATCTTCAAAAACATTACAGCCATAATCTTTTCTCCACAAAGCACATGTACACAGAATTAGTAACTCCAATGATGTCTCAAGTCTGCGCACATGAAGAAAGAGTTGGTCCACTATTCCATGGCCATGACAAAATCCACATTGCTTCTCCTGAATTTGAGGTGTAACTACTGGATAGGGTCTTGTTTCCAGTATCCCCGAACAGATTTCCCAAGGGAGGTTAAACAGTGTGGTTACTTGGTAAACAGGAATTATAACCTTATTAATTAAAACTTAAAAACAGGAATTATAACCCTGGCTCTCAGTTCACAGGCATTGCAATTACCTTAAATGCACAATTGAAGAGGAACACTACCGAAAACACTCCCATAATACACATCTATACTACTCCCACTACTTTTATTACTACAAAACCTCTACTGCTTTCTGCATTTCTGGGTTGTATCTAATCCACCCCTGCAGTGTTGTCAGATGGATTGTTTTAATTATTGTAGCAACCCCAGCTACAGAGCTGAACCCAACCCCAACCACAAATCATTATAATCCTAAAATATATTCTACATATACTTAACAGAATAAAACTTGTTATTTTCATTTGATTCAAAAGGTGCAAAGACATACATGTGGCCATGTTATTTTATAAAATAGATAAAATTAATACCAAAAACCATTTTTCCTTGCTCCACTGAATAATTTGAATGTTTCTTGAAAACTCAGACCTTTACACTGCCAACATGTTGCATGTTCCAAAACATTCATTTCAGGATGAGGTCTTTATTTATCTTCACTGTCTCACACTGACACTCTTTACTCCTGTGCCATACCCCAAAGGCTTTTCAACCAATCTCCTACCACCTTTCAAGTTCCAACTTTCTGCTACACTAAGCAAAATGAACGATATTATGAAATGGTAAACTGCAATAGACACAGTCTACTTGTTTCTGTCGTGGAGTTGTCTATGAGATAACATCCCATTTCAAAAACCCCTGCTCCCATATACCCTTTTTCAAACTGTTTACCAGTGGCAATGAAATTAAGATGACTGTTAGTCCAGGACATCAATGGTTCTCGTCTGGCCAGTAGACTTTACTGCACTTTAAAGTTCTGTACATTCTGTGTTGGTTACTCAGTTCTCCATCAATCCAACAATTCATCTGTGACTGCTACTCAAATCTCTGCAGTCCACAGTTTTAATAACATACACTTATAGGTATCCTTCAATTAGATAACTCTATGTTTCATTCCCTAATTAATTTAAAACATTAAGGCCTTTCACCAAATTAATCATCATCCCTTAGGACAAGAACTTTGAGCTAAGACCAATCACTCTTGCATTTGTTTAAAAAGTGAAGGTGGACCAATTGAAGGATTTAACGTCTGCAGGTTATTTTAAATTGTTCCTAGTCTCCCTTAGTACATGTTTGTGTTCTGCTTATGTCTGCCAGTTTTGTTCCCTGATACAACAGTCATGCAATTAGATTAATTGCTGATTTAACTTTTAATCCATTGGTGTATATATCAGTGAGTCCTGATGATGAGCCAATGCTCCTTCTAGCATCATTTGCTCCCACACTTTGGATGTCCTGCTCCCCGACAACAATGAATTGCATTATAGAGAATACTATGTTATTCATTAACCATCTCAACAAGTCTTAATACATTTCTGAGTGATACACAAAGATATTGTGAACTTATTAAAAAGACAATTTATTAACCTGTGCAAAGCATAGAATTATACTGAATTACCTGTACATTTCAATACTCTTTAGTGATTTTTCCAGTATACCATGACAGCTCCTAATCAAGACCTCAGTCTCACATTCTGCCATTTTTGGTACACCCAGGTTGACCATTTGCCCCAATGAAAGGGGATGTCCTTCCTGGTACCATTATCTTTTACTTTCCTTTTCACAACACATAAGAGATAATGGTGACCATATTCTAACTTTGGGGTAACCAACAACACAAGAAATGCAAAAATAAATGTCTGATGTCTATCTTTAGAGGTTTAGCCTGGTCACTGCCATTGTTGAGTTTCCACTGTGAAGATGACCCAGTTAGAGGCACAGCATTACCTTGCAGCAATGGGATCTATAAGATAAAAGTATATGATATATTTGTATGCATGCAGCGAAAGTTATTGGGGCTGATGTAGATGATCTGGCAAATATGTGTCAGGGGACAATGCTAAAGAAACTAGAAATTATCTGAACTGACGACAGACATCCATTACATGTAGAACTTAACTTCAGTAAATCAGGAAGGATAGTCGGTTTGAAAACCCAAACAAATCGCTCTAGAAATTCCTTTCTTCCTAGAGCCATATGACTTTTTAATAAGGAATATCAGAGAAAATGATTAGAGTTTGATATGTAACCTGTAACAATTTTTGTGTAAATATGCATTATCAAACTGCCTTACCTTAACCTGTCTTGTCTCCATTTGTTTTGTATAATTTGTTTCTGTCTTGTTATTAGATGCAACTGAGAAAGCAAATTTCATGTTTTCTTGTGTAAACATGACTAAATAAAGCAACCTTGAACAAACGTATATCAAGTGTTTACAGACAACAGAATCTCCCACACAACTGATTTGGAATAACCCAAGTCATTAGAGGGGGTTTTGAGACAGTTAAGCACTTTGAGTGGGCTCCTTGTCTAGTCAAGCCTAGATTGTAGAGTTATTTATTTCAGGGGCTTAGCTAATTCCAAAGAATTATCATGGGCAAGAGATGTGGACCTGAAATAGTGTGTTACTTTGGGGAAAAAAAAACTCGTTTCTTCCAAATTCTATTGTTGTGATGCGATTAGTATTAACTAATAACTAACTGATTGTTGTGGGCTGTGCTCATCGATGGCAGCAGCCAAGCTGATTTAATACAAATGAATTTTTTAACACCGACATTCACTTCAGTGCATGCACATGTATATTACATTCACTCACACACAGCTCACTCATAAAAACATACATTGAAACATAAAGCAAGATGCAACATAAATAATTCACACCAAGGAGTAGTAACTAGCACATAGAACTATGTAGTACCTGATTAATATAAAGGTACTTATTATATTTAATTACTGACCCAGAAAAACTCTCATATAAAGGATTAGATTTAGACAGCATTTAAAATTGGCTCAACAGTACCTGATGTGTGTAGTATCACATTGATATGGAAGTGCTGAACGAACTTACTTGCCTACCCTGTAAAAGTGTCACATAAAGAAATGGAGTGCAGAGGAATCTGGAGCCACTAGAGAGCAATCCTTTGGATTGGCAATAGAATTGGCACCAGAACTAACCCTTGAATATACTCCAAAGTATTCTTGGGTCAAGGATTAAAAGACTTGTCCAGCAACAGCTAGAGAGAACCTGAAGGTGGGTGGTGTTGGGTGGTGTTTTGGATGAAAATTTTCTGGGCAGGAGGAATAAAGACTAAGATTTAAAGATCTTAGAGAGAAATCTCTATTAGTCATGGTAATGGAGAGGTGGCTATTTAATGCACATAGTGGATAAGTGAATTAGCAACCATGCAAGACCTATTGGTTACAATGGGATAACAGTCCCATAGGCTGCAGAACGTATTGGTTTATAATTTTGGTTCTTTTTCTGTGTATTTATCAGTAAAACTCTTTGTTTTGTTAGCACTAGCTTCCTTGGGTGTATTTAGAATTAGACGGCTGGTCATGAACATCCTCAAACATTTAAAACACATTCTCTGCATATTTTCTCCCATATCCCAAAGGGTTATAGGTTAATGGCAGCTGTCAGTCGGTCGCTGTGATTTCATTTGCATTTCACTGTATTGGGATGCCCCATCCAGGGCTGATTCCTGCCATTGTGATATTGGTACTGTATAAGATCTGGATCAATGCAGCTCTTGTGTTGGTTGAACACATAAAAAGGTTGATATATAAAAAGATAAAGTCATCTCTCTCTCTTCCTCTGTGGAAATGGCTGACTGCAAGCTAGTGCTGCTGCTTCAGACAGCTTGTTTCCACTTTCATCTGAAGTTTTTTCTTTTCTTTCCAGATCTGTGTTGCCTTTATTGGATTTAGTTTTCTCTCATAGCTCAAAGAAATGCTAAATTGATTGGTGACTTTAAACTGAACTCCTGTGAGTGTATCAATTAGTCAGTCAGTGAGGGTCCTGTGATTTACTGGTGTCCCATCACTACCAGACCAAGCTGTAGCACACCAATTGTGACAAGGAGAAAGCAGACATCAGACAGTAATGGATGAATAAACTGAAGGATGTAAACTGATGATTTTAGCTTTCACATGTTAAAAGCTCTGCCGAACACAATGTAAGGATAAATTGATAAATGTAAATTGATGATAATATACTTTAAATAAAAAAAGCTCTGCAGAACACCTCTTGCACTCCACTGAAAATGCTATTTGTTCAGCCAATTGACATTGCCTGCCCTTACAGCTAAATAAGCTGCACATCAGAGATAATATCTTAAGAGTCCAAAGTATGCACTGCTTTAAAAGTCCCTTAACACCTGACAGTGCAAATGTCACCTAATGCTTTCAAATCTGCCATCTGGCTTGTGCAAGCAATTGCTATTCATGGTTTCAAAATTATTTTTTTTCAGGTAGTCAACATTAACCCATATGCAGCAGTAAAGTAACACACAGATAAAGTCTTCCCTGCTAGCATTAACACATCTTAGCAAACAAGAAAGCTGAAAGACAAACGCTAGTAGCTGGATCATGATGGATGTCACCGCAGCAGGGAAAATCAGTGTCAGGAAAGGGGGGGAGGGGCTGGGAAGTAGGAAGGCCTGCAGAACCCAATCAAATCTTCACCTAGGAAAAGTAATCACCTTTGGATAGGACCATTACGAGATTAAGCTTCAGATAAAAAAAAGCTACATGCTCTTACTGTGGGACAGAAAACCAATAACCTACACATAAGCCATCCCCTCAATTATATTTAAGTCTTCTGATTCGCCTGCCCTGCACTGGTGTCATGTCACTGTGTGTTTCCGTGGGAGGATACTGTGACCTATTTACAGTCACAGCCGATTCAGACACATCTAGAGCTTATTTAAAACATTACTTTCACAGGATTATTATCAGATCTTTCTATTACTTTTAGTAAAATGATGGAATGCATACATTTTTTGACAATAAAATATGTATATAGACATAGATATTATATGTATATTTTTATATATATATGTGTATGTGTGTGTGTGTGTGTATGTGTCCAGTATATGTGTATACAGATTGAGAGAAAAATTAAACCTCAGTAAACAAAGTAACTGAGTGGGCTGAGGTTTTTCCTCAAAGTGTTCATTAGGTGGATAGCACCATAAATATATTTAAATATGCTCACTAACCCAAGTAATCAGTGTTATTATTTATTTTTTTCCTTTAATTGTGTTTGAGGATTATTTAAGGGTAGGGTGGTAATTCCGATTGGGAATGGAAATATTCAGGGAACAAAAGAGCACATGATTAGACATGCCAATTAAACTTGCTCATTAAACAACATGTTCATGGTTGCTGTTAAGTTTTCATGGCCTCTTGTGGTTGCTGCATGCATTCATTATTTATTCTATTACTTGGCATTTCTATTACTAACCATAATTTGAAATTACAATGGGCAAAGTGCCTAACTGAAGAAAAAATAAAACCACCAGATGAGTCCACTGCTGTCTATCTATAATTTTTGCAATTACATTTAAAAGAATTTTCTGAACTGCAGTTCTTTCCAGCACACTAGAAAAGATACAAATAAGTTACACATACGCTTCATGTCTTAAAACCTGCCAGCAATGGCTAACTTTTTTCCAAGCCTAATGTCTCACTCTTTAATGACAACTGCTTAATTTTAATTTATCAAAGCCAGCCATTCACTACATGGTGTGATTGTAAAGCTAATTACAACCTAAGCTCTCAATATAAAGCAGTCTTCATTCTTGATTCTGATAGTTCAATTCCTCATCACAGTGATATCAATAACAGTTGATTGCATTATGAAATGATTTACTGGAGAGAGTGCATTTCCTAAAACGTATTTTGTGTTTAACGGTGATTCTCTGAAGTTAAAATAGGTAGGGTTTTGTCTTTCGAAATTATGTTTTTTTGATTCTGTTGTGTAGTTCATATTATGAAGCATGACTATGTGTAGAATTCTCCAGCCAACATTCTACTTCCCAAACTGTACATTTTAAATTTTTAATGCAATCTATTGAGATATATTTTAAGGATGTTATCCTGTAGGAGCCAATTAAATATGTAGGGAGAGCAACTAAATGCCAGAATAACCCAAAATCTTATTTATACTGATGTTCTTTGTGTGACAGATGACTCTTTTGCTCACACTCCTGTGTCCATGCCCTGGTTTTAAGGGTCTGTTTTACATTGTATTAAATGTGTGCCCCTCCATACCATGTGTCAGGCTATGTCCAGAAGGAGATAATTATTAGCTTCCTGCATAACTCCTTTGAATATACAGAAACAACGGAGGAGACAGCAAAATGGTGGAGTTATATGCTTCAGACATTAACATTTTATTTCCTTCTTGTGTTTAATGTGGTTAACATCTCAGAGTTATGCAGTTTAATTAGTATTTCTAACCTGATCATGAACGATTTAAAATTGGTGGGTAGATGATTTGTTTTCTCAAAGTCAAAGTTGCTTCTAGAACAGGCATTATAATCCTTTAGCGGATAAGGCGGGTTCAGAAAATGAATGGATATGAGAACAGAGCTCTGAAAATGTGAGATAACATACAAAGCCATATGGATCAGAATGACCGTGAAACTACATTAGGTGGTTTTAAAGAATGGATGGATGCACAGACGACAGCACAAAAAAAGTGTAAGTAAATATTAAAATAATGACAAAATTAAACTTGATTAATAGTACAAAACATCACATAAAATATGAATGAACCATACAAAACAAAAAAACCTACAATGTGCATGTTTATATGTCAGAATTTAATAAAACATAGCCATAACAATATTTCCTTAGAATGACAGCTCAAACTGACAGTTCAGATTCACTGCTCCTGATTTCCACAGCAACAGACAATAAAGCTGCTGCAGCATTCCCCCATAACACAGGTAAAATGTCAGCAGTCAGACCGAGTTGGCCAAAAGTCAGCTCCCAGGAGGGTCATTTACTTTTTTGCCAACGTGTTTGACAAGCTATTGTTGCTGGAAAATGACATCATTTGAAAGAATTCTACTGATGTACCCTGCTGTATGTAAGATGCAATGCACCACCAAAACCAAGGAGTCAGAGTAATATGAACAGTGAATTCCACAGCTGACATTTGTTTTGTGTCACTGATTTTGAATGTCACTTATTCAAATGTTTTATTTCAAAAGGAACACAGCTTGATATTTGCTAAAAAATACACAGCAATATAAAGTAAAACAAGTTTAGTTAGCTATAGAGTGCACAGTCTGTAGCAAACATAACAACATCAGGTGCAGGGTAAATGCAAAATACGTGGGGAATTTAGAGATCAAAGACCCCTAAACACAGAGAAAGCCTGGAAATTATATATATGAGCAGAATTGACTTGAAAATTGTGGTGGGTCTCTGAAAATAAATTTTAGAAACTTGTGCTATACGAAATAACTCAGTGCCCTTTACAAACTTTGCAAGTAAATGTTTAAATTCCAGCAGATAGTTCTCTACAGGCAGGTTGGGAAGGCAGCCATCTATAAACTCTCATGCACAGAATAACATTAACTGCTCAAGTGGCAGCAATCCTTATTCCACAATAAGGAAGTGGAGCATATCTTTTGACAAGCCTCAGGAGGATCTGAAAATGAAAAGAAAGACTTTCGTAGGACCATAATAAATAAGAGTCTCACACAGATGTGAGCTTCTGCTTTGGTTTAAGTTATGCTGTAGAGTAAAGCAGCGATTACTGATATTGTGATTCTGACAGGGTTCAGGTTACAATCAAACAAAATGAGGCTGTCCACGTCTTCTCCAACTTCACATGTGCTGTTCCATAACAACAGAAAAGCAAGTAATCAACCTCATCAGGTTCTTACAATATAATGTTAATGTCTATTATTGTTCAATAAGCAGCCTGTTTTTGGGTAATCCTTTATTCAGTGTGTGCCTTAGTATATGACTTTCACTGTTCAATAAAATATGCTAAAATACAAATTAATTGAGAGAAAGGTTGTCATAAGGTTATTTTCTTTTATTTGGCCTGTCTTAATCCCAAAATGATGTATTTTTGCCTCACATGCTCTTAAATTAAAAAAAAAAAACCAACAACTCATGAAACAGAGCAAGAATCTAACTGGCCTGCCCCAATTTAGTCCTCACCTCAGGCAACCAGCTGGTTTTGGCCTACCCAAGCCTAAAATGAAACTCAGGACATGTAGTTTAATAACAGTCCAAAAATGTAAAAGAAATAGAGTGAACTGCCTGCCACCATAAAAACCTCTGGGTTGAGCGGTACAAACCCATCAAAAGATAAATATGATAAATGTATTAGATAACAAAAAAGGGTAAAATGGATTTCCCTAAAAAGGAAACAAGAGTATACAAATTCATATTGCAATCGAAGAGAAAAAAATAGTACTCACAAATCACAATTAATAAAGAAAAGTTATAACTTCAATGAATGCCTTGGGACTTGCTTCTCAGTCTGAAAATATACACTGAGGAAGGTCCCTCAGTAGTAACAAAGAGTTGGCCCTGCCTCTTGCGGTTCTTCTCACAAGGAACAAAAAACTTGCGGGAACAACACCAAATACATAAATACTAAACAAAACATAAACATAACATTATTAACAAAAATGATATGAACAAGTGATAAATGCTTAGTAAAAACAGAAAAGACTTACAAAAAGAATGTAAACATAATCCAGGGAAAAACACCCGGGCTAAAATCTAACAACTAACTCGAACCACACCCTTGGTCTGTGACAGAGTGAGACTGTAGCAAATTGGTTCACGACGCACAGTTACCTTAATCCTCATGGTGAAATAGCAATTTTACCAGTTACACAAAGAATTTAAGTGCTTATGTGACATGAAAAGTGGCTTCTCTACATGATGCTGGTCAGAAGTACAAGGTGTCCTGGCTTTTGTTTGCAGATTGTGTATGAGTGTATCTGAAGAAAACGCCACACACCCCAGGTGAAAGTGAAAGCTCCAGATGGACAAATAGCAAGGGAGAAATTTGAACCCAGGATGCTGAATATATGAGACAGCAGTGCTAAGCACCACATCAGCTGGTTATACTATAGATTTGTAAGAATGAAAAATAAATAATATATGCATAGTATTACAATATTGCTTTCTACTGAATTCTGCAGTAATTCAAATTTATGAAATCAATTAATAAACTGAACAGAAATATCTATAAGACTGAGGTCTAAAAGCAGAGAAAGTTTAAAGAAATGAATGAAATTAAATTAAGAAAAAGCCAACAGCATGCCATCCAACTGCATGATCATTCTTTGCTCCTACTTGCTCACTGAAATTAAGTGTTTCTGGTCTGGTCAAGAGAGACTACTAGGATAAGACGTTTAGCTGCATGACAGCTTGTAAAACTACATATACAGTAAATCCTTACAATAAAAATTATTAATAAATGACATTGAAAATTTAACAAAAGACATTTATTCTTCTGTGCAGTAAACCTAAATACAAATACAAAGTAACTGTCACTTCTGAATATTATTTTACAATTTACTGTGTAATGACCACAAAGAGATTTATTGAGTTTTACAAAATGCTGCATTTCAGATGACTTTCCATGTTTCTTTATGCTTGTTTGCCTCATGTGATTGGCAAGTTGGATGTTTTCAAATGACAGCTGCTGTGTAGTCAACCATTCATCTCTTTTTGAACTTTTCTTGTTCATTCAAATGATTAAAATGAACAGGAATCTACAGGTCACTTTGTGAATAATCACGTTCCACGTTTTTGCCTGTACAGTGTTCCTGGTGAGGACAAATAGGTGGTAGACAACATATTCCTACCTACATCTGACACATTGCCATTTGTGCTGCTTCTGCAAAAAATGTTTTTTTTGTAACTTTAAGATCAAGCTATCATTCATACAAGCAACAAGCCACCATAAGTTTCATATTTTACTTGGCTAATGCACAAAATAAGCACTTTATAGGGTTAGAGCTACTGTATGGTACAGTGCTGTAATGTTTTTTAACTTAATTAAACATATAATAATCAAATTATCCCTTCAATGGTATCAATAGACTAATTTGATCTAGCATAAAAAATAACACCAAACCTGCACTGGAAAGCACAAAATACATTGGCAATATCATGTTTATGCACACATCCACAAGTTGTACACAACTGAGAAATAATAATAAATTAAGGTGCTACACTTTCTGTAGCAAAGAATAGTGACAATTATAAAAGCAAAGAATGCAAATGCTCTGATGACCACTATTAAAATAAATAAAAATAGAGTGATGCTGAACTCCTGCTGCATAAACTGAAAAATCTGTAGTAGGCATCATATCGCTATACTAGGCACAGGTGAATTAAACTATTATCATTTTACTTGGTTATGATATCACTAAAATCAAGCACAACAGCATCAGGAAGCATACAACCACTGATAAAGCATTATTTGAAACATTCTAATAAGTATGAGTGTGTATGTGTAGGTTCCCACTACATATATATATATATATATATATATATATATATATATATATATATATTGGTGATGATATACAGTAAATACATGCATATGAATATTAACTATATATATATACTGTATATATATATATATATATATTTATTTAGTTTGCTGATGACACAACTGTGGTAAGCCTGATCCAAATCACGGAGGATCTGACCTGGTCCAGTCACATCGACACCTTGGTGAAAATGGCACGCTAACATCTGTACCACCTCAGATGCCTCGGGGATTTCAGGCTTCCTCCCAGATACTAAAGAACTTCTATACATCCACCATTGTAAGTACTCTGACAGGAGGTTTCCTAGTTTGGGAACAACACACAGTAAGGTAAACTATACTAATTGATGTCGAACTAGGGCAAGGAATATGATCTGTGACACTAGATGTCCCAACAATGGCCTTTTTTCTGTGCCATGGTCAGGTAAACACTATCGCAGCCTAAAGTCCAGTTCAGATAGACTAAGAAAGTCCATCCTGATCTTGAATAAGGAAAGTGTCTAGAATAACACAATGCCCTATTGCTATTTATTTAAGTCATCTGCTTAGTTATTAGTATTACTTATTAATTATTATTTATGAGTTATTATTATGTATTACATATTTATAGTTTTATTAATGACTTTTGAATTTATAAAGTTATGTATTGTTATTTTCCCTTTATACTCATCTCAAGGCACAGTCATATGAGCTAAACAACTAAGCATCTCAATGCA
Source organism: Polypterus bichir lapradei (assembly GCA_026402145.1). Classification (NCBI taxonomy): domain Eukaryota; kingdom Metazoa; phylum Chordata; class Cladistia; order Polypteriformes; family Polypteridae; genus Polypterus; species Polypterus bichir. The sequence goes on along the minus strand of JANRMT010062842.1, from coordinate 3,254,793 downwards.
TATTGTACTGTATGTATAATTTGTATTCGACAAATACAACTTAATTTCATTAACAATATTGTTAAGGCATTTGTACTCAAGGCAAACAAAAAACTGAAGACCTCAGCTCCCTGCGCAGCCACTTTTCTTACTCCTTTCTTCTGATAAATGGTGCAAAGCCATCTGCACTCAAACCAGGGACAATTTCAACCAAGCGGTTTTAAGGTTTCTTAACAGTCATTTATACACATATATATGCTGCATGCTATGTATATGTTTTATTTATTTATTTTTTGCATTGCATCTTTGTCAACTGTTCTAAGGAAGCACAAACTTAATTGTACAATGCACACAACAACAAATTTGACTTGACTTTAAATAGTGTTCTGGTCCTTAAAGATATTGTAGAAGCACAATGCTCTATCAGGTCGAGTTTCACCTTGGAGTCTCTAGACCTGGATACTATACCAAGGGGTCTGGTAGTGGTTTACAGTTGGAATTAAAAAAGCCTTCTGGACATAGAGCTGTTGAGCTAGGAGTAAGGAATGTTGGGATAGGTAGTAATAGCAAGGATCAACTGGCAGAACAATGAGAGGTCAGACATGGTGAGAAAGGTTGGCAGGTGTTTGAAGGGGTATTTTTATATGATGAATTGTTGGTAATTCAACAATGAACCTCACTGGCTAGTCATGAGCAATAACCTTAGGAAGGCCCCCTGGGACTTAGGTTATCTGCTTTTCCCCCCTTCTCAATTTATTTTATTGTTTACTCAATAGCTTAATCCCTCTTTGTGTGCTGCTTTTCACCATAATAAATGTACCTCTTAGCAACTTTTCTCTTCTTTGCTTCTTTTTGGGTTGGGGGTTCTCATGAGTAGAACATTGTCGATTACTTCTACATATTGTATCTTACATTCTTTGAGATTATTAAACTATTGAAAAAGTTCTGAAATGCTTCAGATTGATCCCACTTTTTGTTATTGTTTCTACCAATAGCACAAAAATGCACTAAACAAGTAAAAGAAAGTAAATAATTAAATAAGCTACAACAGTAAATTTAGGCTGTATGTATGACACTATAGGCAAACACTGATTTCTTTAACACGTGTAAACTCTGAGTTTGCTAGATACAATGTGTATGTATAGATGTGCTTCTCAGACTTGCATCAGCATTGCAAAAAAGCACTAAAAATGCTGCATCTTTACTAAAAGGTGGATTTTAAGCAGCCACATATTTGTTTGTGCTTTCCCATCAATTGTAAAATAAAAAGAACTACATTTAGAGCGTGTTTTATACAAGGCCCTTTTACTCAATTAAAAAATGGCAACACATTTAAGCACAAGCTTTTTTATCATACAGTATTTTACTCTACATTTATCCCAGAACACAATTTGTACTCTTTGTCCATTTATTTTACAAACCTTTAATTGCATTAAGCTATCCTGGTAACATCAAGAGTGACAGCAAGAATGAACTTTAGGCAGACCACCAGTCCTTTGCAGGGAATATTCACTCACACCCACACTCACTCAGGCTGGGCAAACTTAGAGCCCCCAATTTATTAAACACACAAATCTTTCAGGTGCAGTAGAGATACTAGGACACCCATTAAGAAAGAAATTTCACAAAAACTGTGCTCATCTGGACACAGAGTCACTGCGCCATTTTCCTACCACCCTATAAGCCTAAAAAAATACATTGATAAAAAAGAAATGGAATCTACAGCGTCTCTCAGAATATTTTCTTTTACCTACATTTTATCTAGTAATAAATGCACATTTGAATGTATTTAGAATTATGAAATGCAAAGTACAGTATTTGAAAGCATCTGTTTTAGCAGATTTTTAGAAAGGCAACTGGGTCAGTTTTACTTCTTAAAATGCTTACAGTTTATATACATATATATTGCTAAGTATATCAATTATTTATTTTCCACACAATTACATGATACAGAAATGGCCCACTCCCTCTCCATCATTATAGAAATTCCCATTTCAAATGAGATCTTGGGCAATATCACATAGAGGTTACCCAGAATTCCCTGGGGGTCAGGAAAGCACTAATAATGTCAATCCTTGAAGAATATCAGTGCTGTCACATTTCAGCAAAGTTCAAGGAACTGCTGCAATCACTCAGCTAGGTAATAAGCCATTTCACAAGAAGATTCTTTAGGGGATTCCAAGTCACACTTAATTTTATGTGTGTATACTTCCTATCATTTTGAAATGAATCCTTTATAAATGTATTTGCTTTAAAAATAATTGGCTAAGCATAGAGAAAAATAATTAGCTCTTTCCATATTGCATTTATATGACATATTGACTGTGTCCAAGAAATTTAAAAAATGCAGTATTCTTTAAAGGTACAAAATGCCTAATGATAATAATTGCAGACAATATAACATTTGGCTTTTATGTATCCATTATAATCTATGTTTAATTCAGTTCAGGGTCGTGGGGTTTGGAGTGTATCCCAGCGCCATTGGATTACAATATTTATGTGAAAGCAAACAGAAGGTTTAAGATACATTTGCAGCATATTACATATATTCAGTATTAAATACAAATATGTATGGTGCTCTGCTCAGAAAAGTACAACTTATTCCATAAATGTTTAATTTTTTATTCCATCTGGTGTTCCAATTTCTCTTTATATACTGTAGTTATAACACAATAACAGGCACATTTCTTTTTGAGTATAAATAAATATTCTGTCTCTTGGCAGCTTCTCTAAATCACAATAAAATGAAACTCAGCATTTTTCTTCTTTTTGGCAAAAGTTATTATGGAATTACATTTTTACAGCATCCGTTCAATACATAAGCCTATTGAGACGCCGTGATGGTACCTCCCCCGCGGATAACGATGCTAACTGCCTGGGCTATGGAAGATCTTTTTTTATCTCAGCTGGTTACATGTGCTTATGTTTTTGGCAGGACTGTAAGAGACAGAGATGGGGTTTGGGTGGCCTGTGGTTCAGTCCCAGGTCAGAAACAAAAGGCTCCGAGAGCAATATCAGTCTTAGCAACAATGCATTTTTCACACTGATCTGTAAAAACATTATGAATGGAAAAGTACACAAGTGTCTGCTTAAGAATATTATTTGGGCACCTCGGCTCTCAGAAAATATAATCTACCTAACAAGACTCTAAACTGCTTCTAACACAGAATACTGATTGCATAATTGAAATAGGCAGTAAACGCCATTAGAGCATCACTCATCAGCATACTCCTGTGCAGTCTGAATGGTGTACAGCTTTTCAACAAATTAAAAAAAAAAATACTAAACCTGCCTGTTAATGATGTTCATACCATGCAGGACACTGCTGTACAACATGTCATATTTGCTGAGGGCAGTCATCCTACATTTCTGATACCTTAATGCCTTCACTGATTGCTGACTCGGCTTTATGATGCCCACGCTCTGCCTACTAAACAACATTATCTGTTCAAAAAGCTTTCTCTGTTTCAGCATTCAAATCCAGTCTGATTACTCACCTTTTCGCCTTCTCCTTTAAATTCTAACTCTCTAATGTATGGCTAAGTTCTTATCTAACTACACACTCATTATTTCTCATCTATTTAGTTTAAGCCTGTCTTCTCTTAAGTATTACATTTTTTGCACAATGCCACTGTTTCCTAATTTTAGTACCTTGTATTTTATGTGTAGAAATTCACTGCATTTACTGTAATTTGTATCAATATGACATTTGGATTCTGATGATTTTGAAAAGCAACTCTCCTTGAAAGGCCCTATGTAATACTGAGGACCAATTGACCAGTTGATTGAACCATTAAAGGCTGTAATGTCATATCATAAACCAAACAGCCACCCACTGACTTCCATGCTCTTATTTTCTTATTCTCACTCTTCCTCCTCATCACCTTGCCTTGACAAACTGTGTTCAAATTCACTCCTTCACAAAGAGCATTGTACGGGAGAGACTGTCACCCTCTAGACCCTATCACTGTAAAAATACTGCCAGCCTTTCATAAGAATTAACTGTTATTCTTCATAATAAAATGCTGCATTGAAAAATGTACCGTGTAATCAAAGCAGCCTAAGCCATCTTCCGTCATATGACAGCAAATTACTGTAAAATTGTATGCATTTTTCGTACTGTTTTACTTACGTGTGTGGTACGATGACTGTTAAAAGTGAAACTCTGGCTAGAGGAACAATGAAGGAAACTTGTTGGATATAATACAAATATTAGATAGTGTGTTTCATTTACACAGAGAGCCACAGGCACTGTAGTGAGTGAGTAGTGAGTGGACAGGAGAAGGGCTTTAGGGCCCTTCAAAACTCACTTTGATGTAATTTTTTGGAGAAAACAGATGAATACCTTGTAAAAATAGACTACATAAACTGCACATTTTTACAGAGAAAAAACTGTAATAAAATAAAAGGTTAAAACAATATTTCTCATTATCAAACAGGAAGCCAGAACCTCACAGCGTACTCACAATCAATGCTGCTGCGATCAACCCTATACTGAAAAATGAAGTTATGAAAAAAGGAGACATTGAAAAAAAATCTAATGGTTATTTTTTTAAGTAAGTAATTCATTTTGTTTTTATAATGTTATTTTAATACAGTGCACCAAACAACACAGTATTGTCAAGCACACTTAGTCTTATAAAGGGTCACTTCAGTACCTATCCTGAAAGAACTACTTTAGAAGGATCCCTGGACAGAATTCCACTGAATAACACTTGTACATGTAGCCACCGGGCCTATTTAGAGTTACAAACCACCCCCACACGCATATTTCTGAGGAGGAACATTGGTGAACATGGAGAGAAACCCATGCAGAGACATGGAGAATCTGACAAACTTCACAGGGAAAATGACTGGGAGTGTAGAATTGAAACCCAGAATGCTGGATCTGTGAGGCAGCATTGTACCACCTTATATACCAATTAAAGTAAACAACAGATATGAGAATGACTTTCAAAGTAATGGCTTCAGTGTGTCTCAAAATATTAGTATATAATAAATTAAGAGTTTCCACACATTGGTAAAAGTTGGTCATTTGACTATTACTACCAGTATACCTTTCATTCTTTGTTTTTTAATACCATATATTATGCTAACTATCCTCCTTCACTTTTTGAGTTTTTTCGAAAAGTAAATTTCATTAGTTATTCAAGATGTCAATCACTGATTTTACCACATGGAACTATAGTGACCTTAGTGAAGTTGGGGTGTTTCAGTCAGAAAGGAAACAATGAGCATATCTATTAAGCAAAATAATTTTCAGTTGTAATGTGCATGTTCACCCAAAGGTATATGTCCATACTTGCATTAATTACTTCCTTACTTTCTACACGTATCAGATAAATTTCTTAAAATTGATTTTCACATATTTGAACAACTGCGGTGGGTTGGCACCCTGCCCGGGATTGGTTCCTGCCTTGCACCCTGTGTTGGCTGGGATTGGCTCCAGCAGACCCCCGTGACCCTGTGTTCGGATTCAACGGGTTGGACAATGGATGGATGGATATTTGAACAATAAAAAAATGCTTGTAGTGTGCAACTTTCTGCCCCAAAAAATTAATGATTTTGCTGTCATCAGCATGCAGGAAGAAAACCTAACATTCCAATCCAGCTATTGTCCAATCTGACCTAATCCATATCTCAATTTTAAATTAAATCTATATGTAGTCATTATACAAAGTGTGTACAGTATCTTACTCTCTTAGATACTAAACATACACTAAGGGGCACATGACAACTTTCACTCATCGTTAGAGGTTACTCCTGTGCCTACTTCAAAATGACTTATGGTTCTTCCCTGTAGTGGGCCCTGGTTTCACTCCATGTCTGAGTTCTGCAGACTTCTATATATGACCCTAGGATGAGTATCTTCCAGTTTCTTTAATTGATTTCCAAATTCTCCTCTTATTTGTCTTATATTACACTAATGTGGAATAAAGATGTTGTCTCACCAGACCCCGAGAGTACATCTTTTATTATGATGCTCTCAGACATTTCTCTTCTAGAGCACTAATACAATTGAGTTACTACCGTAATATCACCCATTCATTAAAACTGGCTTTAAAATATGTTTGTCAAAGCGTAGTTTAGTTTTAATCACATTTAAGGTCTTTTCTCTTAGTTTGCTTCCTATCCATTAGGACATTGGCGAACTCAGTTTTTCCACTGCCATATTCCGTACTGACTGGTAGATGTGCATTCACCCAGTTTTAGTCTTGCCACACTAGTACTTCAATGAGAAAATACAAACAAGGTTTCCCCTCTCTGATTTTTGTATACTCAATTTATTACGACTTGTACTTTTCCAGCAGAGCAGCTGCTGCAAATTGATTGCTTGTGCCCTATTGATTCCCTTTCCTCCTTTTCTCCTCCAAATTATTCCACATGGACATTGATTACATAGACACTTAGAAGACAGGCAGAGTGCCTCACACCCTGCATTGTTTGAAGGCAATAACATCATTAGGCTACATTGCTCTCATTCAGCTTTAAATTTAAGGATACAAAACCCTCAACACATTGCAAATGAAATAGCTGTTTACATATTTAATACACATAATTAAGTAAACACGAATATCAAGCAACCCATTTGTATGAAAAGTAACATGACCCTTTTGGAGCTCCTATAACTATGAACTTTCAGTGTGTTACGTTAACAGAAAGAGCAGAAGGTGTTACAAAAACATTCATGCAGGCCAAAAAGGGAGCATGTGTCTCCCAAAGGGACCAGCTTAAGATAGAGGAGGTTATCTCAAGCTATAAGGCAACTAAAGCACATTTACAATTCTCATTATGTGCCTTTGTCAGCTGATGACACTCACTGTTTTTTATTGTGGCCATTGCTTCTTTTTTGTTTTTTTCTTTGTTAGCTATCAATAAAATAAAAACTAAAAACTACACCAGTATATTACAACAAAATTCATAATGTGAGCCCTTTTACCTTCTCTTGGTCTCGGAACAGGGAAAGGACCATGTTAGCTCTTTTCAAACAACAGTTGTTTCTTTATTCTTGGATAGAATATCACTGCAGTTAATACATTTTACTTGGTCAGATATTTGGAGTAGTATTTTAAAATATTCTATGCTGATATTTTTGGATCAGCTTCATGTCTTCATAAAAATGATAACATGCAGTACTTTATGATATTTTTAGATGATAAAATATGAATATGAATACTTAACATAATTCATAAATTTGCACCATGGCATTATCCCTAGTAGGTCTGACACTGAATTTAAAGAGAATTCAAATTCTTCTTATAAGAGTTGTCACATTCACAGGTGTAGTATGCCTTTATCTGTCGCAGGGGGAAGATCTGGGTTCAACACAGTCTCTTATTATTTTCCTTTACTTCTCTTGAACATGAAGAGGCCAAAACTGAAAAAGGAGCAGTAGCCTACTCTTCTGGTCTGTCTCCATATAAATCACCACCCAGTAAGATGTCCTTGTTATTTGTTGGACCAATGCACAGAAAGGCACACTGCTGTTAACCTATGAAGCCCCAAACTATGTTTTTCCTTTTAGCTATTATAAATGTGGCTATTAAACACAGTTACGCCTGTGTATCTCAATCCTTTCATGTGGTAGTATGTGTTTTTCTATTCACAGGGTGTTATTTATAAAAATTTCAAAGCGAAATCTTGAGAAGTGTACGGACAAATTATTATAACTTAAGTTTACAAAAATGTCAGTAAGTGTAAATGAAATATCTACTGTAGTTCCAGTAAATGAACCCCCACACTTGCTGGAGAGTTTCTACCTTTACTTGAATTTTGTTTCCCATACTCAATGGCAACCAACTATCTGCTGCAATTTGTGGAGTTAAAGAGCACATCTCCAAAATGACAAAAGCAGGATTCACTTTCTTCTTAACTCGCCTTGTATGCCTCACTTCATTTCTCTATCTAACCCTTCAATTTGCTATCCTACTAATTGCTCCAAATTTTCAGTCATATCATCTGTCCCTTCCTGCTCCTGTCTCCTCAATCTCTGTACTTCTTCTCTTTTTTAACACACCTTCCTCCTGTCACTCACCCCTGAGGTATCATCTTATAATTGAAGTTTAAATCTCCCAGATCCTAAATTTTCTTCTTTACTACTAGCCCAGTCTTTTTTATACTACCTCCAGCTATTCCAACAGGATTTCATAAGCGGGTGACACAGCACACTTAAATCTCTGTTTGCCTCCTTGTAGGGATACACTCTGGTCTATGGATATTTTTTTCACAATCCTCAACATTCTTCAATTTCTGTGCTTAATCAAAAACTTGCTGTTTGATTGTTTGATGGCCAGGTGAGTGGGCCAATTAGCAGATACTGCGGCTGTGTGTCCTTGAGTCTCCAACTAGAGAATTAAAAAAAAACCAACAACAGGTCAATGGAATTACAACATATTGAATACTGATAGAAGAAGTTACCTATCTTAACAAGCATAGATTCTCAACATCAAAGACAATTCATCTGAGTTATAATCGAAAGTAGGGCTTTTACAAACAGATAAAAAATTAATACAGTGGAACCTCAAGATACGAACAACTCTGTATACAATAAATTCAAGATACGAGGAAAGTATGAGCGAAAAATTCGGATCTAAATACGAGCATTGGCTTGCGTAATGAGCCACGAGCCAGGCTGTGGGTATGCGTGACGCGTTTCCCGATCCACCTCGACTCGGGGATTCACCCAAGCTGACGCTGCCAGCCCCTCAGCTCACTCAGTGTTCCTTGTTCTCCCGTAGCGTGAGGATCTACGCGTTTGTGTGCTTGTGATTTCATTGTTTCGCTGTAGCAGTTCACCGTATAAGCGTATCCAAAAATATCGCAGACATGCAGACGGAGAATAGGAGACGATTGCCCTCAAGAGGAGAGAGAGAGAGAGAGGCGCGTGCTCGCAAGCGAGCGAGATAAGGAGAGAGAGAGAGAGGCGAGCGAGCGAGAGAGATAAGGAGAGAGAGAGATGCGTGCACGAGCGAGAGAGAGATAAGGAGAGAGAGAAGAACCATCAGCTCAGTTATGATCACATGACGCTCAGCAGACAAAGTGTATCCATACTACTCGTATTGCAAGACATCGCACGTTTTATCAAGTCAAAATTGATTAAAAAATTTAGCTCGTCTTGCAAAACACTCGTAAACCAAGTTACTCGCAAACCGAGGTTCCACTTGTATATATTATTTATCAGTGTTATTTGTTAGGAAAATTGATTTTTATGTTGATATTTTTGGGGGTGTGGAACGGATTAACTGGATTTCCATTATTTTCAATGGGGAAGTTTGTTCTAGATACGAGAAATTCGCTATACAAGCTCAGTGCTGGAACGAATTAAACTCGTATCTCGAGGTTCCACTGTATAGGCTTTTGATGACTGGTTTCTTGTCTATATTATAAGAAACTTGTTTGTAAAGCTGTTTACTTCAAATCCTGTGCAGGGTTATACCACTTCAGATGCAATCAAGCATTCTTGGAAGGATTAAACTGATATTTATTTATTGTTATGTTTGACAATGTTAGATTGTCAGTCATATGTATAGTATGTGGCAGTTTAAAAGGTTTAGTATGCAACACTTTATAATAAGAGCTCAGAAATGTGTCAAATAGACTTAGTACAACAGATGTGTCTTCTTTTGGAATGCTGCCTAAGTTCAATTGAAGGTGAAAAAATAACATATTTAACTTTATGGTGGTAATGCAGAATTTAAATTCATAGGCATCTTAGACTCTTAATTGTTAGAATATTCTACAACAGGACTAAAACTGCAGAAAAAAGCAGTGCTTTATAAATGTATTTATTGAACTGTGAAAATATCTTCACTGCTGTCACAGTAAGTGTATTGTCCATTGTATCTTGCGACAAATTTGAAACAGTAGTAGGCTGGTTTGTTCATAAAAAGTGATTTGTTATAGCAGATATTCATCAAATCAATAAATACTAGAATATGAAGATAAATCCAAATAATGACTCATAAACTTCAAATGTAACACCATGAATAATTGTTTTCATCTATTAAGACTGATAAGAAAGAGATTCCATTTTAAAAGCACACATAAAATATTGCCTATCAGCTTTTGTTAACAAAAACATCACTCTTTATGGATATTTATTTCATGCAAAGTTTGCTCATTATGGAAATAATCAATCTATAAAAACAACTGTTTGTAGAGCAATGGTAATCATTCTCCATGATTCAAAGTTTTTATGCTTAATCAAAAGTGACTCATTATGTGATTTAAATCAAGCATGACTGTTCACCATTTCAAAGGGTGTTTGGAGGACATCTTATTTTGGACGAAATTGCCATGAATAATGCAGTGACATTGATTTCATCAATTTATGTGTCTTTCAATGGAAAACCCTCTTTTACAAAGAAAATTGGTCTGATGTTGACAAATATTAAGGGTACAGGTTGGTTTGTTCAGACACCTTTAAGTTAATACAGTATCATAAAATAACAAACACACTCACACATACTGGAGGGCTGTATATGTTATAGTAGGTCCTCGAACCTAAACAGACCAAAGTAAATACTTTTAAAAAAGTGAACTACTAACTTAAAATGAATGCAAGAAAGGGATGAATAAAAAGGGGAGGGTGAGGACAAAATAAGCGAAAGAATGCAGTGAACTTGCTGCTCCATATTCCTGACTATATGGACCTTAGAACCCTATCTATTATATGAGGTGGCCACACTGCTGCAGCACTCATTACAACATTCAAAATTAATTATTATACTTCAGTTACCTTGTGCTACTCAGTTCCTAAATAATTAATGGCAATTTTTCCCTTTTATCTTCTCAGTGTCAAGTTTAAAACATACAGACTGAAGGAATTAAGGGTAGGTGTTTTATTCAGGTACACTATGGTGTACCCTTCTCAGCTCAGGATTTTGCTGCTATTCATTACACACACTGGGTTGTCCCCAGAAATGTATTCTCATTTGAGAACCACGTCTGGCCTCTTGAGACCGTCATGCCGCATATTTACAACTGTATAGTGTGGGCAAGATATTTTTTTAACTTATAGAAAGTGTTTTACTTTTTAATTCAATTTTGTGTGGTAAATGCATATATACCATGTTTGTGAAGAAATAACTTTGACTTCAAAAATACCAAACTTATCGTTTAAGCCCCAGCCCAAAGCTGTTTCCTAGGTCATTTTCATCAGTCAGTTCCAAGGTCAGTAATGCCACCAGGAAGTACATTCTTTCTTGTGATGCCTACTACTCCTGTCTCCTGGAACCTGAAATTCTCAAAGAAAAGACCCAGCATTGTTAACAACCCTGAATTAGTCTATCCTCCATAATACACAGAAAGGATTCAAATATAGTGAATTGGACCAACTTTTATGTTCACATTAATACATATCTTGATTCATGTGTTGTGCCTTAATGCTGCAGTATTTCATTTTAACAAGTCCTATTTTAGAAATTTCTAATTTATTACAGTTCACTTTTAGACTATTTATGGTTGTTATTTTGTTGTAATCAGTCTTCTTTGTAATTTTCATGACATCATCACTGCATTATTTCGTTAAGGGTTATTTGTGAGGCACTGATGCATAACGTGTTACTTTTATGCCAGCAGTCATGCTGTTTTTTCACAATGGCTCCTATTGCTAGAAATGTGGACAGACAGTGACGTGATACGTGATATATTTATTTGCACTGTTATAAAAGATGACAGTGCACACTACCTTACATTAAATTTCAGGTCAATCATTAGAAAATAGAGGACCATGACACCATTTTGCTAAAAAAAATACCAAATTTTGGCTTTGACACACCAGTTCAAAAGACAGTCTGTATATACAACATACTGTATTTAAGCCATACAGCTAGACAGCAGTCTCCTCTTTCTGGCACAGGTATAACATAATACTACCTGTGTAAGCCCGTCCTGTAAAAAGCCCAGGGTCCCAGAAACTATTGAAATCATCAAAAAAATTGAAATGTAGAGATGTCAAGTAGTTGAAAGGAACTACTCTGGGCATCTCTCTCCTAGGTTTCATTTTGCCGATTGTGCTCGCTCTTTTCTCAGCGGTTTTACTTTGGCAACAGAGTTGCTTTCTTCTTCTGACTCATTAACTTGGGGGTGCCTTGCCGGCTCTCTGAGATTCATGCTGTAGTAGCCTCGCACTTCTGGGCTGGACAGACAGACACATACACTTCTACGCGTAGACGTTTACTTTCTGTTTCCTTGGAGACAGAGCCCTTAGCTCGACTCCACCTCTCACTTCCGGGCTGGACAGACAGACACACACACTTCCACGCGTAGACGTTTATATATAAGATATATATATTTTTTTCATATGTGACAACTTTAATTTAACAATCAATTAAATAATTATGTTACAATTATTTTGAATTAAAATTTTCATATAAAAAATTGTCAGTCCCCGTAATATTACTGTCCAGTTCTAAGAACACAGTGGCCCAGGTGTATTTTCATAATCTCATCAATAAATCGGAAGGACACAGCCATTTCATTTGAGCTAACTGATCAATGTAAAGTTCCAGTAATTGTTACTTTATACATATAATTTTAACAGCACAACTGCATTAGTAAGCACAGCAGTGTTTCTGTTTTTTTTTTCTCTTCTGCTCCAACTAACCTTTTTCTCTTTATGTGAAAAAGATATCTATGTAGGTGCATTTTTATTTGGGTTGCCAATTTTGTTATCTGAATATTGTTCTTTTATTGAACCAAGATAAAGTTTGAAAAAAAGGACATCTTAGTTTTAAAGTTTATGTTATCTATACTAATAAAAGGCAAAGCCCTCACTGACTGACTGACTGACTGACTGAGTGACTCTTCACTAATTCTCCAACTTCCAGTGTAGGTAGAAGGCTGAAATTTGGCAGGCTCATTCCTTACAGCTTACTTACAAAAGTTGGGCAGGTTTCATTTCGAAATTCTATGCGTAGTGGTCATAACTGGAACATATTTTTCTCCATATAATGTAATGGAGTTGAGCTCGATGGCCGTGGGGGGCGGAGTTTCATGTGACATCATCACGCCTCCCACATAATCACGTGAACTGACTGTCAACGCAGTACTTAGAAAACAAGGAAGAGCTCCAAAAAGCGCTGAAGAAAACATGCATTATACAATTGAGAAGGCAGCAAAACAATAAGAAGCGAGCGAGTCACACATAGAACCATATTCATGAGTGCAGCTACTTCGGAAACAAAGCACAGTGTAAACCTAAAGTTTAAATTAAGTTCTTAGGCAGGCTGCCCACAGCTAATGCAGGATACAAGTTTAATGAGAGGACGCAGGATATAAACGAGAGTTTTGATCACTTTGTAACTAAGTTAAAATTACTGGTGAAGGGCTGTGCTTATGCAAATTCCAAGAGACTGTCTTTGTGGGGGGATTAACAGTTAATTCTCCTCATTTCGCTGTGAGCTGAGCTCCACAGCTAACGCAGTCTTGCGGAACCAACTTTGTGACGCTGCCACCAAATACTCACAGAAAAATCCACAAGTTCATACACACGCTGTCTCTACAGTTTCCCCACACTCTGAATCCTCCAGGCACTACTTACAAAAGGTTACATTGACAATCGTGTTACGTTATTTTTAAAATGTTTCCTTTTCTTAGCACAAGCACAGCTGAGAAGCTTCGATGCATGTACTCCATAACGGGTTAAAAAATAACGCATTTAATCACACTTTGCATTCCAAGCAAAGGGAAACTTCTGACAATGCATGATTTCGTGGTACACCAATTACATTGATGCACACATCAGAGCTACAAAAATGTAACAGTCGGAAGAAAGCGCGTTGCTACGACTGATTGGAGGAAAATTTCATTTCAAAAGACTACCCGACGGAAGCCTTGATAAAAGCGTGGTTTTGTGCACATACAGTATATATATGTATATATATGTAGATGTATATGTATATATACTGTATATATGTGTGTATATGTATATTTATGTTTATGTGTGTGTGTATATGTATATTTATATATATATACAGTGGTGTGAAAAACTATTTGCCCCCTTCCTGATTTCTTATTCTTTTGCATGTTTGTCACACAAAATGTTTCTGATCATCAAACACATTTAACCATTAGTCAAATATAACACAAGTAAACACAAAATGCATTTTTTAAATGATGGTTTTTATTATTTAGGGAGAAAAAAAATCCAAACCTACATGGCCCTGTGTGAAAAAGTAATTGCCCCCTGAACCTAATAACTGGTTGGGCCACCCTTAGCAGCAATAACTGCAATCAAGCGTTTGCGATAACTTGCAATGAGTCTTTTACAGCGCTCTGGAGGAATTTTGGCCCACTCATCTTTGCAGAATTGTTGTAATTCAGCTTTATTTGAGGGTTTTCTAGCATGAACCGCCTTTTTAAGGTCATGCCATAGCATCTCAATTGGATTCAGGTCAGGACTTTGACTAGGCCACTCCAAAGTCTTCATTTTGTTTTTCTTCAGCCATTCAGAGGTGGATTTGCTGGTGTGTTTTGGGTCATTGTCCTGTTGCAGCACCCAAGATCGCTTCAGCTTGAGTTGACGAACAGATGGCCGGACATTCTCCTTCAGGATTTTTTGGTACACAGTAGAATTCATGGTTCCATCTATCACAGCAAGCCTTCCAGGTCCTGAAGCAGCAAAACAACCCCAGACCATCACACTACCACCACCATATTTTACTGTTGGTATGATGTTCTTTTTCTGAAATGCTGTGTTCCTTTTACTCCAGATGTAACGGGACATTTGCCTTCCAAAAAGTTCAACTTTTGTCTCATCAGTCCACAAGGTATTTTCCCAAAAGTCTTGGCAATCATTGAGATGTTTCTTAGCAAAATTGAGACGAGCCCTAATGTTCTTTATGCTTAACAGTGGTTTGCGTCTTGGAAATCTGCCATGCAGGCAGTTTTTGCCCAGTCTCTTTCTTATGGTGGAGTCGTGAACACTGACCTTAATTGAGGCAAGTGAGGCCTGCAGTTCTTTAGAGGTTGTCCTGGGGTCTTTTGTGACCTCTCGGATGAGTCGTCTCTGCACTCTTGGGGTAATTTTGGTCGGCCGGCCACTCCTGGGAAGGTTCACCACTGTTCCATGTTTTTGCCATTTGTGGATAATGGCTCTCACTGTGGTTCGCTGGAGTCCCAAAGCTTTAGAAATGGCTTTATAACCTTTACCAGACTGATAGATCTCAATTACTTCTGTTCTCATTTGTTCCTGAATTTCTTTGGATCTTGGCATGATGTCTAGCTTTTGAGGTGCTTTTGGTCTACTTCTCTGTGTCAGGCAGCTCCTATTTAAGTGCTTTCTTGATTGAAACAGGTGTGGCAGTAATCAGGCCTGGGGGTGGCTACGGAAATTGAACTCAGGTGTGATACACCACAGTTATGTTATTTTTTAACAAGGGGGCATGTAGGTTTGGATTTTTTTTCTCCCTAAATAAAAACCAGCAATTAAAAACTGCATTTTGTGTTTACTTGTGTTATATTTGACTAATGGTTACATGTGTTTGATGATCAGAAACATTTTGTGTGACAAACATGCAAAAGAATAAGAAATCAGGAAGGGGGCAAATAGTTTTTCACACCACTGTATATATGTATGTGTATATATATATATATATATATATATATATATATATATATATATATATATGTAGACTCAAACCAATTATGACAGCAGCAATCCAAGCTGTGAGAAAACAGTAAAAAGGAGGCGTGTCAGACGTCGTGGTACATTTTCTGATGCAGCTAGACGAAAACAACTTCGTGACGCTGCCGCCAAATACACAAAACAATTACTTTGACAATCATGTTACGTTATTTTTAAAAAGTTTCCTTTTCTTTTTCATGACTTCTTTAACACACGACTTCGCTGCGAAGCGCGGGTACTTTGCTAGCTATATATATATATATATATATATATATATATGACAGCAACACTCATAACAGTGACAAAACAATTACTTTGACAATCATGTTACGTTATTTTCAAAATGTTTCCTTTTCTTTTTCTTTCCTTCTTTAACACACTACTTCTCCGCTGTGAAGCGCGGGTATTTTGCTAGTTTTATTATAATCCTGAAAAATGTCACACCACATCCCAATTATTTGACAATAAAAAAGTGTGTTAAAAACAGATAGTGAAATTAGATAGTAACAAATGCTTTATTAGGATGTACAGTATAGGATTTGCATCAAAGGGAAATGGCCTTTTGAAGACAGAAGCTAATGAAATACACAGCACTTACATAACATCATTATTACTCTGAGATATAAACCAAAAGATTTTTTTTTCATTTAAGACTAGAATCTGTGTTTAATAATTTCTCAGTACTGGCTACATCAAAATAAACCAGGAAAAAATATGACACTTTAATATATGTTGAATCAGGTGCTGATTTTATAGTGAAATATATTGCTGTTCATCATATCTACATGAACAAAAGATATAAAAAAGGAATGTAAAATGAAACAAAATATACAGCTTTGGGCTTTTGATGCTGTAACATTTACATTTTTGTCATGGTTTAATTGATGTAAAGCACACCAGATGGGTATATCAGCTTTGACACAAAGGCGGGGGTGGTGGGGTGTTGGTAGACTCTAAGCCATGAGATTTAACGTATCATAAATACTGTATAGGGCTCTATGTCTTAGGTAAAGGTCTAATAATTTTATATACTTTGCAATTAATTAGGATGAAATGTTTTTGAGTGTCCTTTTAATTACAATCAAGATGGTCAATATTTGGTAGGTTTATAAAAAATTGCATTAGTATTTAAAGATAAAAGTATAATGCTTTTCACAGTATATTTGCAATGTATGGGCTTTCAGATATTACATATGCACATGTTTCATAATAGAAAACATTACAAAAAATATCCTGTGCTTCACATATGTACATTATGTGTATATCTACTGTTATTACACACAGAGCACATTTTTAATATTATAGGAAATTTATAGACAGAAATATCTACAATAGATAGATAGATAGATAGATAGATAGATAGATAGATAGATAGATA
>JANRMT010062842.1:3174150-3237798 GCA_026402145.1 Polypterus bichir lapradei | reverse complement strand
ATAGATAGATAGATAGATAGATAGATAGATAGATAGATAGATAGATAGATAGATAGATAGATAGATAGATGCAATGTTTTTATAAGAAAAAAACCCATGGAGATTAACCTGATGAACACAGAAGTCTAAACATCCATCCCAGGCAGGTGATGGAAACCGGATTTCAATTACAGGCTCTGCAACAAAGTGGTCACATCCTGTCACAATCTTTATGCACCCTTGCTGAGCTATTACTGATGAAAGTGGGAATTCTCCACTTCCCCCTACCTGCCACATTTTACAAAATCTTAAATACTAACTCAAAGTACATATATTATATATTTGTTTGTTTTGGTTGTTAATTTTTGTTTGTTTTAAAAAATAACCCAATATAAAGAAAGTAAAGGAAACAAAGGAAACTGTGCGTGTGTCTATTGAGAGTTGAAGGTTGTTATTAATAGGGGTCCCTGCTGTTTCTCTAGCCAGCGATTTATCTCCTGTGTGTCAAATTGAGAAGAGGTCAGGTTAGTGAGGCCAGCCATTCATTCAGGGTGGCATTGGCAATTTAGAAAATCTGTACTCAGTGCTGAAATTTAGCTACTCAACATTGCAGACTGAGATGATATTAATATATTGTGAAGCTCTTGTCCTTCTGTATTGACCCTGTCCCATAATTTCTATATAGGAATACATATTTTATCTAATGAGAATTTAATGAGTTTTTCATATCCTGATGCAATGAAGCACTATCTTTGCAAAATCATTCCTGTTTACAAGTTGTTTAATGATTTTTAAGTGTATTCAAAATGCCTGGAAAGATCCCAACACCAAGGGTTTTCTTTCATTTGGGAATTTGTTACATCAAATTGTGCAAAACACTCAGTCATTTGTCATAATTTTAAGGAAACAGCAGACCAAAAATATTCTGGGAAAATCTGCACTTAAGTCAAAACTTAAATAATTCATCCATTACAAGACAACTACCACTTAATCTTAATGAATGCTGATAAATATGTGCCATATATACTAAAAAAAAAAAACTAAGTCTGACTGCCAAAAAATAAAAAGCTGTTACCTGCCTAAGTTGACAGCATTTTCTGGTGATACAACTATGAATCTGAACAGACAGCTTCAGTTTAAGCTAAAAGGTACAAGTCAATAACAGCAGTCTTTTTGTCCATTGCTGATATACATTAGCTGTGGTGACACTGTCTCATTATTTCTTTTGGATGGCACACTTCTGTATGTCACATAGTTCAAAAACAGTGAGATAAAACTGTGAGCTGGATGTCAAGGCTGCTCTAAGTGAACTCATTTGTGTCCTGTGTTTGTTGTTTTGTTGTCATCAAGAGCAGTGTTTATTAAACTGTGTCTTGAGGAACACTAGAGTACTGCGAAACCTTATAGCAGTTCTGTGAGTCATCAGTCATTATTCATTGTATTAGATATAACTACTAGAAAAATTATCAGCGATCTATGAATAGGCGGAATTTGTAATAACACTGATCTGAGTGCATCCATACCAAAAAGCGGAGGTTCCATCATCTGTTGTGATAGTCACTAAATGTCTCTGTTGTTTGATGCAGGCTGTATTGTAATTGTTTCCATGAATCTAGCTGTGAGCATTAACTAAACTGAATGTATTATTATTTCTATAGTTCATTTTTATATTTTTATTGATCATACCAACATGAGTAAACAACTCAAGTCAGATTTCTTTTAATTTCATTTTTACAACATGTGGGTGCTTACTGGTCAGATTTATGAAAAAAAAACTTTGTGATGATCTGAGAGCAGAAATGATTATATTCCTATCAACCAAAAACTGTGACCTTGTGTGGCTCTTCAAAGATACAGATTGGAAACCTGAAGTCCTGCTTTTGAAAAGGTTTAACTTATCACTTCATGAAACACATAAATCTATATTTGACATTTCTAATAAAATAGAAGGCCCAACAAAGAAAACTAAACTTTGGATTCAAAGAATTGAAAACTATTTCTTTGATAACTTCAGAACTGAACTGACCAAAAAAATGAGAAAGAAAAGAGAAACGACGAAGACAATTTTAATCAACTAAAACATATTGTGATCAATTGCTTGGTGTGTGGGTGTGTTTGTGTGTGTCCTGCGGTGGGTTGGCACCCTGCCCAGGATGGATATTTATCAAGTATTATAATTATAGTTAAATTTGAAGAGTCCAGAATTGAGAAGGATTTTTTGTGAATTCTGGACCCACTTAATCTAATGAACAATTAAAGGATGATCTATCAACAAATGAAGAATATGTTGGATGATTTTTTAACAGATGTTGTGTACTTCTTGATACATACAAAAATCATAGTGAATGAACTTTCAGATCAATAATCATTTTAAGATCCTACTTCATATTGCTACTACATGATTATGTGAAAATAGATTTTCGACTGTCACTGCAACAAAAACAAAATATCAACATAGGATTTTTATAACACATCATATATATTGATGATTTGTGCCATACAATGGCAGCACATTCTTTTCATTTACATTTCATGTCCAAAACAGTTATTATTTCATACATTTTCACAAAATTTATGAAAATAAATTTTCTTGATTAAGATATTTTTCAAATGATTGATAATTTTATAATTTCCTTTTCTTTTTTAATTTTCATAGGGGTTCTGCAGATCAAACTTTTTGGGTGTCAGGATCTTCAGAAACACTAATCTAAAAAATCTGGGCAATACCTTTTTAAAAGTGCTTGACATTTACTGTTTATCCTTGGAGCACAGAAATTATTTGTAATATAATAATAATAATCATACATTTTATTTATATAGCACCTTTCCCATGCTCAATATATCTGCATGATGACTGTAGTCACAGGGGGATGTGAAAATGCTGCAGGTGGACAAACTGGTGTCCAGCAGTCACCATTTGCTTCTGGTCATTCTATTCCTGCCCCATATTGTGTGGTCACAAGTTATTATTTTTTCTCCTTTGTGTTATAGGTACTTGAAAATATAGTTGTGTTCAAATTTATACCTGCAATCCCTATGCCCTTCTTCCAAAGCAAACACTTATTGAAATGCATATTTTGAAAATATTAGGGTGCAAATATAGAAATTTAAAAGTATACAGTATTATCTGGGATTCACTTCAGCACCATCAATTACAGTTGTCCCAGTGTGCATTATTTCAATGCATTTTGTACTATTCTGTTGGATACTGTAGATCAGAAAAGTAAGAGTAAAAATAATAGAAGACAAGTTCTCACATCTGTCAAGTCATTAACAGATTCACATAATCCACATTAGGGGTACCGGGTAAAAGTTTCTTCTTCTTCTCCTTTGTTTTCTCTGGCATAGTGTTATCAGGAAATTAAATTCCTATTGCTGTAGCTGACATTTTTTATGCCGAAGTATACAAGGAGATTTACCATTTAGCTTCATAAATTTAAATTTGTGGCTGTAACCACTTTTTGCTGGTAAATCTCCCATCTTACTTTGTACTTGAGTGAACATGTAAGCATTATAGATCTTAGCAAATTTAATAAAGTATACACATTTTGGTGTTTAAGAATATATGCATTCTATAAATTGTTATGTTTTACCAGGCTAAACAGCAGGGAATCCCAAACTCAGCCCTACCGGGCAACTGTATCTCTTAATATTTAATGTCTGCTCTCTGTCTACATAGTGCCTTAAGAATGCTTTTTGATTTTTTTTTTATACACTAACTGACTTTTCATTTCAAGAAAATCCTTCTTAACTCATAATTAGAATCCCTGAACAGGATATGTGGTATGTTTAAAATATGTTTGCTTTAATCATTTTTAATCATTTGAGTATTAAACTGTAGTGAACGTAGCATATTAAGGACCATAATAAGAAATGTTTCCTAAAATGCTTGCTTGCAGACCTTATCATTTGCAGATATTTTTGGTTTACTAATACAACGATTCTGAAAATACTGACTTTGGGTCTTCTGTCTCTTCAACAGACCTCTGTGTAAAGCATTTTACACCTAAGATAACTGAACGCATGGTCCTACTAAAGGACAGCTGCCATACCAACTGCACTTCAGAACAGGTCATCCACCTGAAGCTAAGCATGTTTGGGCAAGGCCAGTACTTGGATAGGAGGCCATCTAGGGAATGTTTGGGTTGCTGCTGGAAGAGGTGTTGCTAAAACCAATGGAGATGCATTCTCTGTGGGTGGATGGCAATGCCCCAGTACAGTGATGGGAGCACTCTGCTGTAAATATGGCACTGTCCTTCGAATGAGAAACGGAAGTCCTGACTCTCTTTGGTCATTAAAGATCCCCAGGCATCTTTCAAAAGGAGTATGGTTTGACTAAATTGATCATCACGGCCTCATCCATTCTGGTCCCCTAATCATCCCCTATTTCAAATTTGCTGTCTCTCTCAGCCCTTCACTACCTAATAGTTAATGTGCTGTGAGCACATTGGCGCAGTAATGGCTGCCGTCCATCATCCAGGTGGATGCTATATTTTGGTGATGTTTGAAGTGGCTCCCCTCTGTCTATGTAAAGCGCTTTGTGTAGCATGAAAACATTATATAAATGTAAATAATTATTATTATTAATTGCTGACTGTTAAAATATTTTTGTTTCAAACAAAAGTGATTTAGGAAAAAATAAAATATTAACAAGCAAGTTAAATGCATTCAAATTGATCAAATTTTACAATATTTATTACATATCTTTGCTTCTGGGAAAATGATAATTTTACAATGGAATACCATGGTAACTATGACCTTAATTTTAAAAGTGAAATTAAAATAGGGCGGCGCAGTGGTAGTGCTGCTGCCTCGCAGTTAGGAGACCCGGGTTCGCTTCCCGGGTCCTCCCTGCGTGGAGTTTGCATGTTCTCCCCGTGTCTGCGTGGGTTTCCTCCGGGTACTCCGGTTTCCTCCCACAGTCCAAAGACATGCAGGTTAGGTGGATTGGCGATTCTAAATTGGCCGCTTGGTGTGTGGGTGTGTTTGTGTGTGTCCTGCGGTGGGTTGGCACCCTGCCCTGGATTGGTTCCTGCCTTGTGCCCTGTGTTGGCTGGGATTGGCTCCAGCAGACCCCCGTGACCCTGTTTGGATTCAGCGGGTTGGATAATGGATGGATGGAAATTAAAATAGAGAGTTTGCGTTAGAATTGGCACTAAAGTAAATGGGCTTAAGTAAGAGTTCCTTCTGCGTTACTGGATAACATTCCATTGCTCCCTTGTAACAAGTTACCTAGGTTTGACTTTTGGTGTAACAACTACCACTTTACAATTCTCTTTGCATCAGCAAAGCCACAATATTCCAATTTCTTTCCATTATCTGTATGGTGTGCATTTTAAGTTAATTTGTGATTCAGTCTTGGCTTGGGATGCATGAGTATGTGCATTTGCCTGATGAATTGGTATCCCATCCATAACTGATTTTTGCATTTGGCTACCAGGATACATTCTGCATGTCTACAAATGTAATAGGAGACAAAGGGTCAAAAAGATGAATAGTAAAAATGATCAAAAACTGATAACCAAGATATAACAATGTATGTTGAAAAATAGAATCAATGGAAAACAAGAAAAACATGTCTTATGAAAAAAATCAGAAGCCAATGTTTTCATAGAACGGTTAAACAGGTAATAGAAAAAAATCATATTGTGAAAGAATGGCCAAGACAGCGGAATTCAATCAATAAAGCAGAAGTGGAAAAGACAGCACTGCTGACATGTAAGTTGCACAAGGCGATCTATTGATCACAATCAAGTGATAAAGCACAGCTGGCCAACTAGCTCTGCATCATAACCCAGTGAAACAAAGGCTGAGAGTAACGGTGAGAATCAGGTAAAAGGAAACCAAATATATATATATTGGTGTGCATGACACCCGTGGTAATAAACTGTGAAATGAGTATGGCCACATGCTGCTAGAAGTATCCATATCCAAACACAGGTTTAGTAGGTTCATATTATGCTTGTTCTTACTTTGTTAAGATAAAGAATGGTCTGACAACTGATGTTACAATTACCACGTTAGCGTATTTGTATTTGTTTATTTATTTAACAGGTACAGTATAATGTAATGTCACATCTATTCCCAGAGTTTTGGCATAGGAAAAATAAGACATTCATTTATAGATTAATTGCTTCATATTAAGATAACAAAAAACACAAATGAGCATTTTATTAAATTGCATGTGATTATGTGTATTATGAATCCATAATGCATTTGCAGCCTCTTGTTAAAGACATTTTGATGCAGCTTAAGATATAAAATGTCCTGTTCTCTTTATTCATCTATACATTTTCTAAGGCATCAATTTCCATGAAATTTGCTGCGAAAATCTGGAGCTTGAGCTGGCAGTATTGAATGCATAATTCGGGCATAAAATGGTACACACACATACATACAGAGATAGCAAATCACACTACTTTGGTATGTGGGACAAATTCAGAATACCCAAAGAAAACCCACACAGACACTCAGAAAAACATCCAAATGTCATATACTGTAGACAGACTACTACAAGAGCCTATGAAAAAACTCATAGATCGGTCTAACCTTAAATTGCTTCTCACCTCTCCATCAGCGTCTTTTGTCCTGTAAATGTGTTGATAAGCAGTAAACAGTAAGCAGCCTGCTATCACATCCCCACACCCCGCACAGTTTTCTCAGCTTAAGTCTGTTTACCTGCGTGTCAGTTGTTTAGAGTTGTATAGAGTGAGAAGTCAAGCAAAGTTACACCTTTTATAAATACTATATCATTATTTGGAACACTTGCATTTCGTATGTTCAATGTCTACAACAATCTATGTAAACACATCGTTAAAACAGAAATGTTTTTCATGTTTTAGTAATAATTGACAAAATGTAGACAGGAAGTGTATACTGTGTGAAGCCTGAATTCCAAATATCAAAGAAGCACTTTCACAAAAGGTACAAATATAACAGAACAAGTGCGCTTCTATTCAAGAATATAACTGCAGAAAAAGAATCCGCGTTAGGGTGCGACATTGACACACATTTACTATGATCACTTTGGTGGTGCAACGGTATCAACTGTTGACTGGTAATCAAAATGGATGAGTCCATTTTGAGAAGTGAGCTGCACGTATTCTTACTATTTTAGAATAAAAACATACATTTGATTCCAATCTGTAATAGCCGGTGTAATTTATGATACTTGTAAAGATTAGCTTTGTTTTTTTTTATTCAGTTTTATTCTCTCAGCCGCGTTCATGATTCCAACACCAACCGTATTAGACACTGCTGTTTTCACATAGATGCGCTATAACAAAGGTCAACTCAGATCATTACGACGGTTCTGCATCAGAGCAAGAATGCACTTTTGTTATCGCTGTACTTTGTATATGTACATGGGAAGCTCTGCACTCTACTTGTGACTTTACACTGTAGGAAGTAAGTAAATAAATAAAGGTAAATAGGTAAATAACATTCGGTCTGGCTCTTACATACAAACTATAGCGACGGCAGCTTCCACCTGCAGCTATAGACTCTTGCAACATCTATACTCACAGACACAGCGGCTGGCACCTGGATTTGAGCTTTACAGTGCACTTGCTAATCACATGTTACCTCAGGTTTGCCTGCCTTTCCTCCTGCTCACTTTCCACCCTGCATATTATGCTGTGTCTTTTTCCTTCTCAATCTGCCTGTCCACCCTACAGGTCAATGCCAGTCTTCATGTGCACCTTCTATTTGTTCTGTTAGCGGTCTTCATTTGCATAAACCAGAAACTCCCCCTCCTATTTGTTCTACTAGTGGCCTTTATTTGCATAAACTGCAAAGACCCAAACAACCAAGTGAATCTGTGCCTGTCCCGGCTGCATCTCAGGTGCAAAGCTGAATAAAAATGGATGTGCCATGTTAGTATTGTCTGCTCGATAAGTATCATTCTCAAAACATATCAACAAATAAAAAAAAGTGTCGGCTAAATCAGTCGTCATTTCTTAATATTTTAGGATATTTAATTTTGCTATTGTAAGTGTTATTTTTACCCCTAAATTTTGATACTACAAAATGTCCTTTATTTTCGGGTACATACTACGTTAGATGCCAAATTCCTTCTTTTTCACTAAACAGGAAATAGAATATTTGTTGATGAGTGAGTAAGTGAGTGAATTAGTCAAGTTTGCATTTTATATTTAAAAATTAAGTTTACATGGAATTTAATTGTTTTTTCTACATACTTTTAAAACTGTTCAGGATGATGGTAGATAAAACATTAGTCGAGTCTGTATACACATTGAATCACTGTGCAATTATACAGTTACCAATTAGACAGTTATCCAAAGATGAGACTACTAGAGAAAGTTAGAGACCCTGGAGTACAGAGAGATTGTACAGAATTGACACTCATAACCCAAGATTTCCCAACTAACGATGCTTTTCTTGCCTGAAACCTTTATGAAGTGATATATTTTTTTATAGTTAAAGACCAGGTAAGGATTGAATTCTTTATCTTGTATTTTACAGCCCAATGCTTTAACCACTAAGCCACAATATGCAACTGCTGCAAATCAAAGTGAATCAAATTTAACCAAAGAAATAAAGTCTGACAATGAATCAGAAAATGTAAAAAATGCGCAGAACATTCTATTAATTAATTCAATGACTCTTACACCAATACCAGAGTTAAAACATTATAACTTGAACTATTTATGGAATCTATAGTAGCAATAAAAATGTTCCGCAAGTGCAATACTTAAAAATAATAATAATAAAAACAACAACTAACATGAAAAACATTCAGAGTTTTATTTTTTCATTGATACTAACAATCAAACCACACATAACTAAAAACATTGAGTATCGGTTACTTATTATTTATTTCTAAATGAAATATAACCAATAAACCATTTTAGGAAGGCAAGCGTTCTAAAGCTATGCAATTTATAATTAACCATCAGAGAGAATCAGTAAAAACATGTTTATTTACTTAAAATAAACATATTTATTATTAATAAGAAAACTTTGCTATTCCCAATTGGCCTTAAACAATCTAAAGACTTTTTTTTCACCCGATTGGAATCTTTAAAAAATATTTTCCTTTGAATTTTTCTAGTGATATTATTTCTAATTAAAATGTGTTGTTGTGGTTCATAAATTTTTCTTTCTTAAATTTAGTAATGTGTTAGATTCAAATAAAATACAATAATTGCTCCTATGGACTGAAACAATGCTGTGCAGGAGAAAAAAAATATATGAAACATGAAGTGGTAAGATAAGCAATTATACTTAGTGTAACTGTACAAAAGAAATTTCAGAGATTGAATCAAGTTCTTAAATTGATAAAAAGTACTGACATAAATAAATAAAATAAAAATGATGTTATATATTGTATGGCTCCAGATACAAAGTAGCTCTAAGCTGAATAATTAGTTTCACTATAAGGCTAGTTTGAGAAAAAAAAAAGAGATTTTTTTAGTATTTAAAAATGTACTTTTACATTTGGTATCATCCATTGCAAGAGATGAACGTCTAAGATGTTGCTCTGCTGGCAGCGGTGTTATTTAGCTTTTTTATTGTCTATCCAAGATATCCTGTATATAATCAACCTGAGAGGATTTCATTACAAATATTTTAAAAGCATGAGCAGGAGACCAAAGGGTCAGAAAGAAGAGGACAAGGCAGTTAAAAATACATCAGAGTCTAGGCCAGGGGTGTTATACTCCAGGCCCGGAGGGCCGTCGTTTTTTATTCTAACCCTTTTCCTATTAGTGACCAGGTTTCAATGCTAATTCACTTCTTTTCCCTTTATTTTAATAGCCCTGTTTTTAAGGATTTAGTCCTCTAAATTGATTCTTTTCTTCATTAAGTGAGAGCCAAAAGGAAATGATACATGTAACGAACTGGCAGATGACCAGCTAAATTGGGGCATCAAACTCCAACCAATTTCATTCCAACCAGTTTCTTAATGAGATGCCAATTCTTGCTGTTAATGAAACACGCCATTTAATTCCACAGCTTGCTGTTGCTCTCATTCTTCCACAGCAGACATTTCCAAAACTGTTGATGTTCTGTTTTTTTCTAAGAACATTGTCAAAAGGTTGACCTGACAGATCAAGCTTACTGAGACCCTCACATTTCTTTATTTTCAAATATTGTGTGATGGGCACAGGTGAGCTAATCATGTGGCAGCTTGTTTTGTGTCTCATTATTGTTTGGCTGCTAATTAAGGAAAAAGAAACAACTAAGGGGCCTGAGTAAAGTTAATTAAAACTAATACAAAAGAAGTTAATTAGAAGCACAAACTGGTCACTAATTAAGTAGATGATTAGAATGAAAACCTGCAGCCACTGCGGCCCCCTAGGACCGGAGTTTGATTACCCTGGTCTAGGCTGATCTCTAGTTCAAGTTGATTTGGAAGTGACAGGCAAAGGGATGGATGGGGGATGCAGAATATTGGAACCAAGTATGGCATCAGTATAATGATTCTCAGTCAGAGAGAGATTGTATCTGAAAATAACCACAATCATATTTGTCCCAGATTTTTTCACTTCAACAGCTGCCAAACAAGCTGCATTCTACAGCATTAAACAGTGCTCATGTAAAGCTGAAATCAGATACAGCGTCTTGTTTCCAGTCAAATTGGAAGTGATTTCTGATGGCCAGTTCTACATCTTTAGTTCTCCTGAAGAAGCAGAAAAAGATCTAAAAAGACTGATCCCAACATCATCCAAAATATGAATATGAGTCATTATTGTATCCTGGTAATGCAAAGATCATTCTACTTACAACCTAGTCTATTTGTAATGAAACAACTGCTGTTAACTATACATTCTATGTTCTTTATGGACATTTGTTTTTCAGTTAGTACATTGAAATTTACTCTATTAAATATTGAACATTTTGGCAATTATTAAATATTGTTTTAATTTCCTAAAGGGGATGTTTAAATTTACCATCATACCTCAGATTTATTGCATCTGGACCATACTATTATCTCTTTTTTATTTTTCTAAGGGGACTGTTTAACATCATACCCAGGGTTTATTGTATTTGGACCGTACTTTCATAAGATAGCTCAATTTTAACCCTTTCCACACCAATGCTGGAGGTTTTGTTATGGACATGTGCTGTCTCTAGGAATGCCAGAGGACCGGGACTTCATAAAGTGTGCTCTAGCCTCTCCTGGGGGAAGCAAACTGGGAGAGGGCTGGGGTGGGAGAAAGAGAGCAAGTTACCTCTTAAGTATTATTTTTACCCTAACAACTGTTAGTGCCAAAATAATAATAGGCTCCTTAGTCATAATATCTGGCAATACTATACCTAGGTTAAAGCGATTGTATGAAACAATGTACTACCTTTACTTAAGACTAAAAAAATGTCCTCAAAAGTTCAGAAGCAGTTTCTCTCTGACCAAAAGTTGAACTTTGTGAGTTGGAATGCCAAAGGTCTCAATCACAATCTAAAGAGAAAAAGGTCGTTTTCATCTAACAGGCCTAAATGTCAAAATTATATTTTTACCAGAGAGTCACTTAACAATGACCAGTTTTGGTTGCAAAGAGATTGGTTTGGCCAAATCTTTCACTCCATCTTTACAAAGAAAACTAGATGTGAGAGGATCTTAATACTGTACATAAAACAGTCTCATTTGTAGTATCAGACTCAGTATATAATCATAAAGGGCAATAGATCATGGTGATGGGTAATGTATTTATATCTAAGGTAATTTTGATAAATATATATGCACCTACTGAGGATGATAGAGATTTCATCCAAAATGTAATAGCATCTACTCCTGATAGGAACACTCATAAAATTATAATTGCTGGAGGCTTTGTATTTTAAATCCAGACCTGGATAGGTCTTCAACTACAATGGCAATAACATCTAATACTGCAAAAATAATCATACAGTGTGTAATGGACCATAACTTATCAGACCCATGGTGATTTTTAAGTCCAAACTCAAGGGCATATTACTTCTTCTCACCAGTACATCATGGTTACTCAAGAACTGATTATTTTTTTGCAGATAATAATTTATTGCCCACTATCAAATCTTGCAAGTATGATGTTATTGTTATTTCTGATCACAGCCCTCTGATCATGGAGCTACACATTCATTTCATAGCTGGCATCTTAACCCCTTGTCATTAGTGGATGGGAATTGTACAGAATTCATCTCCAAGCAAATTGATTATTTTTTAGAGACAATTGCATCCTCGGAGTTCTCTGCAGCAATACACTGGAAAACACTGAAAGAGGATATATTATTTCATATCTTTCCCACAAAAGTTAACTGGAAACCAAGAAGGCATAAGAGTTAGTCAGCAAAATTACTAAAATAGGTATCCAAATGATGCACTTTATAGGAAAAGACAGGTTTTGCAATCAGAATTTAACCTCTTGACAACAAAAGAAATGGAACAGCTCATTTTTAAACCATAACATCATTACTATGAACACGGAGAGAAGGCCAATAAGATCTTAGCTCAATAAGTTTGCAACACAATAACTGAAATTACTAACACAGATAAAGATAAAATCATTGACCAAAAATATATAACCCCAACATTCAGAGAGTACTGTAAGTCCTCATGTTGTAATCATTTTAAATAAGGTATCTAATGAGTATTTTGATGTATTACAAATACCACCATTAGATACTCTTTTTGCAGAGGAACTGGACAAACCTCAGACACTCTTGGAATCACTGAACATTAGAAACTCACAACAAAGTGGGAAAACAGCAGGCCCTGGCTACCCAATGAAATTTAATTTAAAAAAAAAATCAAATAAGTTGGCTCCACTATTACTAGCAACATTTATAGAAGCTACAGACAACAAAATTCTACTCAAAACTTTTGCCAAGCATTGATTAGGTCTTTCCAAAGAAAAATAAGGACTTATTATAATGTGCATCATACAGACCAATTTTACTTCTGAATAATGATGTTAAGATAATGTACAAAGTTCTAGTTAGAAGGATAAAGAAAGTGCTTCCTTCAGTAATATCACATGACCAAAATGGATTTATTAAAGGCAGACACATAGCTTTTAATCTTCAATGTTTGCTTACTGAAATATACTCACCCATAACATCTAACACACCAGAGATCTTATTATCTATGGACGCAGAAAAAAAACTTGATATAGTTGAATAGAACTATCTATTCAACACATTGCACAAATTTGGCTTTGCCCCAAATATATGTGCATGAATAAAACTACTTTATACCAGTCCAGAAGTCTTTGTTTGTATTAACAACATTATTTCAAACTCGATTGTGGTATTTGACAAGGATGCCTCCTATCAGCACTGCTTGTTACAACTGCCATTGACCCATTGGACATTTAAATTCAAAATGCATCAGAAATAAAGTGGATTACCAGAGAAGGACAGAAAATATTACAATATGCAGATGATATAGTACTGTATATATCAGACCCACAAACGTCCGTACAAGTAGTCCTTAAAGCACAAGCAGAATTTCAGAAGATATCTGGTCTCAAAATTAACTTGAATAAGATGTCCTTTTGCCAGTAAACTCCCTAGCACACAATATTAAATTGGACTCCTACCCATTTATTTTAGCAGATCAGTTTAAATATGTAGGGGTAAACATCAAATTCATTTAAGGATCTTTTTCAACACCATTTTTCTACCTGCATGAAAATAATTACACAGGATGTGAACAGATAGTCTATTCTGCATCTCACTTGAGGGAGAATCAACACTGTCAAAATGAACATCCTTCCCAAGCTTCTTTTTCTATTTCAAACCATCCCCATATACATTAACAAAGCATTCTTTAAGAAATTAGATTCAATTATTACCTCAATAATTTGTAATTCAAAATATCCAAGCATCCAAAGAGAGGTTCTACATGGACCTAAAGCAGAAGGCACTACCAAACTTTCAGTTTTAGCAATGGGTGGCAAATATACAAGCTATAAAGACCTGGAAATTGACACAAATTGTTGAATATACACAAGTCTGATTTGCAATAGCAATACAATCTTGCTGTACTTCTTTCTATGCTAACCTTTGTGCCCCAGTAAATACAAAGTATCTTCAATATACTACTAATCCAATTGTCCTTCAATCACTCATAATATGGAATCAATGCAGGAAGCACTTTAAGGCAGAGAAGCTCTTATCTGTTGCACCTCTGCGTGATAATCACCTTTTTCTACCCTCTTAAACCTACACAGTTTTAAAGGTTTGCAAAAACGTCCAGGATTAAAACACATAGAGAATTATATATAATGTCTTTGCATCTTATGAACAACTCTGTTTCAAATTTAAATTCCCATCAACCCAATTTTTCCACTACTTTCAAATCAGAAACCTCCCTTAAAAGAACCTGCCTGATTTTCCTCACCTCCCATCCATTTCAATTCCAGAAGAAATACTGATCAGTCTTGATGACTCAGACAGCATCTCAATAATATATAAAAACATTTAAAAATCCCTTCCTTTCAAAGATCCTAGGGTATGATGGGGAAAATATCTTTCATGTAACATCTCAGAAAAGGAATGGAAGACAGCCATGCATAGAATACATCCTAGCGCCATATGTGTAAAGCATTTAATCATTCAACTTAAAATCTTTTATCAATCACACTTATCTCATTTAAAATGGTTTGAAATGTATTTAAGCTTTGATTCAACCTGTAAACATTGCAATCTAGCACCAGGCTAGCTGGGCCACATGTTTTGGGCATGCACCAAATTAACATCATACCAGACAAAAATCAGACAGCCTTGGTGTCACAATCACTCCTAACCCATTGAAAGTTGTGTTTGGTGTACTCCGTGGGCTTAAAGTGGAGAAGAACAAATTGATTGTAATTACCTTTACCCCACTACTAGCATGTAGACTTATGATCAACTGGAAGAATCCCAGCCAACCTGTTATAAGTTAGTGGATAACTCATGCTCTGTACTATTTGAGGTTGGTTGCTGATTAAAGCGCATCTCCGCTCCCGCCACACAACAAACCTTCCAGATTGGGACCTGAGTGCAGCTGTGCAATGGGTGACGGCTCAGCACTAGTGTAAGGTTTTTTACAGTGACTGGAGTGCCAATCCTGCCTACCGACCCCCTAGTTTTCCCTACAAGTTGGAGTACCTGTTTGCAGGACTGGGTGCAGATTAACATCATACACAGGTTAAGGGTCTTGCTCAAGGGCTCTGCTCAACGGCCCAGTGGTGTAGAATAGGCACAGATCCCTAGCCTCATACT
Organism: Polypterus bichir lapradei; assembly: GCA_026402145.1. Lineage (NCBI taxonomy): Eukaryota > Metazoa > Chordata > Cladistia > Polypteriformes > Polypteridae > Polypterus > Polypterus bichir. The sequence goes on along the minus strand of JANRMT010062842.1, from coordinate 3,222,615 downwards.
ATTTGAAATTGGAAAAAATCAAATTCTCACTTAAAGGATCTGTTCAAAACTTTTTTTAATCATGGCAAGATCTAATTAATCAAATTTTAGAATAAGACTTTATATCCGGGGAAAAGGATATTCTCCCTTCTTCGTTGCTTTTAAAGATTTGCTCTTGCTCTTGGCTCTCCTCTCTTTCTCTTGGGTGTGGGTTGAATTCTGATTTGTTAAGCTTGACTATGGAATGTTGTTTTCTTTGTTGTATAAATCAGACGTGATCGTATGAAATTTATTTTCTTCAAATAAAATCAATAAAATGTATAAAAAATGTATTTAAGTATATAAATTAAATATATTTTTCTTTGATATTCATCACAGAAGTTTATTCAATGATATTTGATACAACTAAACAACCTGAAAAAATAATCACAAAGAATGGCTAACAGAGAACCATTCTAAGAAATCTACCTGCTAAAACAGAAAAAAAACATATTTTTTTTTTTTTTACATTTCACTGAAAGTAATAAACATTGCTATAAATAGCACAGCTGAACTTGAAAGGCAATCGGTGATTAAGCTGCAGCAGCCTCATTCCCCATAAAAGCAAGCTGTGCAGCATCACTAGCTTTATTACAGCTTCATACCGTGGCTGAAAGGGTTTTACTTTAGACAACAGTAAATGGCCATATTTGCACAGTGATAGTTTGAATTTTGCTGTAAAGCTCCTGGCATTGTTTTCAGGGTTGATTGTTGCCTTGTGCACAAAGCTGCTAGAACAGTCTCTGGTGCTTAGTGACCACATCAATGAAACTGCAGGTTTAGAAAATGGATTGATGGTGGGATAGTGTTGACCTTGTGTTCTTTTCTATAACCCTGAATAAAAAAGTACAGTATGTTGTTTTTGTTTTGTTTTTTTTTTTCGAAAATTATATTTTATCACTGAGGCTTCATATTGGCTTCGAGCAGAATTTTGACTTGAAGATAAATTACAAGCCAATCAGAAAGGTAATGTTAAAAAATGTTTATCTTTGAGGGTCTTAGAATTGATGTTCATTTCAAATAACTGTATCATTCCATTTGGTCTGGGCAAGGATGGCAGAGCTAAGTGTATATTAGAGTGATTACAGAAAATAATATATCTATCAAGCCAAATTGTTATTGCATCACTGAACAGACTTTAACAGTGCCTAGTAGATCCCCTGGAATGAGCCAGTAGGTATCTACTAAGCCTATACAAAATTTTAAAAGGTGTTTTTATTTGTAAATTAGTAAGTGATAATAATATTTGACTGGCTGAATATGCACATGATTAAATGAAAAACATGACATTCTCAGGCCTCCTTAAACCAACTCAGGATTACAGAGCACCAGAGCCTACTTGGCAAAAGGCAGAAACCAGCCTTGGATGTGGTTCCAGTCTATTATATTGCCTATTCATGCACATACCCACAAAATGCTAATTTGGAATTACCAATTAAATTAGCATTCAGTCCTTGGCAGTGTTGGAGAAATACTTGAATATCCAGGGGAAAACGTATGCAGAAATGGGCTTAATGTTCAGCTTCTACAAAGATCATGACTGGACACAGGATTCCACTGAACACTGCACCACCATGCCACTTACTGTAAATAAATGTTGTTTGGAAATGTTTCACAGACATCAAACAAATTGAATCCAAAGTTTCAGTTTTGTCAGGAATACGCTTTTATATATTAAGAGGAATATATTGGCTTCTCAAAAGCGGTAAGGGTTAGTTAGCAAACTGGTTTTGATTACACTATACAGTATTTACACAGTAATTAGTCAGTAGTTCCAAGTGTATCAAGGTGCTGTGCATTAACTGTGTTACCTGTGTAGCAGTTCTCACTCATCCATGTCTGGGAGTCCACAGAGAAGCTCAAATGAGGTAAGCAATACTACTCCCGAATGAGAGGGATCACTGTCGTTAATGGTGTGCTGTCCTTTCTCCACAACCTAGCAAAGGCACCCAGTGAGGCCACTCCCACCCAACTGTGACTTCCTGAAAAACTCCTGTCCCTTCTAGCTGATCTGTCTTATAAACCGACAACACGGAATGGTGGGGTCTTCAAGCAGACCTGGACCTGAGTCCACTATGAGCCAGACATAACTACCACAGAGACAGAAGTGAGTGAGAAAGACTGTAAGACTGGTGTCTTTTTAGTTGTGTGCTTAAGCACCCATTTCTTACTTCTCTGTTTTTGTATAATTAAATGAGGTTACCAGGGTGGTAGTGCAACATTTGTCCTTGCTTCCAACTGCTTCCTCACCGCACCATTCCATAAACTGCACACTACGTACACAGAAATAATGCTTAGATACACTAAATGTTATTATAGTCTGATATAGTGTTATAAAAGGCACTTCATGTAATGTATTTTGATTAAGACTAATTCAAGATTCTTCATTAATTTGTAATAGTTCAATATACGTTTAAACACTGCCACACACATGCACATACAAATATGCAGTAATAATAAAAAAATGAGACCTGTTTTGTTATTCTTTGATGAAGTTAAAAAAAATAAAAAGCCTGGCTTCCTTTTTTTGCCCAAAAGCATGCTTTTCTTAAATATGCAGCAACTTCAACTGTTTATTATTAAGTCTTGGTTAAGGTTGGTCTATATGTTATAATGATTTATAATGAATTGAACACAAACAACAATATTTACAATTACAACAGCATCACGTATACTACAATAAACAGTTACTCTTAAGATGCACATATTTCATCATAAAACATTAATTTGATGATAATGAACCTCCTGGAACTATTAGTATGCGTAGCAGGCATCTAGTGGCTGATTCATATGGGACTGACAAACACTGATATACTCATTCTTTCACTGATAACAAATAGGCAATTTGTGTTATACAATATGTATTATACCTACAGAGCAGGGTGGATACATACCAAAAGAAGTAGAAAAACAGCACATATTACAAGGGTCTTTTAAACAAAAGTACTCAAAAGTAAAAGCTACCTCTGTAGAGTTGATGTAAGAGAGACTGGGCAAGACAGTTCTGTAGACAACAGTGAGACATCTACAACTCCTTTCTTACTAAGCTGATTTTTGTTCATCTTTATATAAAATGACACCTTAGCACTCTTTCTTTATGTGTACCTTCAGCTGTCATATAAGAAAGAAACAAGGAATGAAGCCCATGTTGGTCCTTCAAGGAACATACACACAATGTTGTGGGCTCACAAAACAAATCATATAATGTAGCCCAACATGTTTGCTTAAGACTTATAACATATTTTAGAAAATACAACTTCAGTAGCACTTCTAAATAACATTAACCTCCATAATAGAAGGAACTATTATCTCAGCAGGTTCCATTGTTCATTAGGATGAAAGTTTACATTGGTCCAAAGTGGAGCTCTGAACTACAGCATCTTCCTTAAATTGACATGCCCCTCAGACCGACACTCAGCTATTACTCATCTGGTGTGAGCCTTTTAATGCTATATGAGTAAATTGGTCAACTAATTCAACTAAAAAAAATCAGATCAAATAATCAAATAGTCACCAATTATATACAACCTGCCTGGCCTTCAACGGCATCTCAGACTATAGCTTAGTGTCTAACATATATAGAGGGCCAAGACTTTTTTTTGAGTGGGTTGTATTGATTACTTCAAGCTGTTCTCTGGTCTAAAGCATGCTATGCATTTATTGTGTTTCATGACATTAAACAAGAACCTTAAAAATCAATACATTTTTACTTAAGTAATATAGCCAGTTTAAATGCTTGCTCTGATACCACTTAATCATTTTTAGGCTGAATGACAAAACTGACACCATACATTTGTTTTACCTATAAAATATTCTAATGTGAATTGCACCGATAAAATAAAATGCAATATTAACTTGTTAACATGAGCACAACCAAATAAGAATATTCCAAAAACCTTTACATTTAATTTTTCCATTCATTCCTAATTTATTCTTTTGGCCAATTAGAAATTGCATATTTATATTATGTTAAAGTAACTAGAAAACCCCAGACTAAAGCAACATCTTTTATAAAGCCAGCATGGGTACACCACATAGATGTATTGTTCATTCCTGTGTCATATTTACTTGGCAATTTGAATGGCTTAAACTCAAGTGCTGTTATTGTTGCATTTGAAATTACCCTTAGGATCAATGTTAGTCCTTTTTTACATTTTCTTGACTCTATCTAGATTGATCAATTACTATTTATCCCTTCAAGTGGAAAAAGCCAAGGCAAGGATGCATTTTTTCAGTCGGTTAATTTTAGCAGAAAATGCTATATTCCTCATATCTGGTAAATATCACACTGTGCTTCCCTGCGTTTTTAAATACAAATGAAAATAAAAAGTCTTTTAATGCCTTTTGAATGAAGCAGGAAAGCACCACTAAAGCTACACCATATATATGTGTATTAGCATTTTATATCTCTCAATTTGCTTCAAGTAACAAATAAACCATAACTGATATGGAGTATTTTGATTAAAATGTTCACTGTAAGGTCTGAAAGAAAGATGTGAATGACATTTGATGACATATTTTTTTAAGAACCATAAAATGAAAAGTCTAATTTTGTTAATAAATCATAGTTTGAATTATAATTTGAGATCTGCTCTTTGGAGAACTGCCTACAGTAATAGTGATATTTACTTTAATAAGTGATCTATAAATGCAATATATAAACAGCACACTTGCCTAACCCATTCTCTGCTACACCATAATTGCATTAAAGTCAAAAATAATTAAGTGAATTGCAATCAATCCAATGATTTTTTTTTTGTTGTTGTTGACAGTTGTGTTTCTTCCATTTATCCAGGCCCAAATAAAACATCTAATGGATCCTTGGGATATGTTTTAAGATTCCGCACCACCTTTGTCATCCTCAGTTTTCATTTTATATATGAACATTAGGGGATGCAAAAGTTACTTTACAGTTACTATACTTGCATCCCATGCATAATCAATAATTGCTGACTCAATGCAAAAGCATAACGGTAAGACTATTAGTCACATCACAAACATGCATGATATAATAAAAATGATATAAAAATAATGCATCATTTCTAGTGAAGAAGAATCTAAACGTATACTGTATTATCCATGTATATAAAATGTATTAAATTTAAGAATTTATTCAAAACCTACTGTAGCTCTACAGCAAGGGTACACTTGAAATCAGATTAAAAATGCAAAGAATGCTTTAAAACTGTTTCAACAAACAGCTCATACACCGAACAAAAGAAAAATCAAAGACTCTTTAACATCAATGTGACGCTTGTCAGGTTATAAATTGAGACTGTCTGGTGGAAACAGTTTGATATAGCTACAATAAGTTTACTTACTACCTCCAAATAAAGACTATGAACCTGCTTCAGGGGTGGAGATCAGGAAGGAATGTAGGATAATTAGAAAGACTGCATGAAAAATGAAAGTAATAAAGAAATCAGTGGCTACTATTTAAAGCAGATTAAAATTAATAGTTTTTAAGAAGAAGTTCATACAATCAGAATAAAAGGAGTACTCTACCCAAAAATGACATTTTTGCATACAATGTTATTTACTCCATGTAGTTTGAAGTGATGGACGAAAAAAAAGGTTTAATCTCATATTATTAATGGAGAACAGAGATAGCAAACTTTCTGATAGAAAGAGCTTTACATGGAAGCCTGGACTCTTAACTAATGAATGAAGGGAAGAGGCGTGTCTTCAGTTCAATAGTTCCCATCACATGTCATCACATTTCATCTGTGAACACTACTCTGATTTTCCATAAGTATTTACACAATGATAATTTTAGCAAAAAAAATGCATCTGTTTGTAAGTGTATGACTGGATGACTTGACATGTTGATTAAATAACATGAATAACATGAGATTTTTTTCATGGGCATTTTTATATTGTTGCCATGCTCCAGTGTTGGTCTCCATGAAGACCTATTCTATCAGAAAGTTTATTATCTTCGTTCGCCACAAAAAACATGACTTTAGTTTTTTGATCTTTACAAAAACCACATAGGGTAAATAGCATATATAAATATTGTTTTGGGTGAGGTACTTTTAAAGTTGATGCTTTATTTCCATCCATCTTTCAAACTCACCCTTCCCAGAGCATTGTGGATGTACTGCCACAGAATGGAACTGCCAAGCAGTAGTGATCAAAGTGAACGGTGGATAAATCATAAGTCAAAAACAAAACAGGGGAACAAAACCAGAAAGACAAAATGATCAAGAGTCAAAGCCATGAAACAAAAGGCAAATCTCAAAGTTTAAATGCCTAACAAAAAAATGTCACTTAGCAATTTTTTGAAAAGAGAACCAACGTAGGGTTTTTTATAAGGCATACCTACAATCTTAGACAATGAAGGATGTAAAATGATGGTTTAAATACCTTTATGCCTAAGACAACACACGGTGCAACTTACAAGACGGCACAACTCTCACAATGAATTACAGCATAACAGGAGCCGACCCATAAAATGGCAGTAGACATTAAAATAAGAGGACAAAATCAAGGTGGGAAATGAATGTGAAACCAAATTCCTTATAATTCAAAACCCCAATAAAAAATAAACAGCTTGCAGAGAAAAAAATTCTAAAGCCCCCAAAAAAATAACACTAGGACAACAGTTGGAAAATTGTTAAAGCCAGATTCGCACAAAAGTTAGAAATTTTTTCTACTTGCATATTACCAAAGATACATGGAATAAATTCAATTAGTGTGGTATATACAGGGTGGTCCAGATCTAATTATGCAATTTTCATTATTCATAACTTACTCTGAGCCTGTATTCAACTGAATGGAGGACAAGTGGTACATTACATGGAAAATCAGTGAATTAATTCAATGTAAGTCCATTTTCATTTATTACAAGATATTTCAAACAATTTTTTTGTCTTGTATTGTTTTCCTGTATTGCATTAAAAGTTGCATAATTAGATCGGGACCACCCTATAGTAAGCTTCAGATCTCAGCTTGATGTGTTTTATATAATCTGTGTGAAAAGTTTGGACAAGCCTGCTAGGCTGAATGACCTGTTTTCATTAACTATTGTTCTAATGTTTTAAAAGACTCTCAACAGTGCAGCCAGTTTACTGGGTCAGTTAAAGCTGAAGATTTTACTTTAGGGCGGAGTGATTTAAGGAGCCTAACTGTAACAATCTTTTGATTAAGAATGTGTTTTATGTATTTATTAAGTATGGTGTCATACTTTTTTCTTTCATTTTTACACATAATGTTATTATGCTTTACTCTAAGGTGGCCATTTCTGTACTATGACTGTTATGCCTAAACAAGTCTCTCCTAAAAATAATCCATCCATCCATCCATTTTCCAACCCGCTGAATCCGAACACAGGGTCACGGGGGTCTGCTGAAGCCAATCCCAGCCAACACAGGGCACAAGGCAGGAACCAATCCCAGGCAGGGTGCCAACCCACCGCAGCCTAACAATAATACTTTATGAAAATAAAAATTGAAAAACAGTTTATTTAACTCAACATATGTATTGTATTTGGATTTTGGGTGAGCTTTGGGGGATACAGCATGGTGCCTGGAAGGAGAGCTGAACTCAAGTTAGTGAAACTGATAGACCAGCCACTGTGCTACTGTGCCAGACAATGTAATCCTTAATCATGTAACTACATGTTTAACAAATATTAAACACATTAGCCTACTGAATGACTTACAGGGGACAATTTAAGGGTGTACAGGTGGCAGGAGAAGAGAGGGGCACAGGCAGTAGCATGATTTCTGCTTAATTTCTTAGCGTGGAGGAGAGCACACCTGAAGAGCTCTGGCGTCACTCCCAGTCTGTTCTTAAGCTCGACCTATTCCACTCCTTCCAAAATAAAGAGGGACTACAGTATGATGCCATCATCATTCCATGAGCCAGTGTCAACCCAGAAGCATCACCATTAATCACAGTCATTTTTCAGCAGTCCTTCTTTTCATTTCTTGCCTTTCACAATTAAACAGGGATTCCTGCCCAGGACCCCAACACTCTCTTGACTCTTCATTTACATACAGTAAATTAATATTTGAAAAAGTTATTTTAAGTTAAATTATCAATTTACTAAAATGTATTTAATAATATTTTTCTACTAGCTTATGTATTACAGCTGCATTAGCTTTCTGAATTTGGGAATATACTTCTGTTTTACAATTCTAATTTACTTCAGCTGGTGCTTGTAAGTTTAATAAAGTGATTAATAAATAAAGTGATTAATAAATGATACTACTGAAAATAATGCAATTCCATATTACTGAAAACAGATAATTTTGTTTCATATTTTTTTATTAATCATTTAAAGTATTGTTTGCATTTCTTAATAATACAATAATAAAAATAACACACTTTAAGGAAATGTTTTGCACCTCTTTTAGTACAATTGAAAAAAATCATTACATTTACATAGCACTTTCCTAACCTGGCCAAATTTGACGGCAGCCATTCTTGCGCCAGTATGCTTGTCACATGTTAGCTATTAGGGAGTGAAGAGATGAGAGAGACAGTTAGCCAATAAGGGGCAGGGGAATATCTGAGGACCAGAATGACCAGGCTGAGGTGGGCAGTTCATCCAGGATATAGGGAAACGCCCTACTCTTTTTGAAACATGCCCTGTGATCTTTTATGACCAGAGAGAGTCAGGACCTCAGTTCAATATCTCATCCAAAGGACGGAGCCATTTTTTATAGCACAGTGTCCCCATCACTGTACTAAGGCATTGGGACCCTCACAAGGTTATTATAGTCAATGAAAATTAAAATCAAAACTGAAACTATTATTAAAAAAGCTTTTTCATAAACTGAAATAAAATAATTAACAAAACTGAAATGAAAAACTAAAACTAAACTATTAAAGTAGCTAGAAAGACTAACTGAAATAAAATAATAATTTACTAAAAATATTTTTAGTTTTCATTTTTGAATGAATATTCTTGCCATTATTTTTTAACCTTTGTAACTTTTATCTGTAATTATGGATTTACTATTCTTACGTGTGGGCTCTTCAAGTCTTATTGCCTCTAACCTTCACACTATGCTTGTTTTTCTATGTTTCCCTCAGTAGAGCCAGGTGGGGTCTGCACACTGATTCAAGCTTAAGAGCCCTGTTCTTCCTAAGCCCCAATGATTTTCATGGTCACACATGTTAGAACGCAGTATAATCTATTTTCAAAATTTTTATATCTTTTCAGGCCTGCAGGTGGCAAAATTCTATCTATACATTTTATTTGCTTGTGTCAGAATCAGAGATCAATATGGCTGGTAGAAAACAGCAAAGCCCAGTATGGGAGATTTTTGAAGGCAATATTGAAGGCATTCATTATAACCACATTGTCTTGGAGGAGGATATGTTGTGTACTGTAGACATTTAGAGTAAAAAAAAAAACCCTCAAGCCTTAAAATTCACCTAAATTTCATTACAAATTGGCCCATTCTAGGCAATAAAAGGAAAATATTAAAAGTGTCAACAGTCAGCGAACATTTGCTCAGCACAAATGACATAGAAAATATTTTTCAAATTATTAAATTGTATAAAATTGTTCATATTCTGTATCTGGCTTTGATTATGTTTGTTTTTATCAGACAAAAACAAAACCAGATAGTAAACCATGTGGTGTAGCAAGCTTCCACAAACATTAAACTAATATTATATCCAAACCCGTTAAAAGTACAATTCTGTCTGATTGTGACACAAAACTAAACTCCATAGTAGCTGTTTAACCATACCATAATTACTAAAACTAAAACTGAAACTAATAGCTATAAAAATAAAATAGAAATGTCTTTGAACTAAAAAATAAATTAAAACTTAAAATATACGATGAAGGAAAGGTCAGAAAACATATAGAAATAAAAACTAATATAAAAAGGCAAAACTATAATAATCTTGGACACTCACACAGACCACAGGGTAAGTACCACCTGATGACCTCACCAACACTTCTTCCAGCAACAACCCAAACTTTTTCTAGGTAGTCTCTCATCCAAGTACTGGCCAGACCACAATATGTTTAACTTCAGGTGGTTGACCTGTTCTGAAATGTGCGTGGTATGGCTGCTGGTACTCTCCTGACATGCATTGAAGAAATACATAACTAGGTGACTTTATGAAGGAGACGAATGAGCTATGTTTATTCCTCAGTAGTACATGTAATCAGGCAGAGAATTTTATTAGAAATAGAATATTGTCATTTTTGCTTTCTTTTCTTAAAGCTGATTTTTTTTCTTTTCGCTTAGTATTATAACTTGTTTCTTCATAAGCAATTCACTGGATGCCAGACATTGTTAGCAGTCTAGTATTTCAAAATTCCCACAGGGAAGTTTTCATTATGGAAATACCATCCTCTTCTACTCCTGAAAGCCAGACTGCAGTTCCCAACCCAAACAGGAAGCTAAACAAAAGCACTTAAACGGAAAGATCTGTAGGGAAAACAAAACAGTTTCACCCTGCAGTGGAGGAAGTAAAAAAAAGGGTCTACTCAGTTAACTTTCATGTCCAAATATTGCAGCATTCCTGTACAATTATAAAGCTAAAACAGAAAACATTTTGGAATAATATGGTCAGATTAAGCAATGTCTTGCACATTTAGGCACAATAACATCATTTATGATATATATTTATGCATATTTATATTTTACTTAACAACAAACTGATGGTTCATAATCCATTATTCAGTAGATTATATTTGATTGAGTTAGTGAAAGAACACACACAAGGGGTCCTGGCTGGGATTGGTTATATTCCTTTATTCAGCTGGGAGTCCAATACAATTGAGGGAGGCTTGGTTCCAGAAATATATGCCTCCCCAAAGAGTTAAATGGCAGCATCTCTGGAGGCAGGTAAACCTATGGTCAACTGCAGTGCATGCTGGGACTTGTAGTGTATTTTGCTGCTGCTTTGTAGTGAGGAGACTGGGTGTTCCATGGGTGGAGTTTGCATGTTCTCCTTGTGTCCAGGTGTGTTTCCGCAGGGTGATAAAGTTTACTACCACAGCCCAAAGACTTGCAGGAACAGATGAATTGTCATTGTTAAATTGGCCCATAAGAGTGTGTGTGTTCGCAATATGATGGACTGTCATCCTGTCCAGAGATTATTCCTGCCTTACACCCAATGCATATGTTCCATCTTTCCCCAACACTGCTTGGGATAAGTAGGTTGGATAAAGGAAGGATGGATCTTTGAATATGCTGTACATATACTGTATATATTACTGTATATAGCTACCTATAGTGGTCTGTTTTTCATTAATACTGTAGGCTACACATGTTTACAGTGAGCAGAGTGTAAAGTTTCTAAATTTGCTAAACTGTTCAACACAAACCAAATGGAAGTGGCCGAGTTTGAGAGGCTGCCAGCTGTTTTATGATTGCACCACATTCAGCTTTCCAACAAGGAGGATAGATAGAACAGAAGATGCTACAAAACCAAAAACATGCTGTGTGGGCTTGGAAATCTTTTTAAAATTATTATGGGTACAAGCGGAAAATCCTCTAATGTGAAGTGTGTCAAGTTCCTGTTAAACGTCTTCTCAAATTACACTTTATGTAAGATGTCAGAGACTTACCTTATGATTTAGGCTATCTAAGGTGTGACAGAAGTAGGTCACTTGCCTGAAGCAGTTCCACAATTCCAAGTGGTAAAGCATATACTGTACTTGACCTGTTATCAATGGCCTCACTGCAAAATACACAATACTCTCCTTGCAAGCAGTTGTCTTATGACAAGCTATAAATACAACGATAAGTGCTTTTCCAGCTAATTTGAGTGGTGATGAAGGCTTATAAAGGGAATGTTCGTTGAGGCCTATACTGTTCATTCTAACAGCTATATTGTTATAAGAGAATAGTGCGCAGGTTCGGCCTTGGGGTCCCACTGTGGCTGCAGTTTTATTTTTCCACTTGTTTTACAATGAGTTCTTTTTTCTATAATTCATTTTACTGTTAAATTCATTTCTTTTTTTTACTCTGTATTCAGAAACACACAGTAATATGAGATTTATGTTTACAAGAAAAATAGAAATATTTCTACTTTTGCTGTAGCTTCAAATACTTAATTGTTTTTTTGTCATTTTACTATTAATTCATCGTGTAGTGTGCATCCTTAGTTGTTTCATGATAATGAATAATCAACAAGTGGAGAATACACAGGGGCAAGTGACAGAAAGGGTCTGTAACTACTTCAGCATCAGGCCAACTAGAGTGCTCCTTAGCAAAATTGGCTTTGATAGACAAAATCATTTGGAAAACCTGAATGAAAATAATGGAAATCTTAAAAAAAACAAGATAACAATCAGTAAATTATTGCCATGTAACAGATTCAAATTGGAAAATCTAGTACAAACTAAGTTGTGTAATTTCTAGATTGACATTAAAACATACAGTTGAAATTGACAATGACAATTTCGTTAATTAAGGTAGGTGTTGGTTGGGATGAAAGCCTCAGTAGAGTAAACTTGAGAACCACTGCAATATGCTGTTAGTATGAGTGTGGAATAGTATTTTGCATGGCGTACATTTGCAAAGGTTTTGGTAAATAGTTTTAAGCCTCTATCATAATTGTTTACTACTGCATCTTTTAGCATTGTATGTCACTTTTTCCTTTAGCTCTCTGTAAGGGAAAAAGAAAAAAAAGAGCTTGAAACTGCCTGCCTCTTATGCTAGGACATCATGACTTCATTTATACCAGAACACTTTATATTAGGAAATGAGACCATATATAATATTTAACTTGGTACTTTTTTCTGTGGTAGCTGTTTACATGTATGAAATCTTTCTGTAAACCAATTGTTTAGAAAAGACTTTCTAAGATTAACTATTTTGGGACCTATAGATGTTATTTAATGGCAGAGGGTTATTGCTAGAATGTACTTTTTATCTGAGTGCCCATTAATGGGACTGAAATGTTTACTAGCTGCTATATGTAAATGAATGCAAGTAATAAAAGGAGCTGTTCTCTTAAAACTAATCAGAATTGCTGTGGAGTGTCTTGCTGCTCACATAGTGAACCTTAACCATCTGGTGTAAATAAAGGACGTCTTTGGATTTATTCATACTAATTACTCAGGACTTTTTTTTAATAACGAAAGTATTTTCCGCAACACTCTTGTACAGATCACTTGCTTAAAGGACTACTATTTTAGAACAAGAGAGCTGGGACAAAAGCCTCGATTCTAAATCTCTGTGCATCATTTCTCCAGCACCTGGAAATGCAAAACATTTAAATTTAATCACATCACATTGTGACTGGAAGTAGTACATTTCATTAGGATTACCCCAGAATCCCTTTCATAATAATTTTTGCTAAGGCCATGAGAAAACTGCTGCAGGTGAACCAGACATGTGTTATAGTCAATGACTCCACAGGCATAAAACTTTGGAAAGCAGTCTGCCTTGAATCATTGCCATCTGTTTAGAAAATAATAGGAAAATGTTTTATCATTATATACTGTACGATATATACAAAGAACAGTACTTTTATAAAACACATGAAATAAATTGCATGGTACTTTTTTGTATTTTCAAAACAGACAAAATTTAACATAATTGGATACTGTCATCTTACTAAAACATTCATTTCTATGGCATATTTTCACATGTGATATGTAGCTATAGGTGCTTTATAAACACTTAAGAAATACAAAGGATATAAAATTAAATAAAATGAAATGATAGATAGATAAATAAACAAACAAACAAACAAATAAATAAATAAATAGAAACTTAAAGAAAAAAGTAATATAGATGGCAGAGTCCTTAAATATGGATTTAATTGCTAAATTCCTTTTTTATGTCTCAAATGATTATAACAGTAAGTCCAATGCTATAGTCTTGTACTCTTATATTAAACTCTTAGACTGTAACGCAAAGCTTACCAGATGTCCTTTTCTAAATGTTAGCTATAAAAGGAACAGGATCTCAGAGGGCAGGTTTGAATGCGTTATATAAACATACATAAATTCACCACATGTGCCATTTATTAGTTAAAGTATAAATTTCATTTATTTGATATATATTATGGTAAATTATTTGGAAAGAGACACCACTTCATGCTCAATTATTTTCTAGCACAGCATTGATGATTTATAATTTCTCTGCAGCACTTAGAATTTTTTAAACAGATTTAGAATAGATTCATAAATAATCATTAGCAAGTCAAGTAAAGTTGGGGCGCATGCACTACATGACAAAATACATCGGGATCCCGGTTTGCAAACCCCCAGGCAGACATGTGGTCCAGTCCCACCCTCTATCTGCCGTAGCCAGGTGTTTTGTGGGTGACCCCTTGGCCTGGTCCAGCCACTTGGGTCCCCAACAATGAGGATCTTACGAGCCGGATCACCCACGGGGGAAAAAGCCCCACATGGGCGTAGTGCCGTAACTGACGCTCCCTCACAATGCATGTAATTTGCCTCATTCGGATCTCCATGAGCAACCGCTTATTCGACACAAAGTTAAACCAACGGTACCCAAGGATTTTCCGGAGAGACACAGTACAAAAGGAGTCCAGTCTTTATCTCAGGTCACTGGATAGCGTCCATGTCTCGCAACCATATAGCAAGACAGGAAGCACCAGGACTTTCAGCACCAACGCTCCGATATCTATCTAATAATCATTATGTATTTTTGAAAATGCTGTCTTTTTAACAATTTAGTGAATTTCCTTTAAGAACATTAAAATAGTGATATTCAAGAAACATGACCATCCAAAACACTAAATAAAATCAAATAGAGGCACATTATTGGTTCTTTTAAATTTCTGAGATGGCTTTATGATCTGAGATCTAAGTCACACATAAATACATCTTGCAAACGTGAAAGGGGAAAGTGCTATTGTTCTGTGTTTCTAATTAAAATGTGTATTAATATTTCTTTTTCTTTTTTTTTTTACTATTAATCTGTGAGTACCTCTTATTAGCAGTGGGGCCACTCTAAATGGCTGATGAAGTGAGAAACTCTAAAATCATTTTAAAAAGAATTTTAAGTCAGGTTTGCTTCATGAAGTGATATGAAGAATTTGATTTGTCACAGTACATTTAAAGAATAGATCCAATTTAAATACTCAACAGTGTTTTAAAATAAAATGTAGTTTGGTTCAGTTTTCAGATTCTATGAACTATAAGGCACAGAGGAGACAAAAAAAGAAGAAAACAAAAATAATTCTCTAGAGATGCAAAGTCTAGTTGCTTGCCTCTGGTGACTGTCACATTGGAGCAGCAGATTTCATACCATGAGAGATACAAAAAAGGTGCAAATGGTTGTCCTGAAAATTTCTACTCTGACATCCATTTAAGGCAGTTATTGGGTCATGTTGCTTTTACCACAACTGAAACCATCACTTAGTGACTAAGTGGCTGAAGTGTGGCATCCAGGGTCTTTGTTATTTCTCACATCTTGAGCAGTGATGAAGTTTTCTTGCTGCCCTTGTGAGTTTCAGATGTTGTTGTATAAGACAGAAATGGCTGCAAACTAATCGTCCACATCTGGAAGCCTAACTGGCAGGCAGATAATTTAAGTTAATTCAGATAATTAGGTGTGTCTTATTTTATGCTATATGTGAATATGTGTGCTAACTCCAACGTTATGAGGTATTGATATTCATATTATAAACATAATCTTTTAGACTTGAAAGTGGCTTCATTTATTATTGCTTTTCAAAAACAGATTGTCTTTGCTCATACATGATGACTATACCAGCCAAGTAGAAACAATGCTGCTTACATTTTTATGAGTGGGAAGCAACTCTGATTCCAACAAGGTAAGACAGAATGGGATGTAGGAGATTGTGTCATGCAGATGTGAGGAAGTATTTTTACTATTTAACATGCACTGTTTCCAAAATTAAAAGCAGATTTTTTTTAAATGAATTTATTGTGTTTTTACCAATTATCCTAAACTGGACTGCTGGGTTATGAAATGAAAGAAGAGTACACCACCCCCATCCGACACATGGAGAAACATGATCAGAGATCTATAGAACTGTGAGACAGAAGAAACAACCACTGTGCCATCACAGTGCCAACTGTACTCATAATAACACAACATATAAGGTCTTTACACCTTCTTAATACATAGGTTGCTTGGTCCTAGAACATATTCTGACAGGGTAGGAATTAATCTCAATGCAGGGCCTACTCATGCACCCACCCACACCATGACAATGCAGATCAAACCAATGTATCTAATTGAAATAGAATACCAAACTGAGAGGTAAAGATTTTCATGATTTAATTGTGTAACTTCACCTTAATATTGTAGAGGATGAGTTGAATTTCAGTGTATGAATAAAATTCAAAAATCACTGAAGGATTAAATAAACCACATCACTTTCTCTGTTTTATTGGTTGGCAAAGTGATTAACTATTTTTCAACAGAAAATTGTTTACTTTGACAATAGCACAGCTATTACATGATATGGATATGTGCATGTGTATGTCACACAGACAGAAGACAGTAAATAAATAACACACAAAATCAATCAAAGCTGACTTGGCTTTCTTTCACGGTTTCACTTATGAAGAATGCACAAACTTATGAATGCTATTTTTCCCATTTGATATTGGATTTACCTGGTGCTTGAATGTGAGGGGTGTGTGTATTCAAAAATGCCTCTATTACTCATTTACTCTTATGAACCAAGAGCTTAACAAAGGCTTCTCTAGGTCTTCATAACACTTATAAAACATTAGTGGATAGGTCATTCATCTCTGAGCAGAGTGGCATATTGATTTGATGGTAAATTGACTTAATAATATGAAGGATTCACAGGTCTTATACTAAACCAGTAACGGCGCACTGCATGATAACGTGCAGTGAATATACTTGACCTGAGCATTTACAGTTTTCATCCTCTTTCTGTGTACGTTTAGCATTCATTTGCTCAGAGGTTGATGCGCTTGCTGCTTCCTGAGCAGCTCTTCTTTTCTCCACCCTAGCGGCCTGCTTCTTCTCTTCTGTCGTCGGCACCTTTTCACGTTAAAGCTGATTAAGTCAGTGTTTGTGTTGCAATTACT
The DNA here is from genome assembly GCA_026402145.1 of Polypterus bichir lapradei. NCBI lineage: Eukaryota > Metazoa > Chordata > Cladistia > Polypteriformes > Polypteridae > Polypterus > Polypterus bichir. The sequence continues at coordinate 3,205,607 of JANRMT010062842.1, read as the reverse complement.
TAGTACGTTTTCCTTAATTTTTTACTTATGCTGGCGCTTAAGTCTTTGATCTGCCTCAAGAATGATTTAAGATATGAAGAGGTAGAGGAAGTGACAGCGAAGGTGGTAGGGATGAGAACTGCGCCCGTACGCATGCGCTGTACAGCCACCCTGCTGGCTGCTGTCGAGAGTTGATTCTACAATAAAATAAAATAAAAAATAAAAAGAGGAATAACCTTGGAGGTCAATCATCCCCCTGAAAGTGGATAGTAGATGTCACATAGTATATGTGTACCTCATTTCAGGTCAATACTTCAAACGGTTTGTGAGCTACAGGTGATTTAAAATCCTGGACAGACAAATGGACAGCTATGATATTATAAGCATATCAGCCTTAAAACCAAAAGTTCAAACTTGTAATGATACTTAGTCTTTATCTGATACCTGTCAATGTGTATGAGGAGTTGTTAAGGAGTACAGCGAATTGTTTGTCCTGATGTTTTTAGGACCTTCAGAATTATTTGACCTCTACACATGGAAGAAGATTGCTCTTTGTGTTTCTTTGTCCAGGATTACCTCTGTTTAGTCACATCTTTACTGCAGCTATATTCCTTGTGGCTTCACATGGTTATCCTCTCTTGATAGAATAAAAATTCTAAGAGCAAGTGATCAGTTAATATTTTACTTTTACTTACAATCTTCCCTTCTTGTATATCATGGTGTTCTTTAGCAAGGCTGGACTCAGGCAATACCTTAGGCAATAGAAGAGTGGAAGCTGAAACCATGCTTAACTGATACAGAGAGAGCAGGGAGCTTGTGCTGACACTAAATTAATAAGAAAAGATTGGATATTTTGCCATTGATTTTGTGGGTACACCTAAGACTTCCTACTACAGTGCCATGAAACTACCCAGCACATGCACAGCCTGCCCTGAAAAATGAGTGTTGTGCAGTAATACTTTTTAATAATAGGCTGTTATTAAATTTCTTGTGGTTGAGAAAGAATCATTATTAAATATTCAAAGACGGTTGTGTATACTGAGACGATGCCATTGACAAGAACAATGTTATTCACTTGGCTTCTTGATTTATGGGTTATGAGAAAGTCCAAGAAAAGCTCAAGAACTTTTCTGATTCTGGCAGGCCAACAACACTGGCAACTCTGGTGTGGCGTCAAGAAGGGTATGCAGCAGGACTATTCAATTATAGCGGCCCCGGGCCAGATATGGTCTTCAAGTACATTTTACTGGCCCTTTGGTTGGTTCTTGCCAGTTAATTAAAAAAGAAAACGTACTTGTCCCACCGTATCAGTACTAACTGTCATTGAAAAAGAAACAATGCCCTCAAGATGAAAACAGAAAGAATTGTGTTTGGTTCAGTTAGCGTAAAGCTGTGGGTTTACTGTGGAAGGAGAGCTTATCAGTAAAGAAGGAACATTAACTTTCTGAGGAACTTTAGGCCAACCCACTCTAACTTTGACACCAACTTGCCACCAGGCTCTCATGCTTGCCATCAAAAACTTAAGAGGCTATTCAGGAGATATTACCTCATTCGAGGAAGCATGCACTTGTTATTTTAATGCATGCACCACATTCACCTTGAGGTATACATGTAGTCAGCATTCTTGCATAGGAATACCATTAAGACAAGTAATCGAGCATCTTAACAGACAGCATGCTTACAAAGTTTTTGTCTAATTTAACTGCTAGTGTTAGATTGACAAAATGCAGTTTTCCCCATTAGGTGACAAATGCAGCAGATGTAAACAAGATGTGTTCTGTTAGGTAAAAGAGTGAAATGTGTGTGAGAATGGAACTGATTTGTGTTTTGGCAGGGTGCCCTACATACATGCCTTTTTGATACATTACTATACATTTATTTGTGTTTATACAGTAATATACGCTCACAGGTGTGTTGTTCACAGATTTGTGATATAAAGGACAGGGTGAATTGTTTGCGAAATGAATGTAAGAAAATGATAAACACTGACAGTGCAAGTACAACGTATTTTTGGAAACCAAATTTCCTTCTGCAATTTCTAATGATTAAAATCTAATTATTTTAACTCATTTGCAATTACAAAATTAACTAAAAACGCTGAAAGATTGAAAGGTCCTGGTGTACATGCTTTTATTTCTAGCTGATGCAGGGTTCTTTATTGCTGAGAGAGATGTAGAAGAATGAGGAGTATAGTACACTAGCCAACCCACGGCGTACCATACGCCGCATAATCAGGCCGGTTTTTTAATGATTTTTAAGCACAGGGAGAAAATTAACATTTGAAAAATCGGTAATGTAATAAATCAGCAAGAAAAGCAACTTTGTAACAATGCACGGAACGAACCAACACACAATCGTCCGTGACTGAAAACTGGCGGACCACAATCGTGCTTTCTCCTGCCAGACGGAGGGATGGGGGTGCACGGCGCGGAGTGTGGAATGGGAGGAGAGGAGAAGGACGTCCATTCAGCTCCCTCTGTCATGCTAGTCTGCTGATTTCTTGTTCAGTATGCACTGCCCGCCTCCAACTCGTCACTTGAGTCGTTGTCGTCTTTACACAGTCCAGATGCACCTGTGACTCACGTAGACGTTTCATTGCTCTGTGCGGTTTTGGCTGCTTTTCTATATATAATCCACCAAGACACCCGACCACGGTAGTAGCGAGGTGAGAGGGGGGTGTGCACAAAGGGTAGGGACGCAACCAGTGAGAGCATATGAGTCGCACTCAGTGGGAATTCCACGGTTTGCAGCCCAAATGGGGTTCAACGGCTTACCCACATCTCTCTGCGCCGGGTAGACACACGCTTAATCTCATGTATAATTATTTATTGAATGCTAAACACTTCTGGAAAGACATGGTTGTCTAAAACGGGTTGGTGTGAGAATACAACAGTAAGTGAATGAAAAGATGGAACTCTGGAGAGAGCAAAATACAACACAATAGTGAACCCGCGGCATAACAAACGCTGCATAATTATTTATTGATGGTTGAACACTTCTGGAAAGACACAGTTGTCTAAAAAGGGAGGGTTTGAGGATACAACAGAAAGTGAATGAAAAGATGGAACTCTGGAGAGAGCAACATATAATAGTCCGTGAGTGAAGAAGACGCATGTTTGTTGCGGATGCGAATTGCTGTATGTAGCGTGTAAAACAGTTTGCTATGGTGCACGCGGTCGTGCGTCGTAACCGAAAAATCGGTTTTTAAAGACTGCTTACTTCATTGTGTTTTAACCTCAGTTGTAAAGGATTGTTTTAAGGATCCCATGGGATACCCTTCGTAAACTGTTTTACACGCTGCATATGGCGACTCACCTCCGCGAGAAACATGCCTCTATGAACAGTCAAGGTGGCTCGGAGGTACATGAGGCCTCTACGACAGACAAATATAAATGACGCCGTTCTTTCTGTGTCGTCGCGTCCGAGTTGGTGGGCGTGGCTCTGCGAGTTGTCATCGTATCCAATGGTCTTGGAGTTGGTGGGCGTGGCTCCTCCCTGCGTGCGCCATAGGTGTCTTACTTGTCGGCGGCTTAGTGAAGCTTTCCATGGGTGTCTTGCCTTTCCATGAGTGTCTTGCCTTAGTGAATTATATATATAGATACCTCAAGTTAACCTGTGAGCAGGTTCAAACAAATCCATAAATGTTATTACTTGTATTTAAAAAAGTGGTGTTGCAAAATTTCTGGGCAACCGTTGTATATTATTAGTGTATTAATAAGTCATATAATAATAATGCTCATACATATTAAACACAAGTGAGTTTACTACTGCAATGTTCATAGGCTGAAATGCTATTTATTGAATGTACACATTTGAATGTGTCTGTTTGCAAATAACAATTCTTTATTTCAGTAATGTATCAAGTAGCACCATTTTTCACAGTTAACTAATGTTGTTTGTAAAAGGAATATAAAAGTTCTATCTTGCTGTCTATTAATGTGTAGCTTATGTGCAAAGCTTATGTGCATTACTACAAATCACTTGCAAAATTGCTGCTCTTCAGTTTAACACAAATAATCAATATAATAGTGCTTTAATTTATAAATCTGTGATAGTTTACTCACTTTAAATGTTCATGTGAACTTCTATAAATCATTAAATCATAAGAATAATAGTCCTAATGTTAGGGTTGATTAGTATGTACCTGCCCATACATATGGGATAGTTAACAGCTGATAAAGGTTATTCTGTCATTAATAACAAATTAATCAAAATGTATTGTAGCAAATGTCTAAGGCTTAAATGACAGTTTTTTTAAGTGAAGCACCTAAAAATGCACAATTATACCTGTCCACTGAGCACAATTATAAAAGCACACAAAGAGACTGTGATGAACTTTCTTCCCAGACTTAATTTGCTTCCAGACATACACATCCCTTGTCCCCAGAGGTATACTGAAGGACTGGAGACCTTTTCTTTGCACTCTGAAAATGTCTGGCACTATGCAGCTAGTGCTTTTAAATCTCCTTGCCCTTCAATGATCATTTTCAAAGCATATCTCCTGCTGTGGGGCATTGTCTCCTTCTTTTCATATTCATCCTCAAAATGTGAACTTTCAAATTCTAATCTAAGCACACAAATCTAGACCTTTATAGGAAATATTATGGTAAAACTAAATTATTTAGTATTATGCTATGTTACAATAATACTAATGCATTAATGTTGTAATAATACTAAATTATATATAGCAATGATTGATGTTAGCAATTTAAAAGTGCCTATGCTATCCTAGAAATGAGAGAGGAAAGGGGAATGGAGGTGGTCGTATTGCCATTTCCTATTTATAATATTAAATTTACTACTACAAACATATAAAACCTATATTTTAAAAATACACATTGAACACAATTACCTAAGAAATCAAAGGAAGCAATGTATATTGATAAATCACATTTATTACAAGTTGAATAACCAAGGAAAACGTTAAACAAGAAATACATTCATGTGTGAGGCACTAGTCACTAAATAAGGATAAGTTATGCTAACTCCAGACATGCACACCAACCAATTAATATTTATTACATTTATTGGAAAATAACTAATTTAACCATTGGCAGAGTTTAATAGGGAGCCAGAGGGTTTTACTAATATAAATCTACAACCTCAAAACAATTTTATTTTTATGGCCACCACTAATATAAATATACTATTAATTAACAAATACAATAATTAAATCCAGCCTACCCTAAACAACTTTTTCTTGCACGTTGTCTACCCTTAAAACAAACAGAGAAACATTTTCTACAACTTCAATTATGGATTACTTTATTGTTTCAAGTTTAGCTTAATAAAGGTCACTTCAACTTCTGAATTTTATATACAGTATTTTCCTTTCTTACATATCACTTAACCTGTTGGCAAGCATGTCCTCAGTAGTCAGTCCAAGCTATTTATTTCAGCCAGCATTTTCCCCCTGGCTGGTGTTGACAGTTGTGTTTCTTGTGTGTTTTGTTTAATTTTTTATCACTTATTTGTATTAATGTTGTACATGGCGGCACGGTGGCGCAGTAGTAGTGCTGCTGCCTCGCAGTAAGGAGACCTGGGTTTGCTTCCCGGGTCCTCCCTGCTTGGAGTTTGCATGTTCTCCCTGTGCCTGTGTGGGTTTCCTCCGGGTGCTCCGGTTTCCTCCCACAGTCCAAAGACATGCAGGTTAGGTGCATTGACGATTCTGAATTGTCCCTAGTGTGTGCTTGGTGTGTGTGTGTGTGTGTGTGCGCCCTGCGGTGGGCTGGCGCCCTGCCCGGGATTTGTTTCCTGCCTTGCGCCCTGTGTTGGCTGGGATTGGCTCCAGCAGACCCCCGTGACCTTGTAATTAGGATATAGCAGATTGGATAATGGATGGATGGATGTTGTACATTTCACTATGTGTGTGTGGGTTGGGAAAGAGGTGTGGCCTGTGTTATAAACCATGTGTTTTGTGGGTGGCTCCCCAAAAGGTGGGGCCACCTGCCAATCACCACCAGGAATGGCCCTTCACCCTATTTAAGGAAGGGCCTCCTATAGTTCCTTGCGGTTCATTTAATGCGCTAGGAAGCAGAGAGAGTTTTGGTGAATTTCTTTATTATGGCTATTGCTTGTGTTTTCTGGATTTCTGACCCTTGGCTTTGTTTTTCAACTTCATCTTTGGATTTCATTTTGGGACTGTGATTACTGATTTTTTGAACCCTTGTTCTGTTTTTGATTTCACCACTGGATTTTGTATTGGGACCATGTTTATTGTTATTTTGGAACATCTGCTCTGTTTTGACCATGGTTTCTGGATTCTGTACTGGGACTTTGCTTACTGTGTATTGCATTGCCATTTCAGGTAACTGCTTTGTGCTCTAGGAGCTTTGTAGTTTGCACAGCCTTTTGTTTCATAAAATAAACCTATTATTTTATCAATATTCGTTTTTGCACTTTGGGTTCCTAGTCAGGATATTTTGATGGTGTTTCCCACCTGCTTTGGAAAATGTTTTTGCAGCTGTGGTTTTGTGTTCTCAAGCAAGATCACAACAATTTAACGGAGTACTCCATCCAAAAATGATACTTTCTTTTATATATCACTTACCCCATGTACTTTGTTATAGTGACTGAGAAAACATTTTAATCTCATGTAGAATGGAGAGAAATAAATTCATGACATAACAAAAGTCAATAGTGACGAGTGATGTACAATGTCAAAGTGAAAAAACAGAAAAGAAGAAAAAAAAATCTAAATTCTCAAATATCTCAATCTCTTATTACTGTTGCATAATCCGCATGTCTGTTATCCAGTTGCTTGCTCAAAATGTCCAAAACAAGTGCATTTTTGCTGAAAAACTATTACATAGTACTTCTGGAATTATCAGCATGCACATTAACAGAAATCCTGAAGACTCGTGGGAAGGGCTTTTTGAATTGAAGACAAAAATTGAGGCTCCTTGATCAACAAATGATGGGGAGAGGTTGGTTTTTAAGTCAAAAAGGCACTCCTGTGAGTCTTTGTTGTTTATGTGTGCAGTGATATTTATGGATGTAAACTTGTTTAAAGAATATCAAAGTATTCTTTTAGCCAGAACAGTAAGCAGACAGACAAGCTAAAAACAAATGTTTTCTGTTATTTCTATATCATTAGCAGTACTTGTGCACTTTTTTTGCAATTTCTGTTTTAAATGTGTTATTGTAAGTGAGATTAAGGATATGCAATATTATAGCTTACATTAATTATATTACAAACAATTTATGATATTTGACTTAGGATATGATGTAAATATTGAGCAGTACGATTGTGATTCTAAAAAAAATATATATATATATTTTTTTTTATAGTTCCTCTGCCTCCCACCGCCTAAATATCAGACTTCACCTGTGAATCTAGTAAGATTGTTTAATTATATTTACAGTTGTAACTATTAATTTAACAACATTGAGCAAAAAAAGAGCATGAAGAAGTAATTAAATTAAACAAAGAAAGCTAAAACAATAATTCAGGAACATTTTTGGAAAAAAATGCTAAAAACTAAAGGAGAATAAACTTTTAGCAACCAAATGTTTTGTCAGTTTAACGGCAGATAAATACTTTGAGCATGAACAGTGTCACACACTAACACTTAGGGGTCAACCAAAAGATTCAACTCAGGACGGTCAAATGGTAGAAAGGGGTTGGCGATGAGTATTAATGCCTTTCTCTTCTTCCTACAGAAGAATAACTCATTCTTTCCACCATTTCCGTCCCTTCCTGACGACCTCACTTCCAACTTCCAGCCGCCTCAATATAAGAACCCTCTATTAACCCATCTTTGTTGACTTTTGTTATTTTACAGTTTCAAAGACCAGTTTCCGTCTTTTAAGATTACTCAAATTACCACAATATACAGGGATGATCCACAAATTTTTTTTTGTGTCTCCTTTGCCTTATTACAATGGCAAATGTGCATAGCAAAACAAAAGGGTACAAGAGCAAATGGAAACCCATGCCAAAACAAGAGACAAGATTCATGATTAAGAGAACAAGAAAGAGGAATAAACCCAAAGTAACAGGTGAGAATTTTTGCACAAGGCTTTTTTGAGTTTTGATATTCACAGTTGGATAAGAAAATGGCTTCCCTTTAATCTTGTTGAGTAAATTAAGCACAAGTCATAATCTCAGAGGCCACATCTCTAGAAACATGGGGAAGGGGACCTAAGGACAGGATTTCAAAATGGTTCTGATTGAGGCATTTAAATGGCTTCCAAGACATAGCAAAACAAAACACATTTGAATTATTACAAAATTAAAGGAAATTATAAAAGGAACAGAATCCTTGACCTCAATAACCCAAAATACAAGCAAAACATCTGTACTAAATAGTAGCATAAAATTCAATCATGACACCAAAGCTAAATCAAGAATCAGATTTGTAGTCCTTAACACAGAATAACAGGTCAAAAATGAAAAGACACTACACTAATCAAACCTAAACCACGAACCAGGGAGACATTAATCATGAAATGTTACAAAATTGAGAAAGCTAAACCTAAACCTTACAAATATAACAAAGCATTAGGAAACCTACTCTTAGAGAACGGCACTGATGCAAATGCCACAGGAAAGAGCTAAAGCAGTACTGTATATCCTTTTATTTCCCTAAAGTGACTGCAGCTCTATTAGCTACAACCCCTGAGGGGCAACAAATTGGAGTTCCTGACAATTTGACTCTAGACTATATTAATAGCCATTAACAAAAATGGGCCAGCATGGTGACACAGTGATAGCATTTGATGCATCTCAATAAGGAGACAGGGTCCACGTCCTGGGTCCTCCCTACGTGGAGTTTGCATTTTCTCCCCTTGTCTGCATGGGTTTCCTCCGGGTGCTCCAGTTTCCTCCCACAAAACATGCAGGTTAGGTGAATTGGTGATTCTAAAACTGGCCCTAGTGTGTGGTTGGTGTGTGTGTGTGTGTGTTGGTGTTTTCCCTGCGATGGACTGGCACCCTGTCCAGGGTTTATTCCTGCCTTGCACCCTATGCTAGCTGGGATAGGCTCTGACACCCCCTGCAACCCTGTTCAGGAATAAGCGGGTTAGAAAATGACTGATATTACCAAAAATAGGTAAAGGGAACAGGCTAAACAAAAAAATAAAAGGTGGGGCCAGGGATGGCACCCACCAGCACCATGACATCAATAATCTTTTCTGCATTGCAGACTACAATGCCATTAGCAAAGTCGGTAATAATGGCCACTCAAAAGGTAAAAAAGATCTTTAAATTCTGGATGAGTCTAATTATCATTATTTCTATACTTTTTATTTTCACAATGTTAAAAAAAGCAATTAAACATAAAATCAGCAGATGTGGTGTGTAACAAGGTGAAGAGCTGAATACCACAAGCAGCTGTGCTGCAATACCGCAGATCACAGCAAAGAATCAAGCTGTTATATGAAGCCAGAAATGCCAAATCCAGCGTGATACAATTACAAATAGGAGCACAGTCCCCCCACAGGGAGAGTTATTACCCTTTCTAAGTATATATTATCTGTCTACAGCTTTGCCCCTACTTCACACAGAGCTATCAGAATTGCACTTTATTTTCAAAGACTATCAGAAATGTCCAGCATAAAGGTGCATGTTGTTGAATACTGCAAATAAAAGACACCACAGATAAAAATGCATGCTGGATGGCAGTCTTATTGCTCCTATGATCTGTAATCTAATCCTGCACCAGTATAATAACTGTGTGGTATTTTCATGGTCCTTCTGTGCCCTTGCTTTCTTGTCAAACCAAAATATGTGCATGTTAGATTAATTGGTAACATTTTAGAACAGGGGCTACCGAAGTGCATCTGTCAGTCAGTTACTGCTATTTAACAAGATCTTAGAAAATGCTTTATTTGGTCTTATTAAGATTTAGCAAGTGACAATGACAACACTGACAGTGAACATAAATTTGGTCTAACTATACTGCACCCATTAGTCACTTACTGCTATGTAACAACACCTTCTCAGAGGCTATGTTTGTGTTGTGAGATACAATAACAAGCTCAAAGCCTTATTCTAAAAGTGTCACCAATTAATTGTTGGCTCTAAATAGTCTGGGTGAGTGAATGTGCCATACTGTCAGACTAGCGTCCTTCCCAGGGTTATTTCCTGTCATGCAGGCTTTTACATCCTATCACCCTGCAATCAAGAAAGTGGTTCATAAAAATGGAGACATCATATGTTATGTTTTCATAACAGAGCTGCATGGCAACATTGTACTATGGAATGTTTTATATAAATGCATACAGATACAACCAGAAACAATGTACAGGTTATGAAGAATCTTTATGAGGTATGGTGTAAGGTAGTTTTCCACTGTTGTAGCCTTAAATGAATGAATAATTAATACACTGCTGTGAAGCCAATTCCTTTCTCTACTGTATACTTTATGGGGAATCCCTTAGCCAAGCTGTTACAGTTTAATTAAATTTAGAGATAATGCCTTGGTGCATGATGAGCATTGTGAATGGTGTATCCTGTGAATCCTGCAATTTCCTTCTGTGTTTTTCCTTTCAGTAAAACGAGAGTGTGGAAGTCACTTGATTTTTTATTTTCTTTCTCATTTATAGTTTGATACCTTACAGACGTGTTGCTCTATGGAGCTGTACTGTTTGGCAGAGCATTTTAGCGGAAATAAAGCTTTTTTATTTTTATAAAGTTCTGTTTGCTCCTGTTACTAGCTGCCAGTGGACATTATTGGAAGTGTTTGGGACTATGAGCTTTGGGACTCGTAAGTGACAGCAATAAAGATGGCTTTGGACCACACAGTACAACCACAAGGTATCCAAACCAAACTGCCATTTGCTTTCTGCTCAGACTAAATCATTCCGGCAGACACATTCCTTTTTATAGCCATTTTTGCAAATTAAGATGTGGATGGATAAGACACATAAGAAGAAGGTTCAAATTTAGTCTTGCAATGCACAAACATACATTGAATACAAATGTTCACACAGCACTGTGGTATAACAACTCTTTGTGGCACATACATACAAAGCAATTTCTCGTAAAGCATATTGACAAGACAAAAGTATCATTCAATAATTATTTTGATTCTTCATGAAATTGAGGAACAATTATAGTGTAAAGTAAACAATGCATACAATGAGTCATATTTTGTCCTCAAGCATATGAGGGAACTGTACACTTTTATTTTAACATAATTATTTTTACACAAAAATTGATTTGTTGATTGCAGAAATACAAACTGAGAATTTTGTAGAAGCCATCTCACTCCCTGGACTTGGATCCTATTGAAAACCTGTGTTTCGAATTGAAGAGGGCAGTCCAAATGGTCAAATCTAAGATTATAAAAGATACTGAAATGTATGGCATGGCAGAATCATCCAAGAAGCTGCCAAACTTGTCTCATATTAGAGTAAGCAGCTCAGTGCCATTATCCTCTTCAGGGATGTAAGGATGGCAAAAATTTATTTTGCAGATAAAAATTGTACTACTCAGTAAAATTCATGTTTGAAAAATTATTATTGTGCAAGAAAAGTATATGTTTCCCTATATGTTATGACTCAATGTATATGTTGTTTATTTCATACATTAACTTTTTCTCAGTTCCATGAAGGATGGTGATAATTCCTGAGTTGAATGTGCCTATGGTACTTTACATAAAATGCATTAAGGATTTACACATACAGTATATATGTAATTTGTTATGATAAACTAATCAGTATTTCTTTAAAACCCTCAATGTGTGGGATTTAATTGCCTATAATTTACAATCTTACAAAATGCAAATTAACATCATGTCATTGTCTCTCATTAATTTTTCAGTAATCACATGGGTTGTTAAATGCTTCTGTGTGATCATGCATGAATCACAGAGGAAATGATATCCAGCAAAGCATTTTTTTATCATTAGGTTTTCTGTCTGAAGAAAGTCACATCTAATAGACCACACACTATGTAAACTCAGAAAACATTCCATTTTCAGAGTTATTGTGAAATAATAAGCACAAAGATTATTTAAATTCTTAAAGCCATTGTTTTGTGGATGTTTGTTGAACCCCTGTGTGGTAACTTATTTAAAATGCTCTGATAGAGTTAGCATGTGGTCATCTTTTAGAAGCAGCAGAATCTTGAGAATGAGCACAACTATATTACATTAAATATTTCTGGTGGACATTTATACTACTTATTACTGGAAAACAAAACAAAGTCCACAGACTTAGAAATAGAAGAGGACATGCTTACAGTCTCTATTGCACTGTTGACTGTCTTGCTAGTCACCCTAGAACTCTTACAATCACGCAGTAGGTCCCACAATGGCCAACAAGGTGCACATATGGAAGCAGGTGACCTTTCTTCTTTCAACATGAGGTTAATGGAAGTGAGAAGGCAAATAATGCATGTCAGGAATACACTGCAAGAAAATATAATTATTGCATCATTTCCTCACTAGGAAGAGCTTTTCAGAAAGAGAGATGAGATTAGATCATTTCCTTCAAATTAAAATATTGTAAATACAGATGGCAATCTTGTTGTTTTATCTAATCTAAATAAATTATGCCTTGAAGAATTGGAATTTTTATATTTTCATTTTAGCCTTAGTGGTTTCCTAATAAGTATTGAATAATTGGAACTCGGTAAATGCAAGATGAATTACAGTGATTATTCTTTTAATACATTGCTGGACTAATTTGTTTCCAAAAATGTTTTCAAAATGCACATTTTAGTGAAAATGGGTTATTAGGGGGCCATTCAATGCGAGAACATGCACCCGTTTGATACCGTAACTTTGTTAAAGTTGCAAGTTACATTAAGGTACAAACTTGTAGAATACTGCATGGATTGACATGTGGTGATTGAAAATGTAGCCATCCATCCATTATGTCTATGTGTTTTGTATAATTCAAGATGACCTAGGCCTCAATCCCAGACGCATCAGGCACAAGACAGGAACCTAGGCTGGACAGAGTCCAAGTGCATCACAAGGCACATGGCATACATTTATACACTTATTCATAAAAGGCCATCTTAGTGTAAACCACAATACCTGGAAATAAAAACCATACACACGTGGAGGAAAAAGCAAATGCTTCACAGTCAATGTTCAGGCTCGGACTTTGAATCCACTATCCTGGTCCTATCAGGCAGCAGTGTTAAGTATGGCATGTGTGACACAAATTAAAATGCTTTTCACCAATGAACCATCATGGATATATGTATTTTTCATTGTTTTCTGTTTTGATCCCATTTTGAAAGAACTAAGAAATGAAACAGTATTTCAAACAGTTTTAAAGATATGCACAATCCACTTGGAAATCCCAATGTTTTTACCTATGTGTTTGAATTGTTATTTCATCTCATTTCCTTACTGTTCTTAAAGTTGTTACTTCTTTAGCAGTATATGGGTTTCCTCAACATATGCATATGTCATAACATGCCATGCCGTTCTCAAACCTGCTTAATCCATTTTATGGTCACAGGGCCAAAGTCTGTGGCAGCAGCACTGGGTGCACATACACAAAGATACGAGCACACTTCACTTTCAATTGTGTGTAGTCTTAGTAAATTTGATGCGAGTGGGTATCTGATTTATAAATAAAGATAAAAAATATCTATAGACTTTTTGTAAAAAACAACCAGAGACATGTATTAAAAGAATAACTCAACCCACTATCCTTATTCAAGTTGTGCTGCAAACCATATACTCCAGTGATTCTTAAATCTTTAGGCATATCTGAGCTTTGCATCAAGGCTGAAAGAGATTTTTCCATAACATATGGCATAAAATTATTTTACACTATTCTGAATGTTATTTCATGTCATGTGTTTTCAAAATGAATTTTACCTTTTTAAATCTTCTTTCTAGAGTTTTACTGTAATTACAATATATTAAGCTGCCTTTGTTCAAATTTGCTTCCAAATGTTCTTCTATATATTGGCTGCTATTGGTAACTAATGAGGGAAGTTGATCTCTCAGTTTCACACAGAACAAATCAGATAAAATATAGGAAAATAAATTGCTAGCTCCCAAACATAGGTAATAGAAAAGAAACAGATCAAGTGCAAATGTAACAGAGAAATACTGGGTGATCAGATATTATGACAAATATATTACTGGGAAACTCCTTGCAGATTATCAGTCTACTCCACCAGATCTGCATAGGCCACAAAAATCAAAAATAACATAACATTATCAAACCTTCCAAATCCAATTGAGGTTCGCAGGAGTCAGAGCCTACCCAGGAAGCAGAGGGCACAAAGTAAGAATCAATCCAGCACTGGGCACCCACTCATATGCACAGAGCCTATTTAGAAATGTCAGTTAATCTAACCAGCATGTCTGTTGGATTGTTACTAAAAAACAGAATTTACTTAGACTTAGACTTAGTGCCTCCCATGCTGGGGGGCGCATTGGGCAACAAGTGTTTTCAATCGAGTCTGGTCCCTAACCACGGCTGCAGTATCATTCCACTCTAAGTCGAGGACTATGAGATCTTCTTGATAAGTTGCCTGCCATGAATTGTTCCAAGCCTGGCTGTGAAGGGAAGAAAATTGGGCGCTAGGCCAGCGACCTAGCCCTGTAAAAAAAAAAAAAGCTCTAGTGCTATGGAAACAACGGAAAATGGGAATACCCATGGAAAAACCCACGGGGACATGCAGACTCCACATGCTCAGGGACTGTGTATAAGATTTAAAACCAGGGTACTGGATCAAAGTTATTTGATTCTAATATTGGCACAAACCACTGTGGTAGATTCTATGGTCAAAAGTATAAGGAAACCCCTCCAAATTATTAATGTCAATTATTTCAGCTGCACCTGTAAAATTAAGCACATGCAATCTTCATTGATAAATACTGGCAAGTAGAATGGGTTGTACTGAATGACTTTAAACATGGCACTGTCATAGGATGTTACCTTTGCCATCAGTCATTATGTGAAATTTATTCTCTGCTACATCTGCCCCTGACAACTGTGTGTGTTATTATTGTGAAGCAGAAGCTTTGAGAAACAACAAAAGCTTGGCCATGCAATTGTAGAAAACACAAACTCACACTGAGTGCTGACTTGAATAGCATGTAACTGCAGCCTATCCTCTGTTGCATTACTTATGACAGAGTTATAGACTACCTTTAGAAGCAACATCAGCACAAGAACTATGCGTCAGAAGCTAAATGAAATAAATTTACACGGCTGAGCAGCTGCACACACGTTTAAGATTACTATGCACAATGCCAAGTGTCGGTGAGAGTGGTGCAAAGCATGCGTTAGTGGATTCTGGTTCTCTGGGGCTGTTTATCAGGGTTTGGGATAGGCCCCTTGGTTCCAGTCAATGTTAATGCTACAGCACAGAAGACATTTTAAACAATTGTGCTCTTCCTAATTTTGGGGAACAGTTTAGGAAAGACCCCAAAAACACAAAAACAGGTCCATAAAGACATGGTTTGATAAATTTAGTTTCGTGTGGAGGAACTGGAGTGGTCTGCAAAGAGCCCTGACCTCAACCATACTGAACACCTTTGGGATGAATTGCAATGCTGACTGTGAGCCAACATCAATACCTGACCTCACTAATGCTTTTTTGGCTGAATAGACACCAATTTCCACAGACACAGTTTAAAATCTTGTGGAATGCTTCCTAGAAGAGTAGTGGATGTTATAGCCACAAATGGGGGCAACTCTGTATTCAAGCCAGTAGTTTAGCATTGGAGGTGGATTCAAATTGTTCTATCATGGTGTGGATGGGAAGGGAAATGGGGTAGGAGTTATTCTGAAGGAAATGTATGTCAAGAGTGTTTTGGAGGTAAAAAGAGTGTCCGGCAGAGTAATGATTATGAAGCTGGAAATTAGAGGTGTGATGATGAATGTTGTTAGTGCAAATGCACCGCAAGTTGGGTGTGCAATGGGTGAGAAAGAAGATTTTTGGAGTGAGTTGGATGAAGTGATGAACAGTGTACCCAAGGGACAGAAAGTGGTGATTGGAGCGGATTTTAATGGGCATGTTGGTGAAGGGAACAGTGGAGATGAGGAGGTGATGGGTAGGTATGGTGTCAAGGAGAGGAATGAAGAAGGTCAGAGGATAGTGGATTTTGCCAAAAGGATGGACATGGCGTTGGTGAATACATATTTTAAGAAGAGGGAGGAACGTAAAGTTACGTATAACAGTGGAGGAAGATGCACACAGGTAGATTATATCCTATGCAGAAGAGTTGATCTGAAGGAGATTGAAGTCTGCAAAGTAGTGGCAGGGGAAAGTGTAGTTAAGCAGCATAGGATGGTGGTCTGTAAGATGACGTTGGAGATCAAGAAGAGGAAGAGAGTGAGGGCAGAGCCAAGGATCAAATGGTGGAAGCTGAAAAAGGAAGACTGCAAGGTTGGGTTTAGGGAGGAGGTGAGACAGGCACTGGGTGGCAGTGAAGAGTTACCAGACAGCTGGGAAACTACAGCAGATGTAGTAAGGGTGACAGCAAGAAGGGTGCTTGGGGTGACATCTGGAAAGAGGAAAAGGAAACCTGGTGGTGGAATGAGGAAATACAGGAGAGTATACAGAGGAAGAGGATGGCAAAGAAGAAGTGGGATAGTCAGAGAGATGCAGAAAGTAGACATGAGTACAAGGAGATAAAGGAGGTGGCGAAGGCTAAAGAAAAGGCATATGATGAGTTGTACGAGAGGTTGGACACTAAGGAGGGAGAAAAGGACCTGTACTGATTGACTAGACAGAGGGACTGAGCTGGGAAAGATGTGCAGCAGGTTAGGGTGACAAAGGATAAAGATGGAAACATACTCACAAGAAAGGATAGTGTGTTGAGTAGATGGAAAGAGTACTTTTTGAGTACTGATATGTATGAGGGAAGTGTGACAGTGGTGAGGTCTGCAGTAGGAGTGACGGATGCATTCAAGTTGGAGGTGGGATTACATCAGGGATCGGCTCTGAGCCCTTTCTTATTTGCAGTGGTGATGGACAGGTTGACAGACGAGATTAGACAGGAGTCCCCATGGACTATGATGTTCGCTGATGACATTGTGATCTGTAGCGATAGTAGGGAGCAGGTTGAGGACACCCTGGAGAGGTGGAGATATGCTCTAGAGAGGAGAGGAATGAAGGTCAGTAGGAACAAAAAAGAATACATGTGTGTAAATGAGAAGGAGGTCAGTGGAATGGTGAGGATGCAGGGAGTAGAGTTGGTGAAGGTGGATGAGTTTAAATACTTGGGATCAACAGTACAGAGTAATGGGGATTGTGGAAGAGAGGTGAAAAAGAGAGTGCAGGCAGGGTGGAATGGGTGGAGAAGAGTGTCAGGAGTAATTTGTGACAGACGGGTATCAGCAAGAGTGAAAGGGAAGGTCTACAGGACGATAGTGAGACCAGCTATGTTATATGGGTTGGAGACAGTGGCACAGACCAGAAGGCAGGAGACAGAGCTGGAGGTAGCAGAGTTAAAGATGCTAAGATTTGCACTGGGTATGACGAGGATGGATAGGATTGGAAATGAGTACATTAGAGGGTCAGCTCAAGTTGGACGGTTGGGAGACAAAGTCAGGGAGGCGAGATTGCATTGGTTTGGACATGTGCAGAGGAGAGATGCTAGGTGTACTGGGAGAAGGATGCTAAGGATAGAGCTGCCAGGGAAGAGGAAAAGAGGAAGGCCTTAGTGAAGGTTTATGGATGTGGTGAGAGAGGACATGCAGGTGATGGGTGTAACAGAGCAAGATGCAGAGGAGAGAAAGATATGGAAGAAGATGATCCGCTGTGGCAACCCCTAATGGGAGCAGTCGACAGAAGAAGAAGTAGTTTTTAATCATCACATTGATTATGTGTGTTTTATACAAATGATTTTAAAACACTACTAATGGTATATAAAGCTTTAAATAACCTTGTTCCTTCCTGTATTTTGGAATGCCTGTCCACCAACATTCCATGTCAAAACCTTAGGTCTTCTAATAGCAGTCTGCTTATTATTCAAATAACAAGTCATAAAAGAAGTAGTCGGGCAAACGTTTACTGTTATGCACCAAAAATCTGGAATACTTTACCAATAGACATATGCCAGTCTAACACTGTGCATCATTTTAAAAGACTCCTAAAAATCCACTTTTTTAATTTGGCTTTTTTGTAACTATAATTTAGTTCTGTTAATAAACTAGAAATGCACAGAATTATCAAACACTTCAATGAATCTGCAATTTTTATTTATTTGTACTTTACCCTGTTTTCTTTTCAGATTCTTCTGTAGTGATGTTCTGCACCACCTCACCTGATCAAAGTCCTGTGTAGCCACCTGTGATGTATAAATTAAAATGGATACCCCTGCCTGCCATGAAACCCACTGTGTTGAATCCTTTAAAAAAAATCACAATAAAGAATGACTTAGGAACATTTATGTTAGGTAGAATGCCAAGTGGGGGCTGGAACCCCTGCAGATTTTGTTTTTTTTCCTCCTGCTTAGACGGAGTTTGTTTTTTTTTCTGTCCTCTCTGGCCCTCTGATCTTCTCATTGGATCATTGTTTAGAAACTTAAAAAAAACTATACTTAAGGAGTTTATCTTTTAACTATATTTACATTATGTAAGTGTGCATTATTTAATTTTTCTATGCTATTTGTGCATAATCTCTCTTATCTAATTCTAATTTTCTTTATTTACATGTGACTACAAGCATAACACACTTTGAGCTACATCCTTTGTATGAAAATTTACTATTGAAATAAATTTTATACTAAAATAAAATAAGATCTAAATTTAAAATAACACCTTTTTTTCTTAAATCACTCTAAGTATGTAGAGCAATGCCTTATAGTCAATGAGGCACTGGATACTTTTCCACTGTCGCTTTGATATACACAGTACCATATGATGCAAAATCATGACTTACTAGAGCAATCAAGACCTCCGATACTCAATATTGTTTAATGCCCCCAAACAATCTTTATTATAGATAACCTGCTATTGTTGAACTGGCACATTTATAAAATCTGGCATTGACAATGCAACCTGCTGTTGAAATTCTAGAAACAGAGACACACAGCAGGGCATTATGAGCATTCAGAAACACAGCTGCTTTCTTATGTAGGTCAGATCAAAGAGAGGCTCTTGACTGGAGGATACAGAGAAATACCAACTCCATCTCTGCACCCCCCAGGGTGAGGGTGACTGTTTTGAACTGTTAAGTTTCTATTATCTGAGTTCTTGGGTGGAAGCCAGACATAATGTTACTTTTCTTTACAGTAAAGTTATTCATAGCAGATAATGTTACATATGTCTACAGTCTGACTGGAATCATCAATAAGATTTTGCTAAACACCAACACCTATCCTAATCGTGGTCAAATGTATGAATGCTAAACATAATTCCTATGCAGGAGGAGAACATTAAAAAGTTATGCAAGAACAGATACTTTGCTTAATTCCACATGAGGCTTTTTAAAAAAATTCATACAAATGAGAATGGCCTGGTAGCCTTTATAATAAGTGATACATAGTGACCAGCACTCTCAGAAGTGTAGATTGGATATGTATCTGGTTGTATGCATGGCACGCACACACAGGAGATGTATTGAGCCAGACACGAAAAATGCCCTCATCTTTACAGCTGGCCTGCAGAAATGAGCTACACTGGCAAAAAGTTCAAACGCCATCAATGCATCCACTGCTGGTGCTTCTTCTGCATCCCTATATGATCAAAGGATTGTGGGAATGAGCTGCTGAATCTTTGAAAGTGGAGGCTAGAGCTCACTGAAGTTTCTTTTTTGTATATCATTTTAGAAAGTCTTAAGTTTCATAGACAAATAAAGATGGAGCTAACATTATTGGTATTGGTAAATATATTATACTGTATATTATATTATATAATTATGTAATTAGTAGACAAGTGTTTCACAAAAATTAGCATGATCCAGACTCTAAAAATGTAATTTAATGTAGGCTAATCATTGATAATTTCCATATAAAAATTAACATAATGAGACAGTAATTCAAAACATTGAGATATTACCATAAGTAAAATTACTATTCATAAGTCAAAGCAATAAATGATGTTTTTTTGTTATAATAGAATTATAATCAATTCTGTTTCCACAACAATGGATTTCTCGCTTTTCCTCTTCTACTCTTGTTTCTAATGGATAGTGCTTGAGTGGTACAGTAATGAATGAATTCCCATCTCTGTATTGTGAGGGATCAACCAGTGTCCCTGCCAGGATGGATCCTGCTCCCCTGCCTGAATAGGAGGCCATGGGAAAGGAAGGACAGCCGGAGAGCCGCGATCTTCCCAGTCCGTGCCAGGACATGGACACAGAAAGACACTGAGACGGCAACAGCAGCAGCAGCTACACCAGGCACAATGGTTGGGCTTGGGCACCTGGAAGGACAGGAAAGTGGGTCTGCTTTGGACAGAACATCTCCCTGTACACTTCCTGTTTGGTGAGTCCCAGTATGCACACTCGCAGAGCAGCATGGGAGTTGTGGTCCCATAGGACTGCCATGTCAGAATCTATGGGGTGGCTGACAGATGCTGATGGCACAAGGACCGTTGGAGACCTGCCTGGCCTGGAATTGCTTCTAAGATGCAATAGATTACACACCAAAAGTACTCCCAGTTCCAGTGGTAAAAGAGAGCCCTCCACATGGACAAGGGAGTTGGAAGGCAGGAGAGGAGATGGACAACACTTGCCTGGTTGGAATAGAGGAGAATGGAGCAAGCACAAAGCTTGCCTGCTTACATTCAATCAGAGGTCAAGATGCTACGTTATTTGAAAGGCTTATTATCTGAAACAGTGTGGAAAAGTGTTACATTAATATTATTAAGACAATTCAAAAAATACACTGTATTTTTAAATACATTTTCTAATACACTGTACACTGCAAACATAAGTCTTTTGACATTTGTGCTCCCTTGGCCAGTTGCATTGAAAATTATACTATGTACAAAAATACATAAATCATTGTAAGGACAAATGTAGCAGGAGATACTTGATTTTCACAAGGGGCTGGTGTTTGATTTCAGTACTACTAAAGACCACACTATTTTCAATTCACAACAAATGTGTGTTAGAGTACACAAGCAAAGAGAACTTCATCCTGCACAACACAATGGCACAAGATTGCACTGAACAAGCCCAAGGGAGCTTGTATCGATCAAACCCATGTAACTTTTGCTTTTTAAAAATTTGCTATGAGTTAATGTGTCATTTTATTCCCTCTACTGAATGAGTTCCTAACTGGCACAGTCACAACCAAATACTTTGTTGTGTTGTATTTTTAGCTGCCTTCTTTGCTGCATTTTTGATATGGTTCAATGAAACTTAGGAACTGTATTCTAGAAATGCGCACACACAAAAGAAAACAAGAGAATGGTTTAATTTAGGTGTCCTTCATAAGTAGATTAAGCTGTCTTCATTTTTTAAAACACTGCAAGCCTTTAACAAGATACAAAGCACAGCAAATAATGACAGAAACTATTTTCAACAACCTTATTATATGTAATGATAGTTTACTATTGTTAATAGCATAGTCAGTAGTTACTGTATATTAGTAGCCTCCTTAGCGTTGCATGTTTTCTCAAAAAACACATAAAAAGCATTGCATTTTTTTGGCTTGAAAATTTACATTTTTAGTAAATCTCATCTTTCTATTGTTAAACCGGCAAAACACTGAAAGTACCATGTTAGAAGTGTAGAAAGTATAATAATAATAATAATAATAATAATAATAATAATAATAATATGAACAGCACATTGCACGTGTGCCAGTGACACCTGAGTCACTTTCAAACTCCCAGAATCACTTTCAGTTTCACTGACCATTTCAATTTCACTTCCTGAAGACAGATTAACTTTGTCATCACTGCTGATGAGAGGTGTTTCTTACAAGACGCCATTATGATGCTAAGAGAAGACGTGTCTACACTGTTGTCCAGTTAATGCTCAGGCCTGACACTTACGCAAGTCATGTCTATACCGTTGACCGAGTAACACTCATCACTAATGCTGTTGGCACTCTTACAGCACAAGTAAACCTAGGGTCTTACGCGAGACGCGTCTATAAAGTTGCCCGAGTGAGTCTCAGGACTAATGCTTTTAGCACTGTTTTTAAAGCCCAAGTGATACTTGGGTCTAACACTAAAGAGGTTAATAGATGTTTTATAATGGTTACTTAAAGTGTAAACAAAAATAAAAAGTTGTGACATTCATTAAAACTCTAAAAATGTAGAAAAGGTTGCATAACCTGCACTGTTGGGGCTCTTGAGCAAGGCCTTTAACCTCATAATTGGTCAGGAAATGCTGTACAATGGCTGACCCTACGCTCAAAGCGAAACATGACATTTTTCGCTAAGGGATTAATAAAGTACAGTACAGGCCAAAAGTTTGGACACACCTCCTCATTCAATGTGTTTTCTTTATTTTCATGACCATTTACGGCGCTCCATCACTCTCCTTCTTGTTCAAATAGCCCTTACACAGCCTGGAGGTGTGTTTGGGGTCATTGTCCTGTTGAAAAATAAATGATCGTCCAACTAACCTGACTTCTGCTTAACACAACTGCTGGTCCCAACCCCATTGATAAAGCAAGAAATTCCACTAAATAACTCTGATAAGGCACACCTGTGAAGTGAAAACCATTTCAGGTGACTACCTGTTGAAGCTCATCGAGAGAATGCCAAGAGTGTGCAAAGCAGTAATCAGAGCAAAGGGTGGCTATTTTAAAGAAACTAGAATATAAAACATGTTTTCAGTTATGTCAACTTTTTTTGTTAAGTACATAACTCCAAATGTGTTCATTCATAGTTTTGATGCCTTCAGTCATGAAAATAAAGAAAACACATTGAATGAGGAGGTGTGTCCAAACTTTTGGCCTGTACTATATATCAAATCAGGAAATCAAGAATTACCTTCATTTTATAAATCTAAGAAATTCTACAAGTTTAAAGACAAACTAGAGTACAAATAAAAGGCTGTATTACTTACTAAGCTCACCTTGTGCATTGTGCAATAAATATGAAACTAGTCTGAACCAAAATCATCCCACACAAAAACATAAGTGGACTTTATAGATTTTGATTTCCTCTATCCATTTCTGAAATTAGAGTTTCCCTACCCCAAACTGTTTCCACAAGATATCAGATTTACTGGAAAATGTTGTTTTGATGAGTCATATGTTTAAATGAGTCATATTTGTTTTATGGTATAAGTCTTTTGCATGCTTAGAATATTATTTGAAATATATTTTGAACTTAAAAATGACTGTCTTCCTTGTTAATGGTAGTCAAGGTGGAACCAACGCAGAGTCAATTATCTGGTATGCATTTTTTGCCCTCAATCAGTTTTATTTCTCTCTTCCTATTCCTTCAAAATGGACAGGAATTTATATCTAGAATGTTAGAAAGGTACCTTTTTATGGTTCCGAAGAGAGAAAGTCATTGTTTAAAGGCTTTTACAAATATATGCAAGGTCAGGTTGATCCAACTATTGCCTTGACCAGGTAACAGGTAAGCAGATGATAAGAATGCACACCCTTGCATAACTGGAAAAAAATGGGTGTCACAATTTTCTTGGGAATACAAAGGGAGAAAAAACTATGAAGAACTAGCTGGGGAGGTATTCTATTCCTACCTAGCAATTGGGTTCAATATGTCAATTTAAAATCCATTTCCTACTCTCTCATTTAGATTATTTTCCTCAAGAACATTGGAGCTGTCTCTAACGAACATATGGAGAGGTTCCACCAGGACTTCCCTCAAATGGAGAGATGTTGTAGTGGAAAGAGTCTATGTTGGCAGACGTCTGTTGATCATTCCACCGTAAAACACCTTCAGAGGATTGATTATAAATGGAAGTAAACTGCTAAAATATCCAAAAATGTATTCCTATTTTGTCTCTATTTTTTTTAATTTTAAACCTTCATCTCCTAAAAACTGGATGCCATATTTGGATTCAGCAGCCTCAGATATATAAAGAATGCCTAAAATCTTTGACAGAAGAGAAAAAAATGTTTTTTGCAGACCAGTGAAATTAAAAATTATTATCTTTATATATAATATGCTACCGTAGCTGTTCGTTTGTCTGTCCAGGATTTTAAATGACCTGTAGCTCACAAACCGTTTGACCTATTGACCTGAAATTTGGTACTCATATACTACGTGACATCTACTATCCACTTTCGAGGTGATGATTAACCTCCAAGGTTATTGCTCTTTTCATTTTTATTTTATTCTATTGTAGAATCAACTCTTGGCAGCGGCCAGCAGGGCAGCTGTGCAGCACGTGTGTATGGGCGCCGTTCTTATCCTTACCACCTTCGCCATCACTTCCCCTACCTCTTCATATCTTAAATCATTCTTGAGGCAGATTGAAGACTTAATTGCCAGCTTAAGTGAAAAATTAAAGAAAAAATACTAAGTAATTGCAACACAAACACTGACTTAATCAGTCTTAACGTGAAAAGATGGCGACAAAAGAAGAGAAGAAGTGGGCCGCTATGGTGGAGAGAAGAAGAGCTGCTCAGGAAGCAACAAGCGCATCAACATCTGAGCAAACGAATGCTAAACAGAGACAGAGAAAAAGCATGAAAACTATAAATGCTCAAGTCAAATGTATTCACTGCACGTTATTGTGCAGTGTGCCATTACTGGTGTAACTATAATTTATGCTTTAAATTGTTATGTGGACAAACATCTGATTTTATTTACTATATACTATATATACTCGCACATGGATTTGGCTTGCTTAAGCCTCACATATAAAAATATTTGAGCTTGTAAGAACATAAGAGATTTTACAAAGGGGAGGAGACCATTCAGTCCATCAAGCTTGTTTATTTAACTAATAAATAAGCTCTCCCAATATCTCATCCAGATTCTTCTTAAAGGTTGTCAGTGTTTCTGCTTCAACTCTAACGTTTGTTCCAAGATACAAGTATAGGTTGTACTATACTATAGGCCTTTTTCAAATGTAAACATTCAGAAATAAAACCTTATAAGAAGGTATAACTGGAGGTAAAATGCAAAATATTTTATTTAATTAAAAACACATTAAAATGTCCCACTTATAGAGTGAAAGAGTGGGAAGAAGGGACAAATAAGAAATCATACTGTTTATTTGGCTAATTTTATAAATAACACCTGGGCATGATGATAATAGATCTGCTGTCCATCATCTAGACTGTCTATCACAGTGGTTTAATATTTCAATGTTTTGTAAGTTATGGACCAGAAGCTTTTCACTGATGACGTTGATTTGCTGTCTTCACAATTTTTTGATTCAGGAGGTGAGATAAGCATTAGAAGTCAAGATAAGTGGTTTGTTTCTCTAATATTCAAGTGTCTTCTCCTCTGGCTCCTGTTTGTAAATGTGTGGGTGTAATTTTGGATTAGCATTAGGATGTGAGATAAAAGAACATATTTTTCAGGGAACATTTGCCTTCTGCAAAATACATCCCACTTTTGTTGTTGACAAAAACTTATGAATCTGTGCTTAATCACCTGTTGAGGAGAATAGAACATGGAAGGATGAAAGTTTCTTAAGACATTATTTAAAGATGGCTTTGTGAGTCTGATAAATAATGGATGCAATAATACAAGTTTAGAAAGAAGATATAATCCACCTAACTATTGAAAGCACAACATAAGCCAAAAAAAAAACCAAACAAGGACATAGTCAAAATCTTAAAAAAAGGCAAACTAGAAAGAATATTGTCAAAAAGGCCAAAGCCTAGGCATTATATAAAAATAAAAAGGTGCAAAATATGAATAAAAAAACAAATGAAAATGACTTGATGTACATTTCAATACAATATACCAACAACTAACAGCCAAAAGCTTACTTAAATATAGGAACAAAAAGTCTTAAATGACTTCAGGTGCATGTCATGTACTGTGAATGCTGTGAATGCTCTTAAATGGAAAATATGAGGTGTGGGGTTGAGGAGGTATGACTAGGTCCAAGGAATGTTATTCCACTAAAGAGCAGGTAGGCTGATTTGTGTTTTCAATTCAACAAAAAAATGATTAAGTTTATCATAGGATCTGGAGATTGGCGACATGCTGCTAGCTGGTTAAACATACAAGTAAGAATTTCACTGTCCCCTGAAGACATGACCATATGGCCAACAGCCATACTGTTTGCACTTCAGAACAGATAATCCACCTGACGCTAAGCATGTTTGGGCCAGGGGTGTACTTGGATGGGTGACTGTTTAGTAAAAGATGCTGCTGGAAGTGGTGTTGGGAAGACCAGCCGGGGATGCTTATCCTGTGTTCTGTGTGTAAATACCAATGCCCTAGTGCAGTGATGGGGACACTGTGCTCTAAAAATGGTGCCGTCCTTCAAATTAGACATAAAACCAAGGTCCTGATGGTTTGTGGTCATAAAAGCTGGACCTCCTTCCTGAGATCCCAGGGCTTCCTTTGTAAAGAGTAGGGTGTGTTCTGATGTCCAGGCTAAACTGCCCACCACGGCCTAGTCCTTCTGCTCTCTAATCACACCCTGTCTCTAATCGGCTGTCTCTCTCAGCACTTCACCACCTAATAGCTCATGTTTGTTGAGCATACTGGCACAACAATGGCTGTAGTCATGTCATCCAGGTGGATTCTACACATAAGTGGTGATTGAAGTGGCTTCCATCTAATTATGTAAAGCCCTTTGAGTAGTGAGCAAATGCTATATGAAAGTAAAGAATTATTATTATTATTACTATTACTTCCACTACCAGGTTTAGTTTTCATATGCATACGAAGCATATTTTCTCCAAATCCTATCCATTTGTTTTAACTCTAAATTCAACTGGCAAAGCATCGGGCAGATTTTAGGAAGTGCATTCTTTGCAAAAAGCTAAGCAAATGTCAGCATTCTGTGAAATGCATTTCAAAGTGAACTGATTTCTGTTGAAAGAAAGAGGACAAGCCGTGACAGTTTGTACATTTTTGAATAATATTGAAGCATGGAGGAAAAAACACGACTACATGAGAAAGATAATCTTTTGGCTTTTCATTTAAGCCCCACCCCATGGTCACTTTCATCATTTTTATGGTCACAGATGAGTGCTAGTGTAGATAATGCCCAACCTGCCAAGGAGTCTTAAAGGAATAAGCCTCCAATGCAGCTTTCAGGCAGTACGGTTCCACCAATCCCAGGCTTGCCCACTGCAGACATGACCATACATTTTCTAGTGGATGGCCAGGCATCCATGAAATAGACTAGGATACCTGCTTTCTGAAAGGTTTTTTCATCGATTTCTCTCCCTATGGTGCCTCCAGAGCTTTTACTTACAGGGCATCAGTCATTATGATGAGGCATGATGCTCTGTTTTGGTTCCAACACACCCAGACTTGTATAAAAAGAAGTTCTCCCATCTTCCAATGTAAATCTTTCCGTGCTTCCTGACATATTAGTTGTCCCTTTGCTCCAGCAATCGTTTTCCAGCCAGGCAATCCCTTACAAATCTGAATGTATATGAGGTTCAGGAATATATTATACATTAAAAAAATGTAGCTTCTATTTACAGGTAAGTACAGTAAAATTTCATTATCTTTAAAACTACTCATCATCATTAATAATCACAGCCCTTTTTGTAAAGCTGTTTTCCAACCCACTTAGTAATGCTCAAAGATTAAGCAAATGTCATTCTCTTTCACTCTTGCACTGTTCGTATGACTTAGATAAGAGCCACATTTTCCAAAAAGGGTGTTTTATTCATCAGATAGCAGATTCTCTGTGTAGCTTTCAATTCTAGAGGGTGATAAGCTACCAGGAAACGTGTCTTTTGTTACTTTGCTATCTTGGAAGCGATCCTCACTGAAAATTTAATCTGACTCGCTTTAAAGAATAAGTAAATCCATGGTGACTTTCAACACCCTCACCTGATATGACAGTTAATAAAATCAGCAAGAGCTTATCTCGACCACATGTGTTGGGGATAGTGGGTTTAAGAAAAGACAGCCATTGCCTGGTAATAATTATTAATTTAAATTTCTCAGCAGCAAAGAATTACTGCTCATCTGTCTAAAGTAACCTTGAAATTGTTACATTAAATACAATTACGGTTAATAATGACAATAAATTCCCATAGAATTGGCTTGGAATAGGATGGTTGAAAAAACAGTTCAGTGTAATAATAAAAATAAGAAATGTAAGCTTATGTATTAGACAATAATTTAAAATATATTTCACAAAGGAAAAACAATTTCATAGTCATTAGTGTGTCATTGGCTGGTATGGTAGCTCAGTTTTTAGCACCTCTGCCTAACGGCAATGAAGATCTTTGACTCCCAGTCTAGTCACTGTCTGCATACAGTTTGCCTACCAAAACAATTGCATCTTTGTCATCGAATCGTTGTTTGTTTTGCGTATATTAATTTTTAATATACAGTTGCTTTCACTCATCATCATCATCAGTTTAACGATCATTTTCCTAGGAATAACCAGATCATCCAGTTAAATATTTTTCTTCCACTGCCCATGGCCCTGGACATCCTTTGAGGTGAGACCCGTAGTTTTCATGTCATCTGACACCACTTATAAGGCATCTTCAGTGGCATTCCCTCTGGGCCTTATCTCCCCAATCATCATCTTTTGCATCTCTTCACCCAGTCATCTTCTGCCTTTCATTGCCACAGGCTCAGATCAGCTTTGCGTGTTTCTCATCAGCAGAAGCTCCTATTCTGTCCCTACCAAGTATTTCTCTTAACTCAACATTCATCTTTCTCTCACTCCTTGACACTCCACACATTCATCTGATCATTCTCATCTCAGTTCCTTCCAGCTTTTCTTTATATTTGCTTCCTTAGAGCATACTAATCCATACACAGCTTCAAGGAATGTTTAACTTTAATGCCAGTAATACTCCTCTAGAAGTCAGAATGGGGGACAGCTCTCAGAATTTCTTATGCGTATTTCTCACGCTGCCTGTTGCTGCTGTGCCTGCACCTCTGTCAGTGCTCACCATGTAAAATAAGTAGCAGAAATCCCTACTTTCTCCAAAAAAACTCCATTGCTGATTTCTAAATGTACACTTATTGTATCAGATTTCTATACACCTCTCACACACTTTCAACAAACATTAACCATGCAATATATACATAAAGGAATATTTCAGCTTAAGCAAAATCAAGTTTCAATTAGCTGACCCTTTAATTATTTTACTGCATTGTACCATAAGGACTATAAAATTCTTACTTGCATTGGTCCTGAGCAAAGTAAGGAAATACTTACTGTAATTCATATGATAGTTTACATATCAAAATTATCTTTTATATGGCAATCACACTGTACTTTATTGTATTCTGTATTGCTGTGGTTCAATTTTTAAGCCTTTCTTCAAAGCCATAGCCATGATACAGCAATTAATATGAATCACATAATTTATATTGGGCGGCACGGTGGTGCAGTGGTAGCGCTGCTGTCTCACAGTAAGGAGACCTGGGTTTGCTTCCTGGGTCCTCCATGCATGGAGTTTGCATGTTCTCCCCGTGTCTGCGTGGGTTTCCTCCGGGTGCTCCAGTGCTCCAGTTTCCTCCCACTGTCCAAAGACATGCAGGTTAGGTGCATTGGCGATCCTAAATTGTCCCTAGTGTGCTTGGTGTGTGAGTGTGTGTATGTGTTTGCTCTGCAGTGGGCTGGTGCCCTGTCCGGGGTTTGTTCCTGCCTTGTGCCCTGTGCTGGCTGGGATTCGCTCCAGCAGACTCCCGTGACCCAGTAGTGAGGATATAGCAGTTTGGACAATAACTGACTAACTGACATCAGCATGTTTTATTTTCTTGTACATAAATTTTCACAGCAGCTAGACAAAATTAAATACTAAAGAAAGTAAAATGACACCAAATAATGTGTAATGCAAAAATAAATGTAAGTAGTATTCATGGTGGCTCTAAAATCCGTACTGACCCCTACTCTCTCTTCTGTTTCTTTTTCCGGTTTCTTTGTGGTGGCGGCCTGCGCCACCACCACCTACTCAAAGCATCATGATGCTCCAACATTGATGGACTAAAAGCCAGAAGTCTGCATGACCATCATCATCAAGTCCTTCCGTGAGAACCCTAAATACAAAGAGGACTGTTTCATTTATGTTAGGTAGAATGCCCAGAGGGGACTGCAGATTGTATTTTTTATTCTCCAGCCGTCTGGAGTTTTTTTGTTTGTTTTTTTCTGTCTAGCCTGGCCATCGGACCTTACTCTTATTCTTTGTTAATTAATGTTGACTTATTTTATTTTCTTACTGTGTCTTTTATTTTTCTATTCTTCATTATGTAAAGCACTTTGAGCTACATTTTTTGTATGAAAATGTGCTATATAAATAAATGTTGTTGTTATAGTACAAGCAATGTAAGGTTGTTGGAAAATGGTGATATTACATATTGATTAGCAAATTCAACTAAGAACTTCAGTGTACTCTGTATATGTGGCAATAATCACCTTATAAATCTTTAACATAGAGTTTACAATAACAACACAATATAATTGACTCAATACTTTTAATAAAATAAGCATAATTCTGCAGTCCTACCACACTGACTTGGATCTTTTTGTCAATCAGTTCCAGGAGCAGTTCTCTGGTTCCTGGAACTAATCTAGCCAGAAAGTCCTAAAGCAGCTAGCTGTCCCTGTAGACTAAAATTATCACATGATACACAAAGATATTAGATAAATTACGCACCAGCTTTTGACCCAGTTGCCAAAGTGAGGCAGCTGATCGAGCAATGGAGGCTGGCCAAGCCTGGCAGACTCTGCTGCAGGGTGATTCATGTCCAGAGTTGCTGCAGTATAATCACTGAAGCCTCCTCCCCAGGTTAAAGAAGCTAACAGCAACAAATGAGAGTTTGATTGTGACACGTTTCTTGATGTTCATAATGTAGCTTTTATTTGCTAATATTCGGAGGCCAGGTTTGATGAAGGAATCGTCTTTCTCTATATCAGCAGTTCCCAAACTCAGTCTTGCTGCGAGTTTTCATTTACATATAAACAAAATTCAGAAATTTGTATTTTTTGTCATATCTTTAAACGTTAAATTCCCTTTACCATATTCTTTTTATCTCACCTTTTCCTATGGAGTCTTCTCTCTTAATTGGATCCAAATACTGACAATTTATGATAAGTAGTGCAGAAACAGGTACAAAGGACACTAAGTGTTAAAACTGAGCCACTACTTCAATGTTACACTCATTTGTGTGCAATTAATAACAAAAGGCTTAACACGGTGCTCCTCAAATTCAGTCCTGTGGACTATCGACTTTCTGCTTTTAACAGAACTCCCACTTTCATTTAGAAAGCTCTTATTTCCAGCTACTGTCTTTTTCGTTTCAATCCAGAAATTATAAAATGGGTTTCTTAAACTTTTTGGGAAATGTGGCAAGCATCTGTGTGTGTGACATTAATAATTTCTTTCTTGCTTTTTAAGGTTTTGCTCTTTTTTCTGTTCTGGTAATGTAATTCTTTTCTTATTAGTCATCTCACAAGATAAGTGAATTTTAGACAGACAGATAGATAGATAGATAGATAGATAGATAGATAGATAGATAGATAGATAGATAGATAGATAGATAGATAGATA